>PVJD01000505.1:0-422441 GCA_004026545.1 Mormoops blainvillei | reverse complement strand
TCACACATGGCGGCTTGTGAGGTGCCAAGCACTGATAATAAGTTAACTAATTTTCTGAAATTGATAACTTCTAGTTCTTCAAGCTGAACAAAGGTGTTCCCAGTCTCTGCAGCTGGAGAGCAACTTCCCTCATGCACCTGACAGTAGTTATGTCAAGCGATTTTGAGCTTCGCGCTGTTCTGTGGATTGTGCCCCTTCTCCCATTTCCACAAAAGCACATCAACTAAGACGGGAAAGGTGTTCCATGTGATTTTAAACGACTTCTTAAAGAATTTAATAAATAGTTGTACTCTATTCACTAAACCATTACCAGAACTAATCAATATGCCTCCTAAAATGTCTCTGCCATCTTCTGAAGAATGCTAGACCATTTTTAATCCCCATGTATATACCCTTATATATAAATATATATCCCCATATATATTAAATTACAGTTGACATTCCATGTTACATTAGTTTCAGGTGTTCAGCACAGAGCTTAGACATTTATATAACTTACAAAGTTCTCCTATGTTTGTTTTTTTTTCTGGTAGTCTACCTCGGTGGGCATCTATGACCCTGTGCCACCTCCACCTCTCATTGCTGACATGTCAGGAGTATTTAGACCCTGCCTGTAGGTAAAACCAGGTTTCCTTAGAGATCATCATTCTTCAAAAAACAAATGACCTCTACCCACTGTCATATGTGGTCTAATAGAGCAAGATTAAGTGCTGCTTTTCTTTGAAAAATTTTCTCAGCCCCCTCCCTTTTAACATCTCTGCGAGTCCTAACATGGCCTAGATAAATACATCTGGTGTGGGGAGAAGAAACTTGAGGCTTTAAGGCAGGAAGAGTTAACACTGCTAGAAAACATCTCTCCCTGCCTTCAGAGGGAAAAAGGAGGGGGTGGTTCCTGGCAGCAGTGATGCCAACTGCAGGATGGCATGCGAGATCCACGGATGGGGACAGCAGATTGAGCCGTCTGCAGCAACAAACTTCCAGCAACTGCTATGCTCACTGTTTCTGTCCTCTTTCTCAGGGTTGGCGAAGATTTTCTGCCCCACCCCCCCTCTCAAATATATTCCCCGAGAATCAAGGGAGCACAGAATAGGCCAAAATAGGAGCAGCCTCAAGGAGGTTGGCAGAAGTGGCGTTTCCTTATTCCCAAGCCAGCACTCGTCTCGACGCATTTGGAATCCTGACGGCGGAGGCAGGGCGGGGGGGCGCCGCACGGCCCCGCAGCTCAGCACCAGCGGCCTCTGCCGTGCAGAGCTGCACGGACACAGTATCGCGGAGAGGATATGTATTGTTCCACAGCCACAGTTCATCTCGAGTCTACAAAATATCCTTTAATTAAAATCCTCTAAAGGTTTGAAAAGTTGGACAAAGGCCAAAATCACTGATTGGCAGAGACCACTAATTCCGCAGCAGAAAACTCTTTCAATATGCAATTCTCCTCTGAGGTACAGATTCTCTCTTTCGTTCTTAGACAAAATCTTAGCACTGCACTTTTATAGTATTTCTATTAAATTTAACACAAAGTTACATATTCCTAGCACAGCTAGGAAACAGCAAAATGAAGATGAATCAGGAGAGAGGGTTTTTTTCACAAAGGCAGTCTAGCCCTGACCAGTGTAGCTCAGTTGGTTGGGCGTTGTTCCACAGAGCGAAAGGTCACCGGTTCCATTCCCAGTCAGGGCACATGCCTACAGGCCTGGGTTCAGGCCCAGTCCCTCCTCCCACCCCCTCCCTGGTTTGGGTGTGTGCGGGAGGCAACCAATTGATGTTTCTCCATCAACATTTCTCTCCCTCTCTTTCTCCCTCCCTTCCCTTCTCTCTAAGAATAAATAAATAAAATCTTAAAAAAAAAAAAGAAGAAGAAGAAGAAGGCAGTCTAGTGTAACCAGTTCGTACTGACTTTCTAATTTTGCTTTAAATGGAATCGGCCTAGCAACGGCTATGGCCAATCAGAGCCCAAACAGGCGCACCTACTCTAAGAAGCCTGACCTCAGCCGTGAGCTCCAGTTATAGCCTGTGGGGTGTTCTCTTTAATTTCCCATATGTCGTGCCCTAATGAGTAAGCATGACACTCAGTCTGAATGAGCTCCTCATGACTGTAAATAAAATTACTTTAACTGGAACAAAACAAGGAGCAGGGCCCTGCTGAACAGAAGGGTCTAGGGCTGTCCAGCCCTCGGCCCACAGGCCCCATGCAGCCCAGGATGGCTATGATGCAGCTCAACGCAAAATTGTAAATTTACTTAAAACATTATGAGGTGTTTTTTCTTTGTTGTTTTTTGGCTTGTTTGTTTGTTTGTTTTGGTGATTACATGTCACAATATGCTTAATGTGTGGTCCAAGATAACTCTTCTTCTTCCAGTGTGGCCCAGAGGTGGCAAAACGTTGGACACCCCTGGTCCAGCAGCTGTGGTAGGAGTTGTTAAATGTTACTTTCCATGTGACAGATTGGCCGAAAGCCAATGAAAGAGATTTCCCCCTACTCAGAGATCTGGGAACTGAGGCTTCAAGAGGCTCACGGACCCCGTCGGCCCATCTCCTCGTCCCCAGTGACCCTCGCCTTCCCGATCTGTCAGACTCAGCCCTCGGGACATCCTTGATCCCTCTCTGTCTCACTCCCCTCACCACCCAGCCACCAAGTTCTCTCTGCTCTATCACCTCGGAGTCTCCCCCCAGCTCCCTCCTTCCCAGGTTCACTCTGGTTAACCTGTCCAGAGACGCTTGTCAGAGGCCCTTCACAGGCTCCTCCCTGTGCGATCAACATTGCCACCACTTCTTGAAGCACAGTTCTTACACCATCCCTTGCTCAAAACATCCACTGCCTATTAAGTGTGAAAGCCAGTACCTAATGTACCATCTGGCCCCATACGACCATTTCTGCATTACCTCACACTACTCCCTGCCCACAGCCAGCCACAGTGAACACATTCCTCCCTGACTCCTATACCCTTCCTATTGTACCTTAAAGTAACTGATGTGCAAAATGTTGACTGTGGGGAAGGAACCACCTCATGCTGCCACAGAAAGAATAAACTATGTCCAGCAGACTTCACTGAGTAGATAGAACTACTTCTAAGTAAAGCAAAACATTTTAGAATGATTTTCAAGAATGGGTTGAAATTGAAGGGGTTGTAAATGTGCTTAAAATTGGAACCTTTTACCAAACAGAGAATTAATCAACACGCCCTTTATAAAACTTCTCATGCAATCTGGATTTGAGAGCTGAATCAGGATTTGCAATTTGAAAAGTTCCTACCCAACCTCCTACCCTCAATCAAAACCGCAATATACATTGAGCTTATAAGGGGCTAGAAAACCAGATAAATTTTACCAGTCTGGAAGACAGACTGCACTATTGTAAAAATGCTAATTAACCCTAGGGTACTGAAAGTGGGTCAACTGTTTGCATGAGTGCTGAACCGCACACAAGCATCTGAGACGCTTGGGACTCAAAACCCAGAATCCAGTAGAAAATCATTTAAAAATTAGAGGAGATTATGCTTGATGCCTCCATCCCTCTATCCACTCCATCGGCAATTATTTACTGAGCATCCACTATATGCTTCTGAATATGGTTATCCCTCAGAGCACCAGGGCTATGCTAGAGTGTCACTGTGCTCCACTCTCTAAGTCAGCAGACATAAATCAGGCCTTTGGGTTCCGGGCTGAGTGGGGGAAGAGCCAGTTCCACAAGGGCAGAGCAGCAGGGGCTGGAAAGAATGAACAAGCTGAAGGCTTATTGTGCTGCCCGCCCACCCGGTCAGGGGTGCAGACCAAGGCCAGCACTGAAAAAAAGGAGCGAGCTCAGCCAAATGCTTTCGGCCCCCACTGGGAATGTGCCTGCCGAGGGGCTGGGAAGAGAGCCACAGGGCACACTCCTGCCAGGCAGGAGGCAGAGGGCGAACCGGGAGCCAAGTCGCCATACAAAGGCGCCAGGGTTAGGGGGGGAGGGGCCTCGCTAACCAATCCTCACTGGCCCCAAAGAGGATGGAG
This sequence comes from Mormoops blainvillei, assembly GCA_004026545.1. NCBI lineage: Eukaryota > Metazoa > Chordata > Mammalia > Chiroptera > Mormoopidae > Mormoops > Mormoops blainvillei. The sequence continues at coordinate 418,451 of PVJD01000505.1, read as the reverse complement.
GGGAGAGAGAGGTCATGTTATCTCTGGATGGCTGCATGTCTGCGCTTGCATTCGAGGTGCACGATTCAAAAAATGGCAGATGTTTGTGTGCTCTCAGCCCACACTGTCCAGACATTCCAGGTCTCATTTTCAACACCACAGATGCCTAAGCACTCCAAATCAGATGGTGTTCACATGGTTGGAGATAGCCACTTACGAGGAAGTCGGAATGGAATGAGAGAGGCATGACTTTCAAAGCAGTACAAGCAAGGACATGTCCGGTGATTCCCAGACAGGGTTTGTGAAGGCTCTGATTATCGTCCTACATCTGGAAGTTATATTTCAAGCCCCCTCCCCCCAAATCGATCATGCCTAATAGTAGAGAAGGTCAGACAGCTATTCAATGCATACAAGTGATGAGAACATGGATAAAGGTTATTATTTTTTTGGACAATGACCTTTGCGAAATATTGCCAGTCTTAAAAGTCATATTTGAGGCTTTTTACCAGATATCCTGCCCAGTAGATGTTTACAGAAGAAATGGGAAAATTCCTTTTATGTTCTTTCAAAACCCAAACCCAAACGTATCTTGCTGAGATGCTAAATGCAGCAACGCTGACGTCAGAGGCGCCTCCTAAGGCAGCTCTGCTTTGCAGGGCTGCTATCCGCCCTGCTCATTCCTTCCTTGCTAGGCCCATCTGTTTCATATTTGGTTTGTAACAAATGCAGTTTCCATCACAAAGCACACAATGTGTGCATATTTCTTAAATGAAATGTGTCATTGAATTGAATTTTGGCGAGCATTTTTAATAGATATTTCACTTAATGCTAAAGCTTAGTTTTCAAATTGCAGTAAGCCAACTGAAATGTTGTGTTTCCATCTCACTTTTTGTGTGTATGGAAACTGGAATTATTAGCTGTGCTGTGGATCTTGGACAAATTAACCTCATAGACATGAGCCAAAGACGTTTTCCTCATTCTCCCTGAGGAAGCCCTTTGTTAGAGCTGGGAGGAGCGGATTCCTTTTCTCTGAGAGGGTTGACGATCCAGAAACCGCTGGCTCATCCCATGACCGTCCTATACAGACAGACCCATGTCACTGTGCAAAGAGGGGTGATGTAAACCTGACCATGTTTTATTTTAAATAAACTAATGTCCTTGAAATTTATTTGTTGCAAACTTACAAAGTCCAGGCTTTCTCAAAGCAGGCTATCTGCGGGATATTCTGTGATTATTTTGAAATAAAAGTGGGTGGTTGTTTAACAAATGAACAACTCATGGCTGCTTTGGCCAAGTTGAGGTTGGTGAGCTCTCCCTTCACCAGGCAGTTCTAAGGGTCCCAGAGGGGAGGCCCTGTGTGCTCACCACACTCTGACCCGTGCCTGAAGCCTCGCTGTTGTGATGGCTATCAATCTGTTATCAATGTCATCAGTGGGTTTGGTGCCAGGGTCACAGGAGAAAACTGACGGAAGGGTCTACGGCACCATCCCATTTTCCCTAGCTAGGAAGGCACAGCTCCGCCACTGCTGGCGCAAAGGGCAAAAGGCATGGGGCTGTCACCACTTACTGGGGAAACTTACCCCAACCCGTGGCATAGCTTGGTTCCTACTTTGTGAGAGTTCCGCCACACGCCTGCAGAGAAAGACGGACCCTGTGTGGCTGATTTGATTAATCGCTTTAAAATCTCTTGAGGTTTTGTAGAAAACCCTCCGCTGTTAATATTGGAGAAAAATTGTTTTAAGGAACCACCTTAATTTATACCATAGGTTCCCAAACCCGCTGTTCATGTGAATCCCTTGAGAAGCCTCTTCAAAAACAGGTTCTTGGGCCCTACCCCAGACCTGAATCAGATCCTTCCAGGGAGGGGCCTGAGAGCCTGTATTCTTAAAGCTCCCCATGCGATGAGTCACTGATTTACATCAAGAAAGAATTGGAAATCTCATCACCTTAATAGTTACTTTTTAAAAATAATATCACTTTATAAGAATAATCTAAATCTATGTTCCTTGTAAATAATTCTCACTACAGAGATGTATAGAAAATAAGTGAAAAATCTCAAAGAGACAGATTTTTAAAAGACCCATTCTTATATGCTGAAGTCAGACTTTACCTTGACAAAAGATAAATATGCATAATGTCAAAAAATGAGAAAAATTTTTATGTGCTCATTTGGTTCCAAGCAAGATATCTGCATTGGTGGACTATGGACGTAGCTGGCCACAGCTTCCTACAAAGCTCCTCACCTTGTGTGTGTAAGATATTTCGTTTACTGCTAGAAAGGGTTTCCTCTTCTCTTCTCTCCTGTCCTCTCTTCTCCTCCCCTCCCCTCCCTTCCCCTCCCCCTCCTCTCCTTTCCTTTCTCTCTTTCTTTCTTTAAAGACTTTTGTTTCTGTTCTTTGAAAATATAGTTAGCCGCCCTGGCTGGTGTGGCTCAGTGGATTGAGTGCCGGCCTGTGAACCAAAAGGTCGCTGGTTCAGTTCCCAGTCAGGGTACATGCCTGAGCTGTGGGTTAGATTCCTGGTTGGAGGCATGCGAGGGGCAACCACACACTGATGTTTCTCTCCCCCTCTTTCTCCCTCCATTCCCCTCTCTAGAAATAAATAAAAAAAATATTTTTTAAAAATTAGAAAAGAAGATGTAGTTATATAAATATAGTATAGCCATAAACATGATTAATTGAAAAGTGAGTCTCAGAAAAAGGAAATCCCTGCTGGTTCCAAACATGGTCTTCAGGGTTTTGCAACAGAGGCAACACTAATTTCTCAGAACAAAGATAAGGTATAAAGACTCTTTCTGACCATTTGGTCACTTGGTGGTAGCTGTGTATGTTAAGAGAACACAAAGCTTTTAAAGTCTACAGCCCATAGTCAGTGTTGCAGAAACATTTCCTGAAGCTGGAACGAAAATAATTATAGAAAGTGATCGTTCTATTTAAAACTTGCTGGAGAGCTGACCTATGTTTCAAAGGTCAGTTCCAAGCCTCAGCTGTTCAAGTGAATCTCAGGTGCAACACAGCTTTTAGCCCCCTCAGATTAGTACAATCACATCAGATCATGGTGTGGAATTTCTGGGAATTACTTTTCTTTCTACGAAAGGGAGAAAAACGAAAGGCCAAAGGGAACGAAGTAATTTTAAATTGATCACTTCTGTTTTGCTGTTGTGGAAGGCAGCCCACCAATGTGAAAAATGTAGGAAAAAATTCTTTTTTCCTCCTTCAGACTAGGAAGAAAGTAAATATTTATGGAAGAAGAGCTAGAGTACTAGAAAAAAATATTTTATAATGCTACAGACTTCAAAACATTTCACATACTCAAAAGTCATTCTTTAAACACTTATCATGAGCTTACTATGTCAAGTATCATCTCAAGGTTTATCAGGGTAGGGCTGTGTCCTGGAGGAACTCCTAGCCGTGGATGAGGCAGCTACACAAGTGATAACTATTTGTAGAATCGCAAAAGAAATATGTATTTATAAAGACCTATGGGAGCTTTTCGGTTAATGATTTTAGGAAGTAGTTGGAACACATAACAACTTCCTTGTAGTCTGAACAATGTCCCTACTCTTCTAAAACAGTTTGGTTTTGAGGAAAATATAAATTATGTTTCTATTTCTTTTACTGAAAAAAATTAAAGATAGTTCAAAATGGTAACATTTCATTCTTTAATATAAGTAAAAGACAGTATAGAGTCAAAGTGTAATTTTAGGAAAGTCAACAACATGATCCTCATACAAATATAAAATTAACATATTAAAAAAATATTTATCACATTAATGAAGAATCCAATACAATGATAAAGTTGGTTCCAAGAACAAAGAACTGGGTGTTTACTGGCATTAAAAAGAACATTGGGATAAGATTGCTAGATTAGATATGAACCTGGCTGATAGTCTACAGCAGTGATTTTCAACTGGCGATCTGAGGAATTTTTAAAACATGCAATATACCTGACTATTTCGTCAGGGGCACTGACCTCTTTTTCCTTAGATAGTCAAATTAAAAACTGACAACGGCCAATACAATAGCTATCCAGTGTGAATGAATCAAAATCATACCTATTTTTTGTCAAATTGGTAAAAAAATATATTTATGTGTGTATCAGAATTTTAGTAATTAGTTTATGTGTGCCATGAGATGTAAAAGGTTGAAAATTGCTGGCTTACAAGGTAATAAAACCAGAACTTTTGAGGTTACCTTGTCTACCAGAGAGAAATCTACAAATTAGTGGGTAACTTCATAGTGTCTGTGTTCTAATCAAGTAGTAAAGAGCGAGTTTAAGCACAGATGCCGTCTCCTCAAGATTTAAGCCCTGCTCATTAAACGGCGCCCCAGCTTCGGTTTGTCAGGACAAGTGGCCTCCAACACCACGCCCCATTTCTAAGTTTTGGATAATTTTTCTTTTTTCTTTTTCTTTTTAATCCTCACCTGAGGATATATTTATTGATTTTTCTTTTTTGAGACAGAGACAGACAGACAGACAGACAGACATTGATGTGAGAGGGAAACATGATCAGTTGCCTCCCAGATCAGTAGCCCAACCAGGGACTGAACCTGCAACCTTTTGGTACATGGGACGATGCTCCGACCAACTGAGCCACCTGGCTAGGTTTGGAGATCACAGACATACTGCTTGGATCCTTAGCTCTGGATATACTAGCTAGGTGTACTAGCTACATGAAAGTCTTTAAAATCATGTACTGATGAGGGAGGAACTGACTGGTCTTGAAAGGTTTCACGGAGAAGGAGAGAGGAGAGGTACATCTTGAAATGTAAACTGGCTTTTCAGGATAAGAAGCGACAAGAGAACTTTAATCAGAGTCCCTTAGGCTCTTCTTACTAAGGACCTACTCATATTCAATTTTATTTTAGACTTTTTAGCTGTTACTTTTAACAAGTTTGGTTATGATGTTTCCCTACTAATTACAAGCAAATATATAACTGCCAAAGGCAGGTAATCATTACCAAAGGCAGAGGTAACAACCATTAGAAGGGGAGGAGAGAAGTGTACAAAAAGAAGACAAAAATATTGAAAGAACCTCATCAACAGACCTATGCTCCCAGCGTGGACAAAGAGCCTCTAGAGCATCAAGAAGAGGCTAAATTATTACTAATATCTTTTGTAATACATTTGTAATATATTTTAATATGAGTTTCACAATGATTAAAATAAGTTTGCTGATTAAGGGGATACATTATGCATTTTCTTAATGGTTCTGAATAAATAGAATGTTACTATATATAGTTTGCAAGGTGCTCTTTATCTTTGGGCCAAAATAATTCCAATAGAAACACAAAGTTACAATATAAATCAATAGAGAAAATATGGCTTTTAAACACTAGTTTTGCTTTGCAGATAACCACTGGACTAAGGTGAAAAGTAGTTCAATGAGAAGTGTGGTAAAAATGTATGCCAATTAGATTTTGAGTCATTTAGGCTCTGGAACCAGAAAAGTATACCTTTACCATACTGACGTCTCAACTGTCTCATCTTGGCAAGATACCAGGATTGTTGTCTGCTTATTAAACATGGCTATTGCCTAAGCTACAATCAGAGAAACAAACAGTATCTATTAGTGATACCATAAGGCTATTTGTCAGTACACAACTGATGGATTTCCTTTCTGTTTAAAAAAATTATAGGTTATGGCAACTTGAAATCAAACTGTTAAAAACAAGTGTTTTCTTTCATCCACACTTGAAAAGTCCAGCGCAAAGCAAAGAGGTCTTCTCCAGTTACAGTCATCTAAGTCATGCATGATCAAAATGTCAAAGCAAAAAGGAGTAATAATGGCAAAATAAAATTACAATGAAAATCCATGAACTAAATCCATAAAATAAAATTACAAAATAAAATCCACAACTAAATCATTTTATATAATCTAAAATAATTCTTTTAATGCTATAGTAAACTATTTTTTCTACCATTTCAATTTTTTCCTTAAAAAAGAAAATCAGTAGCTGTGGCTAAGCTTTTCAGGGGGTTAGTTCACTTGTCCAAAGATTTCAGTTCTGATAATATATTATACCAAAACCTAAATTAGTAAAGGCTTAATAGACACATTAACAGCAGATTTTGAATATTTTAAGGTAGATTAATCAAAATTCATTTTTTGACATGGTAAATTCTTATACCTTGAAATCTTTCAAAGTATGTAATTTAGAGAAAATATAAAATGCATAAAGGAAAGTCTTTGTGAGCCAAATATGCAAAATCAGACATTTAAGTGCATATTTAAAAATCAGTGTATTACAATTAGATAGAAACTTAATCTTTTAAGCAAGGTTTTATCTTTAAAATGTAATAATGCTATAATAAGAACATAGAATTTTCCCTGTCACCTATATAACCAAAAAGAGACCTGTAGCTTTTTAATAAATAACTATTAATATATAAAATCTGACAAATTTTGTTATTCTCAGCAGAAGTACTTGGCTGGGTAAAAATAAGCTCAATGCTATTTGTGGCATATAGGGATTATGCTTTGATGTGACTTTGATATTGTTAACATAATAATAACAAACATAAATATTCTTAGTATACATATAACTTACTTATTAACTGATGAGATGTACTATGTGATTTTGAAAACTTACAACATTTGAAATGTATATATATTATCTTTGTCTATAAATTGTGTCTTCTAAAGAGTTGATGTCACTTTAATCATTTATAAAGGTAAATAAAATTAGACTGCATTTAATGACTATTTAAAAACATAATAAAAATTTATATTTGTATTAAGTATTATAGTTTTATTAAGGGGAAGTCTTTGTGAGTTCTTCTTTTTTTTTAAACAACAATACAGGTTTTTGCCCAATCCATTATAACCAAATTATTCCCTTTAAATACTTACCTAGAAATTTTATTTTCTAAATACGAGGTCAAAGAATTAGGGAATTTCAGTGCTAGAAGGATCTTTAGGGTATACCAAGTGTAGAGGTATCCCAAACTTCAATTTGCATCAGAAGTCCCTACAGTCTTTGTTGAAGTGCAGATGGTCAGGCCCCGCCCCGCCCTACCCATCTGACTGAGTAGGCTTGGGGTGGGGTCTGGAAACGACCAGATCACCTCCACCTCACTCCAAGGCGCCTCTCACATAGAGGTGTACAGATGACTGGGAAGAACAACACTGTGGTGGTCCACCCATTCCCTTCCTAAATCAGGGATCCTCCAACCACACAGACATTTTATTTAGGCCTCTTCTGCCTCACATGGCTCCTTCTCCACCTCCTGCAGGTCACTGTGCCTCCTGGGGCAGCCCATTACACATCTAACGGAAGCTTCTAATAGAAGCATTTACATTTAAAACATAAAGTCATTCAACATGGGTTTACGTGAACACACCAATACAAAGACACACAGAAAAATTAAATGCATCAAGAACTGACCTGCTTCTTCTGGTATTTGTTTATCAGGTTCAGAAACAAGGCATAACATCTGGAGTAACTGGCCAAGGCAACACAGCAGTCGTGGTAAGTAGTAAGTTTGCTGCAGAAATGCCAAATGGGAAAATAAAAATAAACTTTATTTTTCTATAAAATTCAAGTACCCATTGTTCTACTTTAAATGTGGGCCTTCAAAGCGTTGCCCAGTGACTGAAAAGAAATACTCCACACACCAGCGCAGAGAAGCCGCAGGGAGCCTTGCCGCCTGCCATAGCCTCTGGGGGCGTGCAGTGGAGAAATAGAACAAGTTCTTTGAAAAACAGGAACCTGAAGCCTGTAACACGCGTATATAGTGTAAATTTATATGATCTACAGAACCCACATGATTCAGAAAATGCAAGCCAAGAAATTTACACAGAACCTGGTTGGATGCCAACCGGTGAATCCCCAGGACCCCCTTCAGCAGCAAACGCTCTAGGGTATATACTGGCCTGGTAGTTGTAAACTAATATCCGGCAAAATAGACCTTAAGGCAAAAAGCTTTGAAAATAGCTTCAAGATTTCTGAAGCAAGCAAGCAAGCAAGAAAACAAACAAAACTAATAAGGCAAACTTATATCAAATTAGAATATATTCATAAATACCTCATAATTGATAGATTAATAGGTAAAACATCATTCATATTTGAAAAACATGACCATGGACCAGGCCATTAACAAGTCTCAGTAAATATTCAGAGAACTGGTATCTCATAGATCACATTCCCTGGTCAATGAAATTAAATTAGAAAGCAAATTTTTAAAAATACATTAAAAATATACTTTTGGAAATTTAAAAACACATAATTTGTGGGTCAAAGAAACATAAAAATAAAAAAACACTTAAATATACTAAAAATACTACAAAATACTACCAATCAAAATTTGTGGGATGTAGCTAAAGTTGTCTTTAAAGAAAAATGATAGCCTTAAAAAGTTGAAAAGATAGGAATTGAGTTTCTAACTGAAACTGAAGAAAATATATCCAAGGACAGTAGGTAAAAGGGATTGATAAGGATAAGAAAAGAAGGAATAAAATAGAAAACAAAATATAATTGGGTGGATCAATAAATTATTGGTTCTGGAAAAGCTAATAAAAAATATTGGCAAGGCTGATAAAAACAATCATAAATAATTAAAATTAGGAATGAAAACTGATATCAATAATGAAGAGGTAATATAAACAAATTATGGTTAAATGTATGCCTTCTAGAGCCAGACTAGCTGGTTCTAGTTGCAGCTCTGTGATTTGATAGCATGTGACTGTGGAAGAACCACCAAACCTCTCTGTGCCTCAGTGTCCTCATATGTAAGATAAAGATAATAACAACAGTGCCTTTCAAAGTTGTCATAGGAGTAAATGAGTTAGTATTTGGCAGGTGCTTCGACTGCTGCCTGGCACATGGTAGGCACCATAAGGGATTTATTAAGTAAAATAAATAAAAGGGAACATAATTAGAGATATAACAGAAATTAAAAGGATAACAAGAGGATATTTGAGACAACTTTATATTGTTTGAAAACTTAGATTAAGTGGATAGATTCATATAAAAATATAACTTTTTGAAACGGATACTAATAGAAATAGGAAATGTGGTTAGGCATCTAAACATTAGAGAAAGTACTCGGTAGTCAACAATATTCACCCACACACACTCCAGGATAAATAGCTTTTCAAGAAAGTTCTATAAGCTTTTTAAGAAAAAGATAAGTTTAATTTTCACAAATTCTTCTAGAAGAGAGAAAAAAATCAGAATACTTTCCAACTCATTTTATGAGGCTTGTATAAACCTGACATGAAACCAGACAAGGCCAATATGACAAAGGAAAAGTAAAGATCAATCCAAGTCATCTGACCATGGGTGAAAAATCATAACCTAGAGGACTTCTGGCCAAGATGGCGGCATAGGTAGGTACACTTTGTCTCCTCACACAACTGAAAGAAGGACAACAACAAATTTAAAAACAAAAATAACCAGAACTGCCATAAAATTGAACTGTATGGGAGTCCGACAACCAAGAAGTTAAAGAAGAAACACTCATCCAGACTGGTAGGAGGGGCAGAGACAGACAGCCAGGACAGAGAGATGTGTGGCAAGGCAGCAGCTGGTGGATCAGGTGGTCCCATATTTGTGTGTGGATAAACCAGGAGAGGAACAACTGGGGAGTGAGAGAAACATGCAACCCAGGGATCCGGCACAGGAAAAGAAAGCCTCGAAGCCTCTACCAGTAAAAACCTGTGGGGTTTGCAGCAGCAGGAGAAACTCCCAGTCTCACAGGAGAGTTCATTGGAAAAACCCACAGGGTCCTAGACCATATACAAAGCCACCCGCCAGGGAATCAGCACCAGAAGGGCCCAATTTGCTTGTGGGTAGCAGGGGAAGTGACTGAAAGCTGGCCAAGAGCCAAGCAAGGGGCATTGTTCCCTTTCAGACCCCTCCCCCACATACAGCACCACAAGGCAGTGACATGGGTTGCCCCACCCTGGCAAATACCTAAGCTCTGCCCCTCAAACATAACAGGTGCACCAAGACAAAAAAAAAAAAATATGGCCCAAACAAAAGAACAGATCAAAGCTCCAAAAATAGAACTAAGTGATGATGAGATAGCCAACCTAACAGATGCTGAGTTCAAAACACTGGTAATCTGGATGCTCACAGAATTGGTGGAGTATGGTCACAAAAGGAAGAAAAAAGTAAAGGCTATGCAAAGTGAAATAAAGAAAAACTGTACAGCGAACTCAAATCACTGATTTGGAGCAGAAAGAAGAAATAAACATTCAACCAGAACAGCATGAAGAAACAAGAATTCAGAAAAAAACAATGAAGCAAGGCCAAGGAACCTCTGGGACAACTTTAAACGCTCCAACATCCGAATCATAGGGGTGCCAGAAGGAGAAGAGGAAAAGCAAGACATTGAAAGCTTATTTGGAAAAATAATGAAGAACTTCCCCAATCTGGCAAAGGAAACAGGCTTCCAGGAAGTCCAGGAAGCTCAGAGAGTCCCAAACAAGTTGGACCCAAGGAAGCACACATCAAAGCACCGCATCATTACATTACCCAAGATTAAAGGTAAGGAGAGAATCTTAAAAGCAGCAAGAGAAAAATAGAGAGTTACCTACAAAGGAGCTCCCATCAGACTATCAGCTGATTTCTCAAAAGAAGCCTTACAGGCAAGAAGGGGCTGGAAAGAAGGATTCAAAGTCATGAAAGACAAGGGCCTACACCCAAGAATATACTGTATCTGGCAAAGCTATCATTTAGAATGGAAGGGCAGATAAAGTGCTTCCCAGACAAAGTAAAGTAAAAGGGGTTCATCATCACCAAGCCCTTATTAAATGAAATATTAAAGGGACTAACATAAGAAAAAGAAGATCAAAACTATGAACAGTAAAATGACAACAAACTCACAACTATCAACAATTGAAACTAAAAAAAAAAACAAAACTAAGCAAACTGCTGGAACAGGAATAGAATCACAGAAATGAAGATCAGTGGGGATGGGGAGGGGGAGACTGGGGGGGACAAGGTACAGGGAATAAGAAGCATAATTGGTAGGTATAAAATAGACAGGGGGAGGTTAATAATAGTATCAGAAAGAGAAAAGCCAAAGAACTTATACGTACAACCCATGGACATGAACTAAGTAGGGGAATGCTGCTGGGATGGGGGGTGCAGGGTGGAGGGGAATAAAGGGGAAAAAAAGAATGGGACAACTGTAATAGCATAATCAATAAAATATATTTAAAAAAGAAAAATCGTAAACTAAATTAAATATTTGTGAACCAGACATAGCAAAATGTAATGATTTAATATGAGAAAATCTATTACATGTAATCCACTATATTAATGAATTAAAAAAAGAAAATCCTGCCATGGATAGTGTGGCTCAGTGGATTGAGTGCCGACCTGCGAACCAAAGGATCACCAGTTCAATTCCCAGTCAGGGCACATGCCTGTGTTGCAGGCCAGGTCCCCAGTTGCGAGTGTACGAGAGACAACCACACATTGATGCTTCTCTCTATCTCTTTCTTCCTCCTTTCCCCTCTGTATAAAAATAAATAAATCCTTAAAAAACAAAAAAGAAAATCCATGTAAATCAAAATAGACTCAGGACAAGCATTTAAGAAAATCCAAGAACCATTAGTAGAGAAAATTTTTCCTTAGCCTTATAAAGGGAATCTGTGAAAACCTACAACAAATATTATTTTCAACTAGTAAATTCCCACACACAAAATTTTCCTTTACAGTCAGGATAAAGGCAGAAGGCCAAACATTCTCACAACTTTGTACTGCACATCTTAAGCAATGTGAGAAGAAAGAAGCAGGGACATGGAAGAAGAGTTATAATAATTGGGGAAAAAAATTATTCTCCAAGAGAATCTGCAAATAAGCTTTTAGACCTAATAGACGGTATGGCACAAACAACACCCTTTTTTTATGAGCTGGTAATCTATACCAAATCTTTTATTATAAAATCATAAATATGTAATTCTATAACATAATATCACACTCAAACATACCATATGAGATTTTAGGTGAAGTGTTCAAATTGCTGTCCATCTCATGCAAGACATTCAAGTACCCTACCAACCACACTCGGTGGCATTACTTCTGCCAGACCCTGTATTCATCAAGATCCCTGGATACTTAATAAGCAAACATCAATACTATTCATATATACCAGGAGCAACCTATTAGAAAACAATTCTTAAAGATTATATTAATAATCACAACAAAAGCCATGAAGAAATAGATGTGCAACAAAAAGATGTGCAAAACACTTTTGGAGAAAATTGTGAAATGTTATTGAAAGATATAGAAGAAGACATTCTAAATGTCTATGGATGAAAGATTTAGTATCATAAAGATGTCGGCCTCCCCACTGCCACCCCAATTACTCTACATACTCAATGTAAGTCCATGAAAAACCACAAAGTTCCTATCATGGACCTCAGCTGATTCTCCAATTCATAAGGAACAGAAAAGGAGAATTTGGATTTTAAAGGAGAGAAGAAGTGATGGATTCGTTTTTTCTTATAGCAAGACAAATTAAATATGCAATAATAAAACAGTGCAGCGCTGGGCTGAGAATGGACCAAATGAATGGCCAGAAACAGACCTTCTAGTGTATGGAACTTTGTGTTTGGTTGACCAAGCATTTAACATCAGTGAAGAGAGGATGGTATAGTCAATAGAAGTTGCTGGGACGATGGACCATCCATGTAGAAAAATATTAAACTGGATCCCTACATGCCACCATACTCAAAAATAAACTTTATGATTTACAGGGTTTCAAAATGGGAGCTATTAAGTACCCAGCACGAAGTTCAGGAAAGTTCAGGAAAGTGCAGGAAAGTGCATTCTCAAGCTGGGGCCAATTACCAATTCAGGAAATTTCTCATTTCTTTAAACAACTACCATGGTTTAGTTCAAGAAAGGGCCAGTCTCTTGAGAAGGATCATTACATAAAAACACTGGCAAAGAGTAGTGAAGAAGGAAATGTAGAGGCATAATTTAAAGACGGCACTTGAATGTGGCGTCCTGCTTTGAGGCGACCTGGATTCGGCTGATCAGCGTTTCTGCGATAGAGTAAGGGTAAGCATGACTAGTTAATGTGTGAGTCGACGTTCACCCAAACAACCGAAATAAAATAAACTTCTCTTACAAATCGTCAGATCAGGCTTTCTAAGCTGTAGTCCCCTTTTTGAGTTAAAACCGTTGAGTATTATTTCCATGTGTATCAGAAAGTTTCCCATGTTTTGTGACATAGTTCTCCATCCCCAAGGAACCACGGAAGCCTAGTTTTGTGAGAGCACTAGGATAACTCACAACTCACCAAAGAACCAAAGCGACTTACAACTGATGACTTTAAAATCACATTAGAAATACATAGGAAATGGGGTCATTAGTTTAAATCATCCAATTTAAACCTGGCCAGTTAGATTTACCTTTGCTGCTAGGTGAAGTAAGAAGAAAACAAGATTCCTTGCCTTTAATAACACAGATATTAAAGATAACCTGAAGCCCAAGCCCTGGCATTTTTGTAAGGCACTTTGTTTTCTCGATCTACCTACCTGAATATTCTGGCAATGTTGGTGCAGACGTCCTTGTCACTCACGTGCTGTCCCATCGCCGTACAGAGCTGGGCAAGAGCACCGACACTCAGCAACTCACTTCTCGCTAGTGGCGAATCAACCAAGTTTCTCAATGTAGCGGTCATCTAGGATAAAGGCATGCTTGTGCTATTGCTTTTAAATTGGAAAATACAGCAACACGAATAAGCACAGCTTCCCTTAAGTTCCCTGGTAACTGTTAAGCATCTCCAATCAGAGATCATGGGCCTATGCACACATAGAATACAAGGAAAACCAAGAAATGAATACAAAGAAAACCTACATTGATTCAAAGGTAAAGAACGACATATTCGTGTTAATGATCAGTGAGTATAACAACATGCCAGGGCCATAGAAATCATCATCTGAGTTTGTCAACAGACATGAGATCTTCAATTGACTCTGCAGCATGCCACATCAGTTCCACAGGTTAGAGATGTCTCATTCAAATAATACTGTGGCCAAAGAATAACTATTTAAGACCATTCATTTCATTCATTTTCTTATAAGAGGCAATTACTGATTTCTTGAAAATTTGTCTCATTTTGTTAAAAAAAAAAAAGGTTTGGGAAAGCTATCTACTTCAGCCTTTATCTAAATGTGGAGAAGAGAACAACTTAGTAAACCCATAAAAACCAATATTGCTGTTACCTAATAATTTTATAACATGCACAGTGATCTTTCCTCATAGGATGGTATAGGTAGGCTACCGGTTAAGAGAGTCTCTTAGGAGCTGGATGGCCTGGTCAAGTCCCAACCCCACCATTCACTAGCTTGAGTTAGTGAGTTGACCTCCCGGAGCATGTTCTCCCTCATCCGTAAAGTGGGGGCGGTCATAACTGCCACGGAGCTGTGAGGATTCAATGAGATGGGGTGTGGGAATGGCATTGCCAGTACTGATTACCTAACAATGGCTCAAAAATTCTGGCTATCATCCCCACCTTTGTTGTGGGACTTCACATCCAAAATGAAGAAGAGACATCACTGGCCTTAGAGTCAAACGATGGTGATTTAAGGCCCAAACCTCTTCCCGGCTATGTCACTGAGGCCCTCAGTCTCTCTCAATTTCCCCAATTCCTCGCCTGTGAAAAGGGCGTTACGATCCCTGCTCACTTCTAGGGTGGTTGTGTATCTCCAGTGGAAGACACGTGACCATGCTTTTGTACACTGTAAAGCATTATGTCAACACAGAGCAACTATTTTCAACCCTTTTGATCTCATGGCACACATAAACTAAGTACTAAAATTCTGTAACACACCAAATCATGTATTAAATTTTTTTCCAACTTGACAAAGAAAAAAATAGGTATAAATCAAAATTATAAGAAAACTACTGTTCCTGGATGGCTATTGTTGTTGGCTGTTGTCATTTTTTTGTTTGACAATCTAAGGGAAAATGAGGTCAGTGACCATTACCAAATAGTCGGGTATTGCGTGTTTTAAAAATTCTTGTGGCACACAGGTTGAAAATCACTCATATAAAGCATTATTATAGCCATAGTTAATACACTTTTAAAATCAACTAGTAAAATATGATTCTTTGATTAGTTTTTCTTTGTAATAACGGTAACAAAAGTTTTTGTTAAAATGTAACTATCTTGAAAGCAGAAAAAAATATCTAATGCTTCAAATAAATGTGTACAAGTCTTTTATCATCAACTGCACATTAATTCAGTAAATGCTTCCGGGAAAGCTTCGGTATCCCAAACTTCAGAGGGAAAGCAAACAAGGCAAGTAGAGCCTTCCACTTAACCATGAATTTACAGCATGGTCTCCTAAGCTAAGGAGTGGGTCTTTTGCGAAAGTGAATAAACTATTTTCGGCATCTCAGGCCAACACCACCACCATACAATGGAAAACTCTCATCATCTGAGCCTGGCTCTACCTGTTCTCCTTCTTCCAAGACAGCCAGGCACTTCTGCAAGCGCTGCTGGTTTCTGTCAGTCCAAGGAATGACTCACCAGCTCTCCCACTCAGACGCCAAAGAGCGCAGATGCCCGTATGAATCCTGACTCAAACCCGAGTGGTCAGAGACCACGGGAGACTGCAGAACACTCATTCTAACCTCGAACACAGAGACAGTTTCTCTTGCCTTGTCCCCAAGGCTCCACAGGATGCCACCTTGATCTGCTATCATCTTGCTCCCCACATCTAACCCCGAGCAGAACACACAGCAGAAGGGCCAGTAGTTTTCTTAGGAGCTTTTATTTCCTTGTTTCAACCTCAGTATTTTTTTCTCCATCAACCGTATTTCTCACCGCATTAGGAAAGGTTAAGACAGCTCAAGGGTGTCTTTTGCCCCCAAAATGCAACTTTTACAAATGGCCCAACTCAAGGGTGAAAGCGCACATGCATATGTAACACACCATCTGATTTTAAATCCCCGTGCATTTACTACAATATCACATTATGTGGACTGCCCATAGTTCAGTCAGATACAATGCCTTGAATATTTCCACACTGGCAGTTGTGATGCTGATAGACTAACATATGTGAAACATACACAACACACTTGAAAAGTACACAGTAAAACCTCAATGTGTGACACCATCAACTCAGTTGCTCATGTTCCAAACTTCAGAGACATCCCAGAGTTCTGCCTTTCTGCTTTCTGTCACCCTAAGCCCTGCTGGCTTTTTGTTCAATGCTCTGAGGATAAGATTCTGTTTCCTGACCATGATTTACAGGTCCCTGTACAATCTATCTGGCTCTTACCAACCCCTCAAACTTCCTCTCATACCATATACAAACTATTTAATATTAAGTTATTTAACATTAAGTCTTACTGTCCGTCTGCCCCTCTATACTAGTGAGGGCATATACCTGTTCTTCTTTTCACCATTTGCCCCCAGACCCAAATCCAGTGCCTGGCCTACAGAGGGTCCTCAATAAACGTTTGTGGATGGAATGAATGGAAAGGTAAATACCTACAAAGGAAAGGCTTGGGTGTAAACAGAAAGGCTAGGATATTAGAAAATCATGGATTAATCAGTATTTCTGAGGTAGATGCATTTTAAGTGATTTTAAAGGAGAAGAGGAATAAAAAATAATGGATAAAAGAAAAACAGAGGCACTGGTCCTCTGTGCATTCCCTCCTTTATCTCATCCATGACAGCAGCCCCTTCTAGGCACCTAACTCCCCTCCCCCTTTCTTTTGTCACACCCGATTAGTCACCTGGTCTATCTCTTCTTTCCATCACCAGGTTGCGGGTTCAGTTTAAGGCTGCTTCATATCTTCCCCAAACTTTACGGCTCAGTGACCCAGTTCCTTCCGCAGTCTCTCCCTTGTCAGGTTCATCTCCCCACAGTGTCTCCCTGCTGCCAGAGGGAGCATCTTGAGATACAACCTTTCCTGTTCAAAGATGTCCTCTGACTTCCAGTGGCCTATTGGGCAAAATCCATATTCTGTAGGTGCTCTGCTCTCTGAAGTATAGTTCGCCCCTTCAGGCTCATCTTCTCCACCTTCTCCCCATCACTCTGACTGCACCACACACAATGTCCTCATCCTTTCACAATTCCAAGCCTTTGAATGGACATAGACCATTGCCTCTGCCCAAAACGTCTTCCTCCATCACACTCCTGTGCCCTTTCTCCAACCTGCTCACCTCCCGCTCATTTTTCTGGACCAATCTTAGGCTCACTTCTCTGTGAAGGGATTCCAGCAGTTGATCACGTCTTCTTCCAGGTTAACAAACCACCCTATTCATGCCTGCACCACACCCATCACAGGACGATAACCACTTGTTTCATATATCTTCTCTCCCATGATGAGCTCCTCTGGGGTACAAACCATTTCTTGCTCCTCTTTCAACTGAGAGGACAATAAATATGCCCATGAAAAGCTGGCTGGATGAAACACAGAAGGAGACGGGGGAGAAAGAGAGAAGGAGAAAGACAAGAAAGGGGGAGAGGGAGGAGATAAAGGGACAAGGGAGCCGGAAAGGGAGGCGTTTCCCCTTTAAGGAGCCTCTGGCGAGAAAGTGCCTGGATTAGCAGAGGCCTGGTGGTAAACCAGACTTTAAACCTCTGAGGGAGGAGGATCAGGAGGAGGTCACCAGGCAGATGCGGCCAGGAAGGCCCCCCATTTTGAATGCTGGCTGTAAGCCACCAATCTCACTGCGAGGGTGGGTACGGGGTGAATGCTGAGCAAAGTCAAGTGGCTTTTTCTGGGAAAAATGTAAAAACATCGGTGGGGGAGAGTCTAGCTAAATACTGTGGTAACAGGAGAGGTGAATTCCAAGTCAACCCACTTAACTCTCAATAATGTTCCAACTTTTAACAGAGATAAATCTGCGGAAATCATTAATGAGTTGTGTGCTCTGTGGCAGTCTTTGTTCCTAGCCCCCAGGAAAGCCCACCCACTGGGCCTGCAGGTCACCAAAGCCCAACGTTTATGCTCAGAAAAATGTATCCATTTCTTTCTTAACTTTCTATTCTAATTTATAGGGTTGTTAATTCCACTTAGTTATATACTTTTCTATTTTATTGTATATAATCTTTTAAGCTATCTCATAAATATTTTATGACCAAAAAAAAAAAAAAAGTAAAAGTTAGATGCCTACATAGATACTTGGTTAGTTTCTAAAGGACTTACTGGAACAATTCCCAATCTCTTAACTGTCACCTCATCAAGAAATGGCAAACTGGAAAACATGAATTTCAATTTTTATTTTTCCCATCTCCTAATCTGCAACCCCCTGGGACAGCCATACTGAGAAGGCAACCAATGGGAAGAAGAAAAAGGAGAAGAAGGTGGAATTGATAATCCACAAAAAGGATTAATAAAATTTTAAGCGTCCTTGTGTAGTAGCAGTTGTTAGATGATGTCTGGGAAAAAAAGGGATCTAAAGTTTTGGTATATGTCAAGGGAGAGACATTCCAATAGGATTCTGGTTACTCACCTGCTGAAAAATGACTGAGCTACCCTCTACAACTTTATGGTATTCACTTCTTCGAGGGAGCTCTTTCTCTCTGTATTTCCCCAGATTCCTTGACAAAGGGGGTACTAAGCCTTTTCCCCAGCCAGAATGTCCAAGTAAAATGCCTGGTGAGTTTGGCAAAGCCGTGCTATCGCACACTGATTTGGCTGAGCCTCAAAGTTCTCACTGTGCAGCCACCTTAGGAGCTCCATTTTAAAGGGAAAATTATATTAAGAAGTGATTAGATGATTTATAAAGGCTAAAACAGCATTTTAACATGGCAAAATCAGAAGGCAAAATATTTAGCATCTATTTTTTCAAATCGATTATAGGTACTTGATTTTCAATTTCAAGTAGTTTTCAACTACTAGTTCAGTGAAAAGCCTTAATAAGCACAATATGAAGCCCTTCTGACTTAGATCGATGGACTGATGAATGACAATACAGACCCAGCAGGCGTGGCTCCATTGGCAGCATCCTCTAAGCACTGGGGTGGGCACAGGTGGGGAGGGTTGGGTGGCCCACCTGAGCCTCCACATACTGCTCATTTCCCCAGTAGATGGCCCTTCCTCTTCCCTTTGCACTATCCCTCCATCAGAGACCCCAGTCCCCAGGAAACTCGCCAGATTCTTCCCTAGAAGGCATTCGGCCATCAGAGTTGCCAGGTCAGAGGAACCTGTCGCTCACAGGCCCCTACAGAACTCCTGTTTAGGTGCATTAGAAGTTAAAAATGCATTTTGGCTAGCCCGGGAACTTCACCATCAATCATTATATTGTTTGTTGGAGAAATGCTTTCCTGATTTCAAAAAAACGGCTTTCAAAAAAAGTCTTTAGAACATAATACAATTGAAAACGGTACCGTTAATAGTTTGAAAGTTGTTTTTCTTCCTCTACCAAAATTAGCCTCAAGATTTGGTTTTATTTATTTTTATATATTGAATGTTATTATGAAAAGGATTTGAGCAGCTACTTTATTGCTTATAAAGCTATCTCACGTGTGTGATCTCCTTTGCTCCATGAACCAGCCCCAGGAGGCAGACAGGAAGGCATTATGAGCCTCACTTTTCAGGCGAGAAGACCGAAGCCCAGAGAGTTCCCCAGCGACCGGGTAGGTGGGCACCCAGGGCTCCGACCCCTTGTCTGCTGTCTCCCCCACTCCATCTGGCGGCCTCTAAAAGCATTTTATTCCTCAGTCATCTGCAATATCCATAACCAAAATCTCTCAAGCTTTATCGCAACTTAACTACCAACTGCAAAATGGTTCACTCCCCGCTGATGTGAACGAATAAACACAGCAGCCAGAGACCACAAACAATGCCAAACGGTTTAAGGCCAAAGCCACACCATCTTCCAACCTCAGCAAAACCATGCCCCTCTATTAATAAAAGCACATTCATTTTCTGGATTTTTCCCAACTGAGACCACATATATGCCCAAACCAGAGCCTATGTGGTAACCCAAGAAGTTTCATATTATCTCAAATATGATTAGTACAGTTCTGGCTGACAAAAAAAGAAATCGATGACAAGATGTTACTATATACATGAAACCACTAGTACCAAAAATCCCTAAGCACTTCACTGGAGTTAAGATATATACATACGAAAATAATATTAATTCATAACCCTCGATAATGTCGGGTGCCTCACTATGGAGCCTGTTTGGTGCACTCCTTCCGTGGGTCACGGGTGTCCTACGTCAGCAGGAAGTGGTTCTGTCCTTCTCAAACCCTCAGTGTCCTACTTTGAGGCCCTATTTAATGTTTGCCTATGTTTATTATTGTTTCTCTATTTACTGCCCCTCGGTCAGTTACCTTGATAAAATGAGTAGGTAGCTGACTCTTCTGGTTGTAGTTATTAAATGTATCCATGTAGCAGAAATTTTGAATGCCATATAAACTATACAGAAGGACAATGCAATAAAATAAGGAACATGAGTCTGAAAAGGCGTCCATTAAGAACTACCAACTAATAACACCGATTTTTTCAATTGCGTATTAAAGGTAGTGATGTTTCCTTATTGCCACACTAATATGTCTACAAGGAAGAGATGGGGCTGAAGCTGATATGACAACAGTTGAAAGCGAATGGCTCTCCCTAGAAATTGCAAGAGTAGGAATACTTATCTCCCACTCTAGATGTTCCTTCCTTGTGAGGAGACTTCCTTCAGCATAATACTCCCAGCCACTCTCCTCCTCTCACTTCCTGTTGGTGAGCATGGGCTGGTGTCCTCTGCTTCTCCAGGGGTGGCAGCAGCCTGTGACTGGGTGGGCAAATCTGATTTGGGGGTTCAGGAGTAGAAGACATACCTGACTCAGCTGAATCTACAATCCTTCAACCATGGTGATAACGTTCTCCTCCTCCCCTCTGCCTTAGTTTTTCTCTTACTTTCCAGTATAAAACCTCAGGCATTGCATTTTTGGGGCCTCTGAGTCTCCCCAGATCTTCAGACATGTTGTCTCTGGAGAATCTGAGGTAAAGTGAGCTGCCTATATGTAGCTCCTTCCCAAGAAACGGAAGTTAGGTTCTGACTGCCTCCTCTCTCATGCCGATTGGGTGAGAGGCTGGTTAATTATACTGCCGGGCATCCTTCATAGGCATACGGGAAACTTCATAAGTAGAAAATAGTTGTCCTGTTCCCGCTAGCAAACACATTACTAAAAAATTAGCAAGCCTAATAAAGATTGTGACCAAAGGAAAGTTTCATCTAATCTCAAAATATATGCTGAGAAGCAAAATGAGCCAGACACAGTACTCTCGTTAACTATGTTACACCCTATCACTTTCCTAACTTTAGTAATATACTATAATTATGGCAGAAGCTGGGTGATGGGTACACAGGACCTCTCTGTACTATTTTTGCAACATGTTGTGAATCTATACTTAGTTCAAAATGAAAGTTTAAAACAGGCAGACACAAAAAAGTACACACTGTACATTCAATTTATATTAAATTCTAGAACAGCAGAGCTTATCTATGATGAAAGGGATCAGAAAAATGATTCCCTTTGGTAGGGGCGGGGAGTAGGAGGGTGGGACTTAACTGGTGAGAGGTGGGAGGAAAGTTTTGAGGAATCTTCTGCATCTTGATAGGGGTGTGGATTGCATGGCTGTGCGCTTTTGTCAAAACTCATCAAACATATCAGATCTGAGCATTTCATTGTATTGTAATAAATTATATACCTCAAGTAAAGCAATTAGAAAATAAATGGCATCATCTGCTGCTTTCGATTCAAGCAAAATCTTCCAAAGAGATGCTTCAAAAATATTTTTTTTTGTTTCATGATCAAATCTCCAATAAAATTATCTGTATGAATTAAAGACATATAATCATGGGACTATCTGCTCCCACTTTATAGGTGTGCAGCCCATTTCCTCCAGAAACCAGGGCTGGGCTCCATCAGACGGCAGCTGCTGCTATGGTTCTGATCTCATGGTCTGAAGACAGGCGCGATTCCCACAGGCAGGTTAAGCCAGAGAATGAGGGTTAATACACTTCCCCGCTTAAGTATGCATACTCATAATAATTAATTACCTAAATGCACATTTATTAATCTTTACATTTTAAAACATTAAATATAACCAAAGCATGATTTAGAAGATCCTAATCACCTTGATGCAATCCTTAATTACTAATATAATTTCAATGGCTGCTGAACTGAGTCCCCCGACTTAGGTCGAAGGCCCCTCTTAAATCCCCCAAATACACAAAGCAGAGAATAACTACCCAGAATTCTGTCCTGCCAATGTAACAACCCCCCTTCCAATTTTAGTTTCTCTTCAGTAATCTTCTCCACATGGCTTGTCAAAGCCAGAAAAAACAAAAAAGATCCAAGATTTGAAATCCATCTCTAACTCTACCATTTAATTTCTTGTGATTAACTTTTTTATCTTAGCAGAAGTAATTACTCTTTGAAACTTCACATTTTGGTCATTCTGATCTTACTTTATTTAATAAATTTCTGTGGAATGCCATAAAAATCCTAGAAGAAAACACAGGCAGTAAAGTCTCAGACATTTCTCTTGGTAATATTTTTACTGATGTATCTCTTCGGGCAAGGGAAACAGGAGAAAACAAACAAATGGGACTACATCAAACTAAAAACTTTTGTACAGTAAAGGAAACCATCAACAAAATGTAAAGATAACCTACTGAATAGGAGAACATATTTGCCAGTATATCTCAGGAGTTAATTTCCAAAATTTATACAGTTTATACAGCTCAACACCAGGAAGGCAAACAATCCAATTAAAAAATGGGCAAAGAACGTAAATAGACATACAAATGGCCAACAGACATATGAAAAAATGTTCAAAGTCATTAATCGTCAGAGAAATGCAAGTTAAAACCACAATGAGATATCACCTCAAACCTGCCAGAATGGCCATCATCAATAAATCAACAAACAACAAGTGTTGATGGGGACGTGGAGAAAAGGGAACTCTAGTACACTCTTGGTGGGAGTGCAGCCACTGTGGAAAACAGTATGAAGATTCCTTAAAAAAATTAAAAATGGAACTGCCATGTGACCGAGTGATTCAACTTCTGGGTACATATTTGAAGGAACCCAAAACACTAATTCCAAAGATTATATGCACCCCTATATTCATTGCAGTGTTAATTACAATTGCCAGGCTATGGAAGCCAACCAAGTGTCCATCAACAGACGAGTAGATGAAGAAGCTGTGGTGCACATACACAATGGAATATTACTCGGCCATAAAAAGAGAATAAAATTTTACCATTTGCGATGGCATGACTGGACCTGAAGGGTAATATTCTAAGCAAAGTCAGTCAGTCAGAGAAATACAAATACCATATGGTTTCACTTACATGTGCAATCTAAAGATCAAAATAAACAAAATAGAAACAGACTCATAGATACGGAGAACAGATTGATGGTTGCCAGAGGGGAGGAGTGTCAGGGGACTGCGTGAAAAAGGTAAAGGGATTGAGAAGTACAGATTGGTAGTTACACAACAGTCATGGGGGTGTGAAGTACAGCCCAGGGAATATAGTCAATAATGTTGTAGTAACTGTGTATGGTGCCAGTTGGGTACTGGAAATGTCAGGGGGAACACTTTGTATGGTATATGATTGTCTAACCAATAGGTTGTACACCTGAAACTAATACCAAATAATAATGAATGTAAACTGTAATTTAAAAAATTTAAAAATTAAAAAAAAAACAACCAAAGTAGCAGAATTCTTCTTCTCCTGTGTGCTCTCCCCAGTATTTGCCAAAGCTGGCCAATCCTTGCTTTTAAAACCTCTACTCTCTCATATATCATCATTCTCTCTTAATTTCCTGATCACTTCTTCCTCTTCCCATCCCACAAACCTGGCCATTTCACAGAGTCTGCCCCCAGCCCTCCTCTGTTCTCTTTCTATATAACCTCCCCTTGAGAAATCTCATCGTCTTTCTGGACTTCAACTCCTACCTCCGCGTTGAGGACCTTAAAACCCTCCTTCGGCTTTGCGTTCTCTGCTAAGCATCAGTTCATATATCAAACTGCCTACCAGGCAGCCCTACCTGGCTATTCTGCTGGCACATTAAAGTTTTAGGTTAGGGCTGCTTGCATCATTTTCTTCTCGCCTCTCACCAAATCAGTTCCTTGTACAACTCTCTAATTTTTAACAATAATATCATTTTCTAAAACATCCAGGCTCAAAATGTTTGAGTCATTTCTCTCTGTTTAATTCACTTTTCTTGTCCCCAAACTCAAGCCAAAATGAAGGAATGGAATGGGGATTGACAAAGCTGGGAGGTCTTACTGAGAAACTTCCATTTAGAGAACAGAAGCATACGACACTGGAGGTGTACTCAGCAAGGAGGGGAAGAGATTCAGATTTGAAGGACCCTCTGGGGAGAAGCCTGCAGGCTTAGAGGCCAGAGAAGTGAAGCAGGTATGAGAGGAGGAAAAGCAAACCGTGCTGTCTGGGGTGCTACAGGGCAGTTTTAACTTAAAAAATGGTGTATTTGGAGTATGGAAAGGATGTATTTCTCTAAGGACTGAACTCAAAGTCAAATGGGTCAGACTATAAAGAAAGTTGGAAATACAAAAGAATAATAAAAAAAGGAATGTTCTAGTCAATCTGGGTTTTAATAGTTACATTATATATCTATAAATGACCCAGCTGTAAGTGTAAGTATCTTGAGATTTTCTACAATTACAGTAAAGCAACTTTATACATGATGTTCCCAAGAGACAAGAGGACAAACGAGGTACCAGGGGAACTTGGGGCTGGTTGTGATTATAACATATACACAAGACTGTTCTCTATACCCCAGAAAGTCTGGGTGGAAACCACACAGACTTTCTGGTAGAGGTGACCAGCAAATTTCCTCGCTCCTGTGTTATACCTCCTGACTGTTAGCCTTTACCAGTCAGAGAGTAACCCTAATGCCCCAGGATGATCCATTTTGATCAATGAAAACAAATCTCTATATCCATCAGTCACCTCCTTGGGGCTTCAGTTTACTACTGGCACTTCGAGGGCCTTGATTTTTTTCTGGCCTGTGTTCTCTTTCTTCAAGTTTCAGAGAGTTCTCCCAAAGTTCTAGGATTCTGGAATTTCGTGAATATGCACGGTTTAATCTTTCCTGTCTTCACAGGTACACTTGTGTCTCTGGGTTTGCCAGACTGGAAGTGTTAATGCCTCCACTTGGGTCCCAGGTGATGGCCCCTCAGTTCCTCTGAGCATCAACAATGATCCTTTCAGCCTTCTCAAAATACTATTAAGTGCCTGACAGGTGGAACTGAATGCAGCATTGAACATGTGGAAGTACCATGGTTTGGCAGAAGAATAAGGCATCGGAATACTATTATCTGGGCACAAAGATGACCAAAAAGTCAGTCCCTACTGGCAGCTACCTCGTCCTCCACTATCTTACTCAGCACCCAGAACATGCCTGTCACAGAGCAGCCCCACTCCACAAACACTTGTGTCGCCAGTGTCTCTTGATGTCAGCCACATGGTGATAAACATATATGTATGTACATATATAAGGTAAAATGCGAAGAAAACCTTCAAAATCACAACACTTCAGTATTTTTTCCTCTAAGCAACATCAGCCTATACACTGAGGAGAAACTTTTCTTTCACACCCATTCCTTGATCTCCTTTAGCTCCAGTATAATCAGTCTAAAATCTAATCACTGCAGCCACGCCTCTTAATTGGGGCTTCTGTGTGTGAGATCTTAACTCTCCAATCTGTCTATACCACTCATACATCCTCCCTCGGTCACTTTTCAGCTTTTGGTCTTTATCAGTTTAATATCTTGTACACATTCATCTTTCTGCCACTTGGATCTCGTTTTCTCCTTCCCACAAACCGACCTCCAATTGCCCTCTGTTGCTCTAACATACTCCACAGCCTGGTATTAGAGACCAGGACTGCAGCCTCTGAATCGCATCTGCACGCCTCCCCCACAGAACCCTTCTGGACAGACCCACCTACCTCTTCAGTATCCCCCAAACACACCTTGTCCCATTCCCTTTCTCTAAATCCTACACAACTTTTATGTAGCTTCAGATGTTTTCCATTCATTCAATGGCCTCCAGTGGGACTGCTTTAGGGAAACAGGATGACTCTAGCACTCTGCCAGATGCTAGAATGTGCAAAGTTTTACAGTAGGGGGTCCCCAGAAAGGATGCTAAAGCTACTAAGGTTCTCCCGGTTGAAGTCATAAAGGACAGGAAGTCCCAGCTGTCCAAAATTGCCTGCTTTTGTCTTTTCTGTCTTGCCATGTTCTCTCTGGCTTACAGATATTTTATTAGTGGGGCCACAACTAACTTCTTTTTTCAATTAAAGTTGCTTTTTAAAAAAATGCCTTAGGAGTTAGAATTAGCAGGTTTTGAAAGTTGGTGTAAACAAACAGTTCTACACATGGCCAGGTCTCTTTGGATGAATTTGCACATGAGCAGGCTGGTCAAAAGCCAGTCAGTGTTACACAGTCACAGAGTAGAGATTTTCATCTGCTCTGGGAGTGAAGCTCTCTTGCTTACTTCTTATCATTCATATGATACAAAAACAGTTTTTCTTTGTTTTAATTATACATATATGAGGGAATTTCCAGGTCAGGGGATTCTGCAAGTGAAACAGCCTAAAACAATATCTCCTCCCCATCTAAATCTGTAGACATACACACATAGCGACATTGTATGGTTGATATAAATGGTGCCCGGTGACCGCGGACCAGGCCCCACTTTCTTTCGCTGTATGAGGAGGTGGGGTGCTGACTGTGCCCCAGGGAGAGGACTCAGCCATATAAGCAGCAGATCCTAGGCAGGTGCAGAGGAAGGCTTTGAGACAGTGACAGTGCCTGATGAGGGCTGGTGTACAGGGAGGAGGAAGTTACTACAGTGCTCTGCACCACAGTTCCCTAGAGGGGTGCATACATGTCAGGAAAGGAAAGGGGCATCTGACCTAGTGAGTTAGTTTGCACCAGATGATGCTGAGGCGAGAGAAAAAGGGAAAACAGGAGAAATTCAGGGAGAAGGACACTGTACTTGCTGACATACCAGAGGCCCTCGTTCTTGATTTGATATACTCAATGCTCCTATATATTATATAGTTACATATTTTATTATATGTAAATAAACAATAAACACAAGTATAAATTTATATATTTAAATGTATAAATTATGTAAATATAGTTATATAAACATATTATAAAATATATACTTTTATATAATTTCAAATAAAATATATAATGTTATATATAAAACTAGGTTGAAATCAGCTTTTTAAAAATTTTAAAAAGATTTTATTTATTTATTTATTTATAGAGAGAGGGGAAGGGAAGGAGACAGAGAGGGAGAAAAACATCGTTGCGTGAGAGAGAAACAGTTGCCTCTCACACACTCCCAACCGGGGGAACTGGCCCACAACCCAGGCCACAACCCAGGACTGGGAATCGAACAGGCGATCTTTCAATTTGCAAGCCAGCACTCAATCCACTGAGCCACACCAGCCAGGGCGAAAAGACCTTTTTTTAAACCAGACTATCTATCTACCTATCTATCCACAGATATGTATCTCTCTATGTACAGCTATAGACAGTTTACTTTATATATACTGAAGATACAGATATATAGTCTACTATATATCTATATACACATATAGATAGAGTCTGGTTTGAAAAAGCTCTTTCCAATGCATTATAAATGTAAATATGTAAATATAAATATTTATATTTAATTATATAATTTATATTTTACAATTTATGATTTTATAATTTATTTGATTCGATAAATATACATACATAAACAAGCTGAAAAAGGATTTTTTTAAACTAGATAAGAATTCCAGAAGTTATTGCATAAGAACTGAAGATAGTGTGAATATCTCAACGGGAGAATGATTTGATTATTTGAGGTACAGCCTAACCATAGAATATTATGTTACCATTAAAAAGAATAAAATAAATCTACAGAATTGACTCGAGGGGATTTTACTATTGCTAAATGAGAAAAGAGAAGTGCATTTCTACATTATTTTTGAAAATCTATTAAAAATCTATTTTGAAAATGTATTAAAAGGTGCTGAGCACATCAGCGTGAATAGAATGGCTAAGTAGGTAGACCAGAGGAGAAAAAAGGAGTGACAATAATGATGGAAAACAAGCGAAAACAACTACTGACAATAATAGGTTCCATGGTAAAAAGCAAGAATTATATAAGGTTATTTATATGTAAGCATGTGTATGCATAAAAATACTTCAAAGAATGGATACTAAAATGTTGGAGGTATGTTATCTCAGGGAGAAAATACAAGGTGTTTTATTTTTATACTCTCCTTATACTTTTTTGCATTTTAACAAAAAAATATGTGTATATAACCAAAATAACTATTCACTGAGGGAAAATTTGAATAACTCAATAATAATCCTGGCAGTGTGCATATAATGTTTCTTAAGTCTTCCTAGCCAAAAGATGGCACATCCAGTAGAATTTTGAATCATTCATGACAAAAAGAGGTTTTCACAATCTTTTTAAAAATGGAGACAAAAACACAAGTCCAAAATTAATAATCATCATAAACACTTTAAGCATCTTTATACCAGGGCCTAAATCTAATTTTTAACACATTTCCCCAAAGGCTTCAAGGGCTCTGAGTGCTTAATCAATCCTCATTAATTGACAAGCACATTTCAAATCTCATTAATTATTACATCGAAGATGCTATTATCTGACATACAAAAACTATTAAAGAGTAAAATCTCATATAAAAAAGAATATGAGAGCTGAAGTAGCTCCAACAAAAATAATTTAACTATGAAATTAAATCTGTCACAAATGAAGTAATAAAACCCTAACACATAACACATTTTTTCTCCCTGCCCTGGTCATATTAAATGTGTTCAGTTTTGTTACCTTCGTTCCTGTAGTCTCAGGCCTGCATGCCATCTACACTCCCCGCTGACAACTATCCACTCAATCTCATTAACTTTCTGTTTTTTATTGTATATACAAGATTCATGACATTTACTACCCATCATCATGAACAATCTCCATGTAATTATAATCCTGATTATAACAAGCAATTGTTTTGCAAAGAGGCGCTGCCTTTTCATGCTTCCAGGCTTCGTTCTCCGCAGGGTAGCAGAAAATTTGTCTGCAAGCTGCGTGGACAGCTGCTCCATAAAAAGCCATGGAAGAGCCTTTCCAGGGGAAACGGGCATACACAGGGCGGAAGCGGAGCATGACTGCTGCCCTTGACCCCCATGGCCAGGCACCCCTGCCTGGCTGTAGGCAACAGCCCACCTGTTACCTATGACATTCACCTGGCAGGTAACTGTCACTAGGTAACATGAAAGCTAGTTTTGCACATCTTACATCTTTAAGTAAAATACTTACTTGGACTAACAAGTGGCCTGAATTAGGCAAACATGTACTGCATTTCTTGGTGTTCTCATTTATTTGCTTTATCAAATTCATCAGTATTTCCACAGCACCTTTGTTGATCATCTCATTAAGAAACCCTGGATTTCCAGAAATGAATTTGATGGCCCCCACACAGTATAAAAAAGCCTCAATGTTAGTTTGCAGGTCTTCATTGCTCAGGACCTCCAGTAATGATTCTGTCAAAAAGATGGATTATCACAAATGTGTGATTATATCAGCTGGACAGAGATATATTAAAGTATTTGTACATGAACATCAAACACAATTTGTAGAATGTTAGTCAGAACCTAATGTCAAATGCTTGTTATGGGTTATTGATTAGTATAAAGAGGAAAACCTGCTTTTAGCTAAATCTTCATAATAGTAATGACAGTAAAAGGATGGGTTTATAATATATAAATAAGAAAGTGTTCTTTAAATGCTATCCCTTGCCTCTTCCTAATATTTACCAACCTTTATTTTGATTATACACATTTTGAGTTATTATAGAATAGCTAATTAATGAAGAAATTTAAGAGTTACATTTCAACAAACCATTAGGAGTATATCAGTAGCTGTCTGAATGGAAACTTAATCAAGACAGGACCTTTTAAAAAATCTCAATCACGACAGAAAGGAATGCTTCAAATACAACATCCACCCTTTCCCAAGGCAACTTAAGAACATCCATCCAAAAACATACTACTGCTAGGTTTTAGGAGTAACCCAAGCAACTCCGATAAGGTTCTTCATGCCTACCTCACATTTCTTTTATTAATGTCAGTGTGATCATTTGTCAGAACCTTTGTTTTTAGTCTATAGTTCTCAATGAGCTGATTCAGTGTTTGACTGGGCTTGTCCCTGTTTCCTGGGGTGAAAAAAAGGTGAAGACCATCTATCCCATGTTGCAAAAAGAGGATTCCATGCTGCCTTCCTTTGGATCAGCAAGGTTATTTCATAAAAGACTTCTATTTAGGTAACTATTTAAACATCTTAATTACCTAAGGACATATCAACAGTTAGATCTCATTAGCTAGGTAGTTAGAATGTAGTAAAATTTCTCTATCTACATTGTTTGAGACACTTTGATGTCAAGTTTCTACAACAGTTATAGAGGTCTTCCAAGTTTTAGTCATCCCTATTATATCAAGAGACAGAAATTTCAATTATGTTAAATACTATTAAATGTGGTTATTTTCCTAATAGTAAACCCAAGACCAGGAAATGAATTCTTAAATAGGGAACACTTTGCAAGTCACATATACTCCAAGCATTACAAAAATAGCAGACTATCCCCCTAGGTTCCAAAAGATATATTAAATGGAATGTGGAAAACATAGAGAAGGACAGGGTAAAAATAGCCATCACATAACTTCCACATAATACTAGAAAATAAAATATTCCAGCCATCATTAATTGTAACTTTGCACTCAAGTACAACATTTGATCAATGGTAGTGCTGAATGATACTCACCCAGAATGCTGTCATTTTGAATCAGAGAATCATTCTTCTCATTCCTGCTAATTTTAAATATAAGTTTGCAGACATTAAGGAGATTCTTTCTACCCACTTTAAGCTGCAGAGAAAGAAAACACATTTCTAATTGCAGAGGGAAGTAAAGACATGCCATATATTTTTTTAACACAAACATCTTATTTTAAAGGTGCAGCAAGAGTACTTTTAAAGCATAAAGAAAAGCTCTAAAGAAATCAACTTTCAAGAGTTTTGGGTACTTATTTGCCAACTATCTAATATAAACGATATTTAAAGTAAGCACATTTTAATAATAAGCATTTATTTTTTATTTCATAAAGCGTCGTGCTTATATGTGAGATTACTAGTTACTTTTTAAAGAGTATATGAGGAAAAAGGGGGGATGATGAGGATAAATTTAATTAAATGGAGCAATTGCTTTAAAACACAAAAGTAAAGGAAAATGGATAAAAAAATTTTAGATTAAACTACCTTAGAAAACATAGTGGAGGTGAAAGAAACAAAAGAAAGGGGGAAAGTATGATTGTCTTTATTATTTGTATAAATAAAGTCATTCTCTCATCAGATAATATATATATTTATTTTTAAGGCGATTTCTGGAATACTTTGAGATAATGACAAGTAATGTTCAAAGTTTCAAATTACCTTGTAAATCACACAAAAATATTTAAGTAAATTAAACATAGGGACAATAAGGAAGTATACGAGGTATGACCAGAGAGTATCCAGCCATGTAATATGAAAAATAGAGACACTTATTGAAAAACATACGAGATACACAAAACATTGTATACAGGACAATGACACCTCAATGCCCTTCAAAGTAGGTACCTTGGGACCTCACACAGTTCTCCCAATTGCCATCAGCTGCCCCATTGTATATTCCTGAATCTCATTGACAGTCTGAAATCTCTTCCCTTTCAAGGGGATTTTAGTTTTGGGAAAGGCCAGAAGTCACAGGGAACCCAGTCTGGGCTGTAGAGGGGCTGAGTCACCTGGCTGACTTGATATTTCTGCAAAACTCTACAGAGGCGTGATGCCTGAGTAGGAGCGTCATTGTGATGAAGCTGCCAATCATCAGTGCCCATAGCTATGGCCTTCTGAATCAAATGGTTTCTGCAGAGGAATGTTCAAGCTTAATGCAAAATTGGATGCAGATTTGTTGCTGTACTCGCTCAGTCATTTTGAATGTGATGGCCATACAGGACACATGTTCGCTCAACAGTGTGCCCCACCCCCAGTGACTAGTACAGTGAAGTCGTCATTGTTCACACATGCAAATTCCAGTCCACTCTCCTTGGCTGCCAGGTTACATCGATGTCACACAAACCATTCTCATTATATTAACAATGGCTGGATTTTTTCTGGACACAACTCGTACTTTTTTTAAAAGTACAGTATAGGAGGACTAACTGAATCAAATTATCTAAATTAGCTGTGTAGTTATTTAAAGCAATAAAAATTAAAAAGAAAATCCTAAATGTCCAATATCCTAAAAATCCTAAAAATCCCAGTATTAGAGAATAATTTGATAAATTGTGGAACATCAATATTATTCATATTAAACAGTCACAAAAAGTATAACTGTGAACCCTATGTTTTTAAAAAGACATTTATAAGCTGTTATAAGATAGAAATATTATGTACCCTTATTGCAAGAGTGTAATATAGGTTTGTAGGGATAAGGTTATTTGGGCAAATAAATCTGTGTGAAAAGGAAGGCATAACGGTCATTACTTCATCGCTAAAAACTATCTTTGAAATTATCTTTAATATTGTTTGTTAAAGAGTTTTAGTTAGTTTAAAAAAGAGAATGGAATTTGTCTGTCATGTTCTTTAAAGACTGTTCTGTGTTTGATCCACAAATATTACGGAGCCCCTATTGTGCACCTGGCGCTGTTGGTCGGCTGTGGGAGATGCCGTGATGGCGGAGGGAGGGGAGCGTTATCCAGGGAGCAGCTCCCGTCTGGCTCCTGCTCTGGGCCTTCCACCTGTTACCTCAGAGCCACCCTGCACGTTAGCTGTTGTCATTCCCATTGTGCAACTGAGGAGTCTGCCCCTCAGGCAAGTCATTCAACTCATTTTGGCATCACGTGGTCAATGACTAGAAATGTAGAATCTGAGGCCCCGCCCAGCAGGATTGAGTCAGAATCCGCATTTAACGAGCTCCCAGGGCATTATGTGCACATTCCAGTCTGAGGGGCCCTGTTGAGGAAGCCTCAGAAATGATCACATATGGCAGAATGGAGATCCTTTCTGTCCTCAGGGGGAAGAATGGAAACAGCTTATAAACATTTTTAATGATGGGGTGTTTAAAAAAATATTGTGTAGGTACTCAAACTAAATAGAAAAAATTCTATATCAATGGAAAATATTTCCATTCTTAATCTTTACATTAGTATTTATATAGCTTATATAATATTTATATAGTTCTTAATATTTAGGAATATATTTTAACCAGTCAACAATCTTCCACTACATTGTGAGACTTTGAGGTCCTCTTCCTGTGGTAGTTTGTAGCATGTGTTATATACTTCATAAGCTTGTTGAATAAATGAATGAACACAACTTAACCACCCCCCACACACACACCCAAGTCTTATATGTTTAATGCAAAAGTGGCAAAGGGGAAAAAAAAGCATCAGAGTTTTCATGAAAGAAAATGACAAATAACCCACAATTTCCAGGTCTGCTATAAGGTCAGTTTATATTCAAAGCAAATTCTTATACCTTCTCTTTTGATAACTGCAAAATTATGACTTTGAGGCATGAAAAGATAAAAAATATTAAATTATATGCAAGGCATATAGACCATCTTACGTAAAACAGCACCCCGCCCCCACCCCCGCCACACGCGGTCCGTTTCCTTTGCTCTGGTTTCTTTTCTTCCCACAGCACTCGTCAGCCCACTTTGGCACTTCATGTGTTTACCGTCTGTCTCTCCTGCTGCAGTGCCAGCCCAGGGGGCAGGGGCTATGGTACCCACTAGTATTCCCAGTGTCGAGAGTCCCTGGCACAGAGTTGGTTCCTTTAGTGGGGTATTTTTCTTGTGTTAAAAATAGTAGTCTTTTCTATTTAAAGCAAATTTGAAAAATTGAAGAGATGTTTGAAAATCACTCATAATACTACCACTGTATATAATCACTGTCGACATACTGGTATTTCTTCTCTGTTTTTTTGCCCTCCTGAATATAGTTACATTCATAGTGTATATATGCTTGTACTCTAAACAAAATCTTAACATAGACTGATGTATTTTTGCATGAATTTTCAATACAAAGATTAAAATTAAAGTGGTCTGACAAGCCTCCACTTAACCAAAGAATGCAAGAAATCAGAATAACTAACATTATTTTCACTGAATTTTTTACCTATAAACAATTTAAAATGTCTGAATTATTATATTAAATCGATAAATAAACTAAATATTGGCAGAAAGAAGTTATTAAAAACTTCTTAGTCCTATATGCCTTCAGTTTTTTGCTGATTTTTTTCAACAGCATTTTATGTGGTCTTTTAAAAATTTACACAGAGCCCTATCATCAAGACCGAAGCAAAACAACGTCTTGCCTAGAACACTACAGGAGATTCAGGAGGCAGATGGGAAGCTGAGCCTGATGGCTTGACCTCGCGGGTTTATAGTTCATCAGAAGGGACAGCTGACCCATCTCCGCACGCTGCAGCGGAGCCTAGCGAGTCTCGCTCCTGATTCAGCAACGCAGTCAATGTCACCGAGAGGGCATCATCTAAACGTACGTTTCATTCACAACACATTCACGGCCTGGCAGATCACTTAGCCTCTTGCCCTAAAATAGTTAAATTGTGCCATGTATATAATTCACTTGAATGGCACCGTTAATACCTGAAATAATACTTTCTCTGCAAAGCATTAACAAATTCCTGCCATTTTCCTTCTTTCTCTCGCTCTTTATTAATTTTTTTGGCTTGGTACGGACAGAAGGTCTAGGGTCTGGGTGGAAAACCAAAGGCAGTCCCTGGGCAGCTGGCAGCTACGCCAGTAGAGCCCTCCAGCCTCACAGCAGGGCTCTCCTGGGCCAGAAGGCGCCCCAAACCCTGGGCCAGAGAGGGAGCGGGGCGAGCACGCTGATAGCCCGTTATCTCCACTTAAAACTTTTGACTTGAGGTCCTCCCTGTGGTTTATGCTCCCCCCCGTTTCGCTAAAGTGATGGATCGATTATCACAAGAAAAGGGGATTTAAATACTACTGAACACACTATTTCAAAGAATTGTTGCCTCCTAAGTCATATATCATATCATAATTTTTATAAGGGGGTGGATAGTTCAGGACGACAGCTAAATAAGAATGTAGCTGCTCCAAAGCACTGCATAGAATATGCAGTCAGAATATTCTGCTGTATGAAAGATATATCAAAATAAGAAACGGTGGACACCCTCACTACACTGTTAGCAAGTACGCCAGTGCTTACTCTCACTGTGTACTTTAAGATTTTAAATTATATAAATTATGGGTTGTTAACATAATAGCTTTTACTTCTACGAAACTGCATAAACAAAGGTTCATTTGTTTCAGCGGCTCTCTTAGAACATTCTATAATAATTGTGTCTTATCTTTTGGTTCCAACTGTTTATGGCTATGACAACAAAGTGCTCCCCTCAAACAATGATATCATTTTGTCTGAGATAGAGTTTCTATGCTTTTATTTGTTGTCTGGCCTTTTCTTCTAACACCTTACGGGAGCCTTCTATGACCACCTTCCCACGACCACACGCAGCTGTTTCTCTGCCTCACGCTGGTTCATAAAGCACCTGGCCATCGCGTCCACTGCCCAGGTTATCTTAAGTTATTTATTAAATCATGGGGCAAAATCAAGCACCCAACAGAAACCACAGAGCAGGAACCGCAGCCCGCCCTCTCCGATGCTGCTCTCCAGTCAAGTTATTTGAGCAACCGTTTTGAATGTATTTGCCTATTGTCGCATTTTTTAACCTAGCCACAGTCCGCGTGGCAGAGTCTTTTGAACATTTGCTGTGTCGTCAGCCTTAGCTCCTTAGTACATTCTAGTCAAATTCTGGGGTATAAGTTTAATACCTTAATTTTTTTCAAGATTCTAAGCAAGTATGCTGCATTTCTGATCATCTTTGCAATATTTACAAATAAAGCATTAAATAAAACTTTAGTGTGCTACCGTCTACTAGACCAGAGGAAGGAAAAACTTACTGCTAGAATAATTTTTGCAAGTTTAAGGCTGAGCGGGTCTGAACCAACATCAACTAGTTTATACAGCGTCTTCAGGAGAACACTTCTTCTCTTAAATTTATTTCCAAGCATGTTTCCTTCCTCTAAAGCGTGATGAAGTTGTGTGCAAGCAGCACACACCATTTCAATATTTTCTTCTGTTAGGGCAGAGAGAGGAAGGCAGCACTTACTAATTAAGGTCAAGTTTTTAAGTGTGTCAAATACAGACAGTGTAAGTAAAAATCCCGTAATTATTACCCCGGACATCTTCAAATTCCTGAACTATGCTTCTCCCCTTCTCTCATCATTTATATCAACTTGATTTCCTTTTCATTTTGTCAATCCGGCTCCTACCAAGTCGACTCACTTACTTATCAGTCAGCTTATGTAGCACACAGTCTTTCCAAGAGCATGTTGATGAATGGAATTGTACCTATTTCAATCGGTCTCCTTTATCCGAAAAGCCTTCCACCTCAGCCAGGGCACTGTTCAGACTCGTGGAAGGAGACCCCTTGCACCTCCATCTTCAACCCTTTTGGGGTACAGTTCTACTGGTCTAGAATGTCTTCACTTTGTTCCTACTGATTTGGGTCCTTCAAGGCTCTGTTGACATTCTGGTTCATCCAGAAAAGGTGCGCTATTCCACATACAACAAATGTTATCCTGTAGGATTATTTCTTACATTTATGTATATATATGTACACTGTGCTATATGTCTAGTGCCCTCAAATAGATGTCATGCTAAGTGAGTGGGAATCC
This sequence comes from Mormoops blainvillei, assembly GCA_004026545.1. NCBI lineage: Eukaryota > Metazoa > Chordata > Mammalia > Chiroptera > Mormoopidae > Mormoops > Mormoops blainvillei. The sequence goes on along the minus strand of PVJD01000505.1, from coordinate 381,654 downwards.
TGTCTAACGTATATTTGTATCCATTGTGCATGGTGCAGTGAGAATACTGTACTGACAACCTGTAACACAGTCTAATACATATTTATTTTCTAATATATCTGCTGATAAAAACAATGATCAATATTCTTCTGGGACAATAATACTCATTATCTGAGAATAGAAGGCTCAAATGGAACAAAACCTCAAAACATCGCCATATCCCCCACTACTGAGAGGTGGTTATTAGAAAAGAGGAGAATGAAAAAGAAGACTTTTGTTAGAATTCTGAGGAAAGTAGTTTTTTAAAGTGGCAGCCATTCTAATAGACATATAAGGAAGAAAAGCAGCAGACATGCAATGGGAGGGGAAATATAAGAATACAAGGTCTAAGGCATTCAGTTGAATAATATTATCTCTGATAGATTCCATCATGAAATTTAAAAGTAGGAAACCAACCTTAAATAAATACCATAATGTGCTCTTAAAAGCCCACATAGAGGAAGTGTGCGCCTGCAGAAGGAAATGACTCAGGCCGTTTTTAGCTCTTTTCAACAATAACATCTAAGAAAAAATTTTAAACCTCAATGGCTAAGTAACCTTCAATGCCTTTCAGTTATGCACTTAAATAAATGAATTGATGGGAAATGAGTTGGACTAACTTTAAATAAAGGGGAAAACCTGAGCCCTATTGTGAAAAACACTTTTGTTGTTTTATTCTTCTGTGACGGGCAGTTTCTTCACAAACCTGAGTCCAGGCCACGGGCCACAGCCTGCCTGAGGGTGTAGACTGCAAGGCATTTCCCGAACACCTGCCTCCACAAAACCTCCAGCCTGGTGGGCTCGACTCCACAGTATCTGTTTTAGCTCAAAGGACATTAAAAGGAAGGCTCGAGGGCCAAATTTTAAACTATTGATCAAATTAACACTTTACACCAGCTGGTTTGTTAGAAATGCCATTTAGCCTCAAAAGACAACTTGAATCCTAAGAGCTATCAAGATTCTCAAAGGGCTAAAGCTAGTGAGTGAATGAGTGAAAGTTTGATGAGCAGTAAAAACATCATCTCAAAGTAACTTCCCCGAAAGATACTGATTAATTACAAGGGAGGGAACAGTGATTTCACAGTGGAAAAACCTGGCAGACACCACCTTCCTCAAGTGATCCAAGTTCACATCACAGCCAGTAATGGACCAGGCGAGCTTCACATGACTCCTGAGGGGTTGCACCAGGGGTCAAGCGCCACCCATCCTATACACCTGCCTCAGGTGCCTAACCTGGACCTATTAATAATTGTGAGAAAATACCAGACAAACCCAATTTGCGAGGCGGTCTATAGCCTCCTCAAATATATCAAGATCATGAAAGAGACATGGCAAATAATTGGAATTTGTGATCTGGGATTTTCTTTTTTCTATAAAAGAAATTATTAGGATAACTGGAAAAAATCTGAATCAGGTTCATACAGAATTGTTTGGTCATTTCCAGATAGGTAACAGAATGCCCTTGTTTCTAAAATACTACCACAGTACCTAGGGCTATGGGACATCGTGTCGCCAACTTGTTCTCAAAGGATTTAAAAAAGGAAAAAAACAATGTGTATGGGTGTTGAGAGGTGCAGTGTAGGAAACAAGTGCAAGGCGGGGAGGCAGGGAGAGAGAGAATGATGAGACAAATGTGGTAAAATATTAATATCTGGGGAACCTGGGGAAGAACATACAGGATTTTGGGTACTATTCTTGCAACTTTTCTAGAAGCCTAAAATTATGTCAAAATAAAAAGTTAAAAAAGGAAAAAAAAATATCTCAAAGGGTCAAGTTAGCCCAGCCCTGCCTCCTTTTGCTGTTCTTAAAGTTCTTCACGGAAGACATGCTATACTTCAGCGTTTAACCCTTCTGAGAAGGGAGATTCAGCCACATTTCCAGTCCCGAGCAGCTGTTGGCCCTGTTGGCATCTGCGGTGGCAGAGCCCTCAGAACCCTCGTGAAATCCTTCAGGCTGAAGACTTGCTCCAAGACGGGCCTCTGCCCTTTCGGCCCTTCTCCCCACTGTGTTCTTCCTAGTACTTTCTTTCCAAGCTCCTACCCTAGCTAAGGACTAATGCTCTCCTCACCAGTGTTTGGACACACCGCCTAAAACAAGGGCTGCAGTTGACCTGGCCTACCAACAAGAAGGTGAAAATGGTCATCTCCAGAGGGGACAAAGTCATCACATTCTCATCCTCAGGGATTTGAGCTGCAGGGGACTGTGGTGACAATCTAGTCTCACCCGCCCCTCACCTGGTAGGCAAGAGCCCTACTGAGCAGAGATTAGGTGATTAGGCCATCTGACTCGGGTTCCCACATTAACCATGAACATGGCAGAGTGCCCCCAGGGGCCGAGGTCATTGGAACCTTTTAGGAAGTAGGTCTTCTGCTGACTTTCCTGTTTGGCACGGCTGTTGGGGAGGACTCACTGCCCTGCTTCTCCTGGGGCCCCTTCCTGTGGCTACCATGCTGCTTTGCTCACCCAAGAAGCGCTCATGCCGTGACTCCTAGTGAAGGCTGTGTGCGGTGTGCCTGGCGCTGAGCTCAGCCCCGGGGCCAGGACTGCAGCTCCACCGGAGCCTGTGTCAACTTCAGAAACGGAGTCCCCAGCAGCGGCAAAGAGGGAGGAGGTGGGGGCAGGGGTGGGCAGTCCCCAGATGAGATTCCCATAGGTCACTTTTGCAGAGACCTGTTGGTCGTGGGCCTCCACTGCTGGGCACTCCAGAGTGCCAGGGCACTTCCTGCCCTGAGCAGCATCCCTAACAGGTGTGCTCGACCTAAGGGGAGCAGGACATGTACATCTGGATCTAGAAAACCAGGGACACACCTGTGAAGGATGCCAGTCTATGACACTTGGAGTTTCAGAGACCTGGAACTCTTTTATAATCTTTCACTTTCTTGCTCAGCTGTCACCCTAAAGAGTTCAAGTCAGCATTTCCTTGAGCAGAGTAGGTGATAATCAATTTATATGCCCAGGGGAATTTTAGAAGTAGGCTCCCTTACTGCATTTAAAGTATAATTTGACTCACTAAAAATTAGGTTTACATGTAATAGTTAACACATAACAATCCTGGGTAAATGACTAGATGACTTCATTTGTTTTTGAACACGTTCACAGAAGTGACAGTCCAAGTACACTAAAAATGTCAGGGCAAAGGGGACATGTAAATAAACGCAGATATTTTTGATTTAAAGCAAAAACTACTTTTTTTTTTTACCTTTTTCTAATATATGCAAAATTGGTACTATCCTTGTATTCCAGAAGACATCATCTACTTCCATTTCTCCCTCCTTTTCTTGCAAGCCAGCTTTTGAAACTGCAAAAGAAAGCCAGAGCAGAAGAAAGGGCATTGAAAAAAGAATTATAACTAAAGCACCATCAAAAGTCTTTGCTATTTATCACTAAATTACTAAACTCTAGAATTAAATTACACTTTGCTCCCAAGCTCAACTAACACTAATGAGAACTGCATGTCTTCTAATCAAATCACCCCAAATTAAACTCAGATAAGAGAATGTAAAGGCATCAGAACTTACAACTCTGATTGGGACACTTCATAAAATCTTAAGTTTTATAAGTGTTGAAATTACTGTCAGTAAGGCAAACAGTTTTGAGTTATTGTTACTTAAACTTATCCCTCTGTAATGTAGAATAAATAGAAAACTATAAATGTGTAAAGAATAAAGATCCTGAAAATGTTTAATGAAGAGTTTTCTAAAAGGGGGGCCTGCAGGGATTTTCTGCCCTATATAAGTAAAATGTCCACATCACTGGGGGGCCATGTGATTTTGCAGGGGGTAGTGGGAAAAGCCTGGGCTTTGGGTGCTGACCAATCTCACTCCAAACTCCACCTTCACTATTGATGCGTTGGGTGACCAGGGGCTGGTTCCTCATTCTTTCTAAGCTTCATCAGCAACACAGAGATCAGAATATTTGCTTTCAGGGTTATGTGAATAAGCTCTGACCCCAGCGCCCGGCATCTAGTAACACTCAATAAATAGGAACTTCTTTCCCTGATTAAAAAACAAACAGGTCATCACTGTCTGAAGAGTATCAGGCTGTATGATACGCCACACCCTCAGCGGTGGTGCTGCCTGGGAGTGCAGGTTGTAGAGAAGTGACCGCTGCCATTCATCGTGCACTCCAGATGCAGCAGGCCTGCCTTTAATTTGTAACAACCTACGTGGAGGTTCCCAAATTGTCCCCATTTTCCAGATGATGGAACTGGGGCTCAGGGGTATAAATTTCCTGCCCAAGGTCAAGTAGCTCCATAGTCTTTGTACTTGGCCTCTATGCTATTCTGCCCTGCAGTAAATCAGCAAACTAAAAGATAACTTTGAGGGGAAATCTAAATCACATCAGAGACTGTAAATCATGATTACATCTCATACAGGAAACATCTCCAAATCCGACACACTGGCGGTCTAGCTGGAGGCACCCCGCTGCGTGCGGCACTCAGGCGCGGTGCTGCTCCTTCCTAGGAAATGGCACCCAGCTGGTGCTGGGTCAGGAAACTGCCCTTCCAGGGTGGACCTGATACCTATGGAGTGACCATACAGTGGGTGCCTGGACCCGAAAAATATCATGTGATGAGTTAGAAATCATAGGGACAATCAGGGGGTTCCCCAGAGAGGGAAAGAAAGAATATGGAGAGTGTGTGGTCTGTATACATTTAGGTTGTTTTAACTAAAAAAAAGGACAAGCTGAGCAGGAAGGTCTGTGAAGAGCACAGGTTCTACAGTCACTATCTGGGTTTGAGTCCCAGCTCTGCCGCCCAGTAGCTGGTTGACTTTGGGCAACTTGCTTTGCTTTTCCTCTATAAAATGAGATGACGGTGGTCGTCTCAAGTACTGAGATTATGGGTTATTAATTTCTTTAATGTGCTCTTTTATATTTTCCAAAACCTCTAATATACTTGTATGACTGTTGAACAGAAAATATACAATGCATATTAAATTTTCCAAGCATGCGGTAATGATGCAGAGAGGCAGGAAAGCTACACAAGTTACCTATCCACCCAGGACACAGGCCTCCCCCATCGCACTCCCTGCTGCAAACAGCCACTCCCAGCTGCAGGAGTCTGGGCCTGCCTTTCGTTAAACCCTCCTAATACCAGGCGGGGCTGATGCAGGCTGGGTAGGAGGAGCACTTAAGAAGCAAAAGGAGACAAAAGCGGTTGTCAAAAAAGCTGTAACTAAATACTATAGGTACTGTCAGTAGTTTTAATCCCAAGGTTTCGCATAATCTCTTTAACCCACAAGCAAGAATTCACCATAAAACACACACAAACATAGTTGAGCTGGACAGAATCGGTCCATATCTTCCAGGTTCACAATCCCTTGTCCAAAATCTTTGGGTCCCGATGTGGTTTGGAATTCAGAAAATTTTGAATTTTCATAAGGCAATATGGTGCATACACTGCATATTTCATGCCACCCCAAGTAGGGTCTTCTGGGGCAGCCCCCTTGTAGCAGAACATGTGAATATTCACACTAATGAAACAAAGACTACATCTGCCTCAGGTCAGTACAGATCAGGCACTGTCACTGAATAAGTGTGAAAAATATTTCAGCTTTCAGAGCTTTTGGTATTTCGAAATGGCAGATAAAGAATTGCAGACCACCATCTCAATCTTTTAGGTCATTACTTTTACGAGTCTGCACAAACTTTTATAAATTATGAATATGGATTCTAAAAATAACCAGAACATTCAGGCAGTATAAAAAACATAGTTGTTCATATTCCCAGGTATGTGACATCTTCAAAGTCCAAAGTATATGAATAAAATCAACATATATCAAGTGAAAAGTCGAAAGAATGCCAAAATAATTTAATCAACAAATATTTATGATGCACTTAAATTTACTAGAAATACAAATTTCAAGTCCAGTTAAGTTCAAATCAGCATTTTTACCTCCTATGCAATATACTCCTTAATAGAATAGCTCTTTGAGAAACCAAGGTTATCAACCCTTTTCTCAGCACAAACAAAACTGGTAACATGTTCGCCCCAGGAAGAGTTAATTTACAGAGCTGAGCCAGAATCACAAAACAGTTTATTTAACCTTCAGAAAGGAAAGGCCCACACAGGCCCTTCTGAATGTTTCTGAGATGTGTTCTCAGAGCAGAAGTTGGCCAGATACTATCGTATAAGGGTTTGCTTTCAACTCTCTCCTAGGCATCCCTGTGTGAGCAGTGGTCTCCAGCTACAGCCTCACCACATTTTCACCCCTCACACACCTCCTCCAACTCTGCTCTCTGCAAAAATCCCATTTTACATACTATACTAACTCAGTTGCTATTCTAGAAACTGAAGCATGAAATCCTATGATTACTTTTTAAGAGCTACAAAAAATAAAGTTTGTCTCAGTTTTGGGCAACTACCTAATATTATAGAAAGCACTTTTATCTAGGTTTGCTAAATATAAAAATTATGATTCAACAGGAAATTGGGTAAGTCAAGCAGAAATTTCAGCATCTTTTTTAAGATTTTGCTGTCTCAGTGGTTATAGTTCTTAACCACAGCTTTGAGTTTTGGACACAAAAACCTGACACAATGTTTATTGGCTGATGTTTTTAGCACGTAAATGTAAAATCCTCAGCAACAATGCTGACAGGGAAATCAGTCTATCGAAGATTTCTCATTGGTCACAGAATTCATTTTATTCATAAGAAATTAGTTTTGAAGATAAAGCATTCTTTGAACCTAACACTAGTTTTGTTTCATAAAATTTCACGTGTACAATAAAAGTACAAAGAATATAACAAACACTTGTATATCCAAAACTACTTTGGTCAAATAGTAACTATATTTCCATCCTCCTGCTTATCTGAAAGAACCAAAACATTACAGGTATAACTGATGCCCCCCATGTGGCTCCCCCACCTGTTCCCCCCCTCCTTCTCCCTCTAAGGGTTACTATCTAAATCAGGTCCTTAATTTTTATTTTTATCATGCTTGACTTCACATGTTTACCCCACAGATCTGTATCCATGAATAACATATATCATTATTTTTGCAACTTAATTTTTCATGTAATATTATGTTTATACTCATTTCATTCAGTGTTATACACATGGTCTAGTTCAGTCTTCTGATTGCTATATTCCATTGCATGACACATTTTGTATCATTTCTAGTCTGTGATTTTTATTGTTACATATTTTTTCAATTACACAGTTTTAACACCCAGAGGCCTGTCATCATATAGTTGATATAGTTTCATTGAAGTGAGTAATGATTTTGAACTAAAGTTTGGAACTCAATAATCATGTTGGAGTCAAGCTTTGAAACTTCCCAAACACTATTACAAGATAATTTCATTAAGATTGTAATCTATAGATATTTGAGCTGGGATCATGGTAAGACTATTGTGAAATAATAAAAAATTATAAAAATAAATGTTGATTTATTTTTGTTTATGACCAAGTTGGACAAATTTCCTGGAGTTTTCAAACAATGCGCTAACCTTAGGTATTTTTGGTGCAAATTTGTTTTTCTTTCTCTATGAGTAGAGATGCTGAAGGCAAAGGAATGGCGGGGACCCAAGAACACAAGCTCCTCACCTGATTTAGTTGCCAGTCTGCCTAGGTCCGAGCTGCTGGGGCAGGAGGAGGCCCTCAAATGCCCCTTCATTGGGTTCCTAGGAGGAAGAGGAACACACACAACACTCAGCATAAAACACAAAGCATTTCTCTTTCTGGAAGTGTCAAGGGTCGGCCACATACAGTTTCTAAAGAAAAGTCAGAGCACTGTTCATAAAGTGAGGTTTGGTAATCTCTATCCTATTGCAATCGACCTCTAATTTTCAACTAAGATTTATCTTTTGAAAGCAAGTCATATTTGTTTAACAATATGAAAAATAGTTACTAGAAACAACAACAAAAATAAATCCAAAGTGTACTTTGCAAATCAAAAAATTGATAAAGAATATATGCCACAAGAGGTCACTGTTAGAAAAAGAAAGAACTCTGGTATGCTCTAGTCACAAAAACCTGGCATTTATGAGCTGGAAGCAATCTCTTTTCTGTTCTCGTCTCATCCCTTCTCTCTCTGTCTCTGTGTCTCTGTCTCTCTTTGTCTCTGTCTCTCTCTCTAGATGACCCCGCTCCCCACCCCGTGCCAAAAAAAAGTTCCAAAATTTGTCACATGTGCCCAAGGTCACAGAGCAAGGTCAGATCTGGAATTGAAAAATTATTTTTCAATTCACTGCTCTTTCCACTAAATCACAGAGTGTCCTGTTTCCATTTTAAAATTAAATTTATATTCTCTGAAAATGTTATATTTTTAGGTATAATTTAAATGTTAAAAAATTGAAGGTAAATTCAGGCAGTCCTAGATGACAAATATTTTGTTTCAAATAAAAGTTGTAATGGTTAGCCAACAGCAGGATTATATACCTGCTTTTTTTCTAAGTTTACATTTAATATAGAAATGGTCTATGAAGGATATGATCTCTCTTTAGCTAGAGCCAATACTTAAAAGTACTTACTTTGAAATATCTGTTCAAAATTCCAAGGCAAAACAAACACTGAGAGAATAGTGAAAGTTTTAAAGCAAAATTTTATTCGTCAAATATATTTTCTATGAAAGTCATAAGGAGTATATATACATGTGGCCAGGGTTATGCGCAAACACCCACTTGTACGTCCACTGCTCCTGCTTGCTGTGGCACGAGATGCCCAATGAATGTCCAGGGCTGGTCTTGCTTGACCTTTACTACTGCCCCAAGGTTTAGCTTCTCCAAATATCATTTTTCCATAAATATGTCCTTTTTATTTAACACTTGATGTAACATTTCTTTTTACCATACAAGAGAAAAGATCAAGCTAACCTTCTAAAACAGGTCTAATTAGTTAATACTCTGAAACAATTACCTCATTTTTATGCATATAAACACAGTTCTGGTAGCAAGGTATCCCCCAGCCAATGAAACAAAGAAATGGGGATGTGATCTCTCTTGTCAACACTCTCAAGGTTTGGATGTAAATGAAGCAGAGCTCAAAGAAGACAGAAACAAAGGAAATCAATCCTATGAAAAGATAAAATACCAAAAGTTTGGCAGGGTGTGAGGCTGGGAGTTTCCATATTTATGACCCCTAGAAATAACAAGTGTGAGGACAAGAGAAGCAAGTCCTTTTTTTCGTTATTGTCCTAAACAACTGCTGAAATCAAACAAGACAGGTTTCAGCTAATGGCCTTGCAAAGTCACTGGTCTACCCTCCCCGAGGACATGGTCAGTGATGAGGTTGCCGTTCTAAATACCACATTTGTGTACCACCCCACCCCCATTTCTTAGGGGAACAAAAGAAGGGTCCCTCTTACCCTATTCAAAATTTCGACAGTGCTGGGTTATACCGGTTCTCAGAAACAGCGCTGGTTTGGAACTGACCAGCACTGTGTATGACCGCCACGGTGCTGTGGTTGAATGTGCAGGTTCTGCACCCAACTACCTAGGTCCAAATTCTGGGTCTAGCACTTATCAGCAAGGTGGACTTGGCAAGTTATTTAACCTCCTGGCCTTGGTTTCCTTACCCCAGGGGGAAAGGGAGTCCAAAGGAAGAACAGAAGTAAAATGTGCTCTCATGTAGTCCAAGGACATGTTGCGAAAAAGCATGATTAACAGGTTCAAGAAGATGAGGACCGAGGAAGACCTGTCCAGTCTAGCCAGGGTGAACCAGAAATTCTGGGGTGAATCAGTGGTTTTAAAAAAGAAAATACCCTCTTTGCTAAAAAAGAAGAGACTAGGTGGTCCTATACTCAATGGAAATCTGTCTTCCTATAACTTCTGCTCGTTGGCCTTGGTTCTACTAACCGGAGCCACGTGAAACAAATTCTTTATCCTCCTTCTTGACAACCCAAATATCTAAGGAAGTCGCATTCACCGCTTAAAGCCACCTCCTATAACTTAATTAATCCCATGGCTCTACTGCTTATTAGCTGTGTGACCTTGGCAAGATTTTTTACCTAAACTTTAGTTTCCTCAGTTGTGTATGAAGGGGTGGTAAACAATGGTACGCCTCAATGTAAGGCAGTTGTGAGGATTAAATGATATCATGTGGAATTGCCTAGCATAGTTCCAGCCACATAATAGTAAGTATTTAAATGTTTACTGTTTCCGCAGCTGCTATCATTGATGTCATTGACAAACTTCTCCAGTCCCTTCAACTCTTCCTCATCTGATATGGTTTTAAATGTTCTTGCCAGCCTGTTTAGTCACTCTGAGTGTCAGTCTGTCTGGATCCCTTTCAAAGTCTGGGACTCAGCATTGAGCTGCTAACAGTATGGCCTGAGGAGCAAAGAAGGGAGAGTCTAAGTAATGCAGCCTAAAACTGTATTAGTGGTTTAGGGGTCACATCACGGCGTTGGCCAATCCATGTCTTTTCTTGCACACATAGCTCATCCTTATTTATATCCTTAAACTCATACTTATTGAATTTCAGTGTTGTATTTGGTAAAGTGTTCCTGCCTATCGAATGTTTTTAGATCTTGATGCAGTCATCCAGTATAATTACTCCTCTTCCCAGCATCCTGGCCCATGTGGTTAAAGCCATAATTTTTTTTTTTACAGTGATTTTGATGTACCAAGGATAAAATAATTCCAGAAATTCTTAAAGGTACTCTGTGAAATTCTTCTTAGAGGTAGAATAACAACATTTTATTAGTTAAGATAGCTTCACCTACAAATAACAAAAACCTAATTCTAATTGACAAATTATAAATGACATTTATTAGCTCATCTAACCCAAGAGTCAGATGCTAGGGTGGATTTCAGGTATGGTGTGATCAGGGCTTTGGCTCCATCTCTGCACTCTCTCAGGCCTGCCCTTCCTGTGGTTCCATCTGTAGTCAGGTTGGAGTCCTGAGGAAAGCAGCTCACATGTTTCAGTGCAAACGCAAGGCCTTCAAATTCCAGTTATTGACAAAGGTCATACATTTCACTCCAAAAAATCAGAATCAAATTTTGTAGCCAAAGCAATGCCCTATGCAGACCGAGTTACTAATGCCCATTCGTGAATTGATTACACTAGCAACATCTCCTGTTGACCAAATAAACACCAAAAATAAAAATTAAAATGTTTCTTTAAAGCTATTCTAAAATTCAGATTTTGTTACAATTCAGACAGTTCTAAATTGTTATGACTAAGATTTTTTAGTCAGGGGTCAACAAGCTTTTTCTGAAAGACCCAGACAATATATATCTTACAGTTTGTGGGCCAAGTGGCAACATGGAGGCTGTTATGTAAGTACCTTTGTAACCATTTGAAAGGTAATGATTTAAAAATGTATAAACAATTCTTATCTCAAGGGCTCCCCCCCCAAAAAAAGAGTCTGGCCAGATTTGGCAACCAGACTATAGTTTGTTGACTCCTGCTTTAGAGCAATCGCTAGATATTAAGGAGTAAACTGTAAACTAAATGGAAGAATTTGGAATTAAGGGGAAAACAAAGGACAAATTTATTTCTATTTGGGAAAAAATTACATGTAAAAATGGAACAGGAAATTTTAAAGGACACTTATGATAAAAAGAAAATGGCAAATTTTGAGCTAAGCTTTCCCTTGCACTGAGAAGATGACACTTCATTTTTAGAATTAGACTTGAAAGTATAGATTTAAGTCAGGTAATAAATACCTTAGGCTTTGTGGCCATACTGTCTCTATCACGACTACTCAAACTCTGCCAGTGCAGTGTGAAAGCAGCCACAGATAATAGGCCAATGAACGAGTGTGGCTGTGTTCCAATAAAACTTTATTTACAAAAACGGGTTAGGCTGGATTTAGTCCATGGGCTTTAGTTTGCTGACCTTTGCTTTATAGCCTCTTAGGTTCTTTGACTATGACTTGGGGGGTCCCTTCATCGTGTCTTTATAGCCTGAAGCACCAGATACAGTTTCCACCACTCTGTCTTAATAACATTAAAAACAGCTTTCTACTTAAACAGTTACATACAAACTCAAGGAAAATAAAGGACATACTTTTAAAGGAATGTTCAGAAAATCAAAATTTTAAGAAAGTCCTCCAAGGTATCTATAGCATTCGTCAGCGTATAGCCCAAGATTTAAAATACACACATTTAAAGATTATACACATACTCGAAGTACCTTTTTCACTCATCGCTAACTGGTTATTATTCAAGTTCTATATGTGTAGACTTGATTAGACATTGCGTGGTAGCTAACCATGTTAGTTTAGCTTAGTTAGGCTTAAATTCCCTTCGCTTAGAGTAAAAGCCCACAGTTTCATGCTTCCCTTGACCTTCAGGGCTCCACAGTTTCAAGGGACCCCATGGGAAAAGCCCCCGTAACTTCTCACTGCTGCACTATGGGGACTTCGGCACAGCTGCTGTGACTGCCCTCATCCACAGCGTGTGGCTGGGCAAGCTCACTGACATCACCATCTCCCACCAGACCTGCTGCAAATGTTTCCCAGTGGTCACCTCAGGTCAGGCCCTCCCTTCTCTGAAGGTCATTCACACGGCTGCCCGAGTCTCTCCTCTGCTGGGACCTCTCAGTGGCCCCCTGCAGCCTACAGCCGCAGGACCCATGCTCCTGCTCCGCCAGCCACCTGCCTTTCTTTGAGCCTGATGGCAAGTCAACTCCCTCCATCCGCTTATTCTGCTCCTTTAGCAAAGCACACAATACTTTCCCCCTATTGAAGATCAGCCTTGGGAGGCATTGCAAGCCCCCAAACCCCACGGAAACTTCCGTGACCTCCAGTCAGAGTTCGGTGCCCCCGCCTCTACATGACCGGGACCTTTCCTCCAGCATTACAGAAATCACTGTGTGCATGCAAACCACCTGGATATCTTATAAAAATGCAGACACTAATTCAGCAGATCTGGGGTGGGGCCTGAGAGTCTGCATTTCTAACCAGCTCCCAGGTGATGTCGATGCTGCTCCTGCAGGGACCACACCGGAGCAGCCAAGCCAGATGCGTTTGTAAGCTCCTCACAAGCAGGGTCCGCTTCTACCCCTCCCAGCCCCCAGCACACAGCTTCGCATACCAAGAAATGCTTACCACGTGAAAACTGTCAAATAAGGCGGGACTCTACCGAGTCATTCTGGTCAATGCCTCTCTTTTCCAAATGAAAACAGGTTCTTGGCCACTTTACCCACAATTTCTTAAAAGAATAATGACTTCATTATTTTTGGAAAATGATATATTTATTATTATTTTTAAGGCTAGTCAATATAAGAAAGTACAAAGAAAACTATTAAAAAATCACCCAAGATCCTACCACCCAGAAATAAATATTGTCAATACGTAGTAAACATCATTCCAGACATATTTTACATATATTCCGATAAAAAGGTAAAAGAATGAAAGAACAGAAGGGGGACTTGGAAGAAGCTCAGGTAAAGGATACATATAAATGCAATCATAGTACATGTCATTGTAATTTAAAAGTAGTAAGTATAAATTTTACTTGAGTTTAACAGAGAAATAGAAATTGAGGTGAAACTGAAGGAACTGTAGAACTTCAGATGAATGGGTCTTCCCAAAAGATTTTAGTTTCTAAAAGATTTCTCTGAAGTTAAGAAAAAAAAATAATGAAAAACATTAGGATGCTGAAATCATTCTTCTTAAACAATATATTTCAATTTCAGACTGTAGCTGCTGAAAAATCTATTCCCAATTACGAAGTGAAGTCGTTAGTACTCACACTTCCTCCCAAGTACTGGTTCTGATTATGCATGTTGCTATGACATCATCAAGGGTTCTGTCCCATAGCCACCGTTCTCAGAGTTGTTTAGTTTTAGTTCAATATGAAAACAAAGTCAATACTCACCACAGATGCTTTTACCATAGCTTCTTCATTTCTGAGCTTTGAATTTTGACTCACCATTTTGTTGCCTAAGAGTTTCTCTAGAAAGCACATGAGCACTGTAGCGCCCGAGTTCATTCATATTTGAAAATGGCTGTCTGTTGCCTCTTTCACTGAAGGCTGGCAATACAATGGTTGGCTTATCCCTCTTATACTTAGGACTTCATAGACATCACCCTTCTGTCTTCTAGCATTGAGGGACGCTTTCATAAAGCCAGAGGCAGCCTGCCTTTTTCTCCTGTCAGCCTGCATGGCCAGAGGAGACCATCTTCCATTTACCCCCCCGCCCCCCCCAATCAACAACTACTACTTGAGTGTTTACGTGTATTGGGTGGTTTTCCAGTGCTGAGCACTGTTGGAAATGTCTTAGTATGGATTATTCCATATAAAACTTTGTTGTGACACAATGTGTCCATATGAGCTTCGGATTCAAATCTTTATCTCAGGAAGTTGTCTTCTGTTTTATGTCTTAATATTTTTCTGGTTCTTTTCAATTCTCAGTGGGTTGTTGCAAATATCAAATGAGTTAATGTATGCAAATCACTTGGAAGAGCGCCTGGCGCTTATTTCAAAGTAAGATAGTACTGGGAGGAGGAGGAGCAGCAGGAGGAAGATGATTCTCTCCCTCAGGAAAACATGTCATGCCTCCCATATCTATCTCAATCTCTCTAATCATTTTCCTATCTTCTTATTCATTTCTTTTCAAATGATCTCCTCTAGCCTGTCCACTAGATCACATTGCATTTTCAGCTGCTTTTATTCACATTTTTTATTTCCAGTGTGGCTCTCCTCTCCACATTTGTGCATTTTCTTTCACTGTTGAGAACTGCAAGCATACTTTTCACCTCTTCATGTAGGATTATAATCTCTCATTTGAATTCTTATAATCCAAAGAAGAGCTCTTTTTTCCCTTTTTAAAAAAGAGATTAATAACATTATCTATAATTTCTTTGACACTATGAAAAATTGTTTTAACTCCTGTCTTGTTTTTGGAGAGTAATTTATTTTGCGATCCATTTTCTTCATCTGTCTTTTAAGTTCTTTACATACCTATGCTCAAGTCCCATGTTAACTCTTGTCCTAATACTGTTTACCTGTAAACAGAGCCACGTTTTTGTTGAATAATGAAAAGGATCCACAGAAGAAGAAGGCTGGGGTACGCCGTACCTCCAGTCGCCAAGTCTGTTATTTCTCTTGATTTGGAGCGTGTGTTCCCTTGGTTTGTATGTAGCAAGTTGCTGTGATGCTTCCTGAGTTCTGATCATCAGTCTACATCCCTTCTCTCACACACACATACACAGGCACACAAACTGGCCAGCTCACAGGGAATGGGAGCATGTCGCCCTCGGCTTCATTCTTCCCTAGTGGTTTTGTGATCTGGATCTTGAACGGGGTCTTTGCAGTGGCTTCCTCACTTCTCCAGTGGCCTGCCCACACCTTCGATCTCATGTCTTTCATTAAAGACTATTGGATATACCTTTCTGAACTGAGAGGCTCAATTTTATTGAAACCTGTTTCTTGCTCAAGGTCTGAGGAGCTGTCTGATCTCAAAGTACATCTTGTTTTTGTCTATAGTTTATAGAGCCTGGCAGGTAAACTAGATTCTTCTGGTTGCAATAACAAACACCTAATCTGAAGTACCACAAGCTGTTCCTGCCAAAATGAATAAATAAAGGAACAAAGAAAGGCAAGAAAACAAAGAGGAAGGAAGGAAAGAAAGGAGGGAGGGAGGGAGGAAAAAGAAAGGATGAAGGAAGAGAGAGAGAGAAAGGAAAAGGAACATATTGGCTAAAACAGAGCAGTCTGGAGTGTGGATGTGGTGGCCTCAGGCACAGATGGGTCTAGGGGTTTACGCAGCATCCTTGAACTGGGTCACTATCTCCATTCTGTTTGTTTATACACTGGTCACTGTTGGCTCCAAGACAACATCATCTTTATAGCTTGTGAACTTGGAGAAAGAGCACTTTTCCCAAAGGCTTCGGCAAAAGTTCCAGGGAAGAATTCCATGGGCCTTGCCTGGATCACTTGCCCACCTCTGAACCGAGTGTCATGGCTGGTGAGTTGGAGAATTCTGAGTAGCTGGCTCTGGGCCACTTTGCTGACTCTAGGAAGAGGAATGGGTGAGACGGGGGCAGCCCTCCTCCAAACATGGACTGAGCAGGGCTTAATACGCAATGCAAGACAGCCCACTTTCCAAAGCGGGGGAGGGGCGGATGAAGGCCACGATGTGGTGTAAAGTTTGCTTCATGTTTTGTAGTTCGGAGTTGGAACGATTTTTTGTTTGTTCGATTGATGACATTTACTTTTCTGTTTTTTATTTTGTGTTGCTTTGATGGAGCTTCTGCAGAATACCTTCACTTTACCATCTTTAATGAAAAGCCCTCTTTTCTTATTTTTGACTCCAACCATACTAACAGCACTTGATAGTTTAAATATAATCCTTTCAAGCCTAACTAATTATTCCACAACCTACAGTGAGAGCTGGGAGGAGATAGGGGTAACGGAGCACAGTTATTTCCATAGGACAGAATAAAAAACTGAGCCCCCAAAGGTGTCGAGAGGCTTGCTGAAGAGCATGCAGAGACATCATGTGGCTGAGGGGAGAGCCTAACCCAGGGGCTCCGGCCCCCACCGAGGAGCCTTGGCTCTCTCCAACTGACTGCCCTTGGCCTTTCCCCCTAAAAATTACATTTCCAAACCACAGTAGTTTGAACAATATTTACAGAGAAAACCTTAAGAGGTTTTTAAGCAGATATGTAAAGGATTTCATCATATTGAACCACTGGAAGGATGGATGGATGGATGGATGGATGGATGGATGGACGGACAAACAGAAGGAGATTTATACACATACAGGGGTTGGGAAAATTAGGTTTACAGTTGTGAGTACAAAACACAGAGTTAATAAAGCTATTGTAGTGATCATAACCTGCATGTCTTTTTCCATACAAACACCTATAAACCTACTTTTGCCCGCCCCCGTATACATACTTTAACGAAAGTTGTTTTCAACCCGTGTAACAAAGTAAGAGAAAATGGAGTGTTGCTAAAGAGCAAGCTGCCAGACTTCAAATGACCCCTTGAACGAACGCACAGAGGCTGTTGTAATTGGCACGCCGTTCTAAGGTGATAATTTGTTAAGTGCTCGAGAGTCTGTGCTCTTTTGGAAAGTTAAGTAGTTCCCCAAAATCTTGCTTGTGATGATACCTTGCTTAGCAAATCCTTTTCCATCACAACCAGCATAAAGTTCAACTCCAGTCCGTCCTATGTCTGAGTTATCGATAGTCTACATTAAGGGTGCACGAACCAACGCCGTTTCACTGAAGTAAACCGCTTCATTCTCTCCGCAGCCTGAGCCCTCAGCGTGGGGTGTAAGGGCCCTGCCCCGGCCGCACGTCCTCACTTCCTCTGCCCCTCACACAGTCTGCTCTCCACCCTCCCCCTTTCCTAATGACATATTCCCTTGCCTCCCTTCTTCTGCCACCCCGGCTCACTGACAAGACTCTTCATTTTCCATTTTATGGGCTAAGATTAAAAAAATAACGTTAATTGAGGGTAAGGCTTTAACATCAAAACTGGGAATACTCCACTGCATAGAAAGATCATTTCTTGGAATTATTCACTTAAATGTTTACGAGAAATAATTATCAAGTGTCCCAGATTGATTCACAAATGTAATTAATGAAAGAATTGCTAATAGTTTCCATTTGCTGGTTTAATTTTACTGTATAAAAAAAATTTTTGGCACCTCAACAAAATCCCAACCGATGATTAAAGGAGGTAAAGACTCATAAAGCAAAAATGTTATTGGAAGTTAAACTGCCAGGGTGTACTGCAAACCCAACTCAGACACAATCATTACATGATGCAAAAGTCATGCTAACAAAACAAAAAGAAAACAATTAACAATTAGTGCCAACGCCTCATAATTTTGGACAGTCAGGAAGAAGTGCGTCCAGTCCCTAATTGATTTCTCCTTTGCTGTTTGTGAGATGAAATCTGTAATTGAAAATGCCTTTGCTGTCTCAGACTGGGGAAGACTAATGAACTCTGGCTTGTCAGTTTATTCTGCAACATCTGAAGGTTTGCAAAAATAATAATAATAATAATAAAACAAAACAAAACAGCTCTTGTCTGGTTTTCCTAGTCAACTTTAATTACTCTAAGGATGAGTGCAGCAGGATAAATGTTTCCTTTTCACTGCAGTGCTGAAAGAAACACAAGTTCTCTGGCTGCCTTTTATGTTAAAGCTCTGAGGCCTGCGGCCTATTCTTACTCACCAACTGGAAAAGATTTGTTGCAATGGCCAGTGTGATGTTTTGTGCTCAGCTCCCTAAGTCCCAATTTGAAGTTTGTTCTCTTCCACTTAAGGAGACATTTCATTTTTCCTTTCATTTAAAAAATGTTCTGAATGCAGAGCAACATTACAAGGACTACTAGGTTGCCTAATATAAATCCGGCGTGTGCGACGCTCTTCAGGCTGTGTCAGCAGACAAGGTCAGCTCAGCTAAACTAACCAGCTGCCAAGCCGCGGGTTCAGGGAAAAGTTTTAAGCACGTAACATGTGTACAAACTGAAGTCAGGCCTGAAATCTAAAATGAGGGTAACAAGTACTTGGTCTTAAAATGGCCCGTGGAATGTAATCTTGTTAGGCAAATTTGAACTGGGCAGTTGTCCACAATGACCCAATGGAAAGTCATAGAAAAATATCTTTGAGTGACCCTGGCCAGTCCAAGACCTTCTGCCTATCTTAGCGTCATTAGCGGCTGGGACTGGGAAACAGAGCCTGCTCCCACCCTGGTCCCCAGTTATTCAAGGCTACCTCAGGAAAGTACCACGTAAGAATCCATGTGGACCATGCCATAAACATTTCTTACAAATCCTTAATGCGGTAGGATATTTGCTCACAATTTTCTGGGCAAAGCCCTAGAAAGCCCTACCTAGGAACATGGTATGAACTTAGGGGTTCCCAGATAGGCAGGGTGAGGGCAGGGTGGACGTGATGAAAGCGTTGATGAGAATTGGGATGAAAAAGAAAGTGCCATCTAGGAACATGGTATGAAATAAAGTAATTCCCAATTGTTCATTTTGTGTGGGATTAGTAGAGGGCTCTCATAGCTGAAATCCACAGGACTCTCCTGCTTTAACTGTTAGTCTGCAAAATAAATATTTTAATCCAAGTTTCTACTGGAGAAAAAACTAAATTAAATGTCTACTCTTTTGTGGAGTTAACAATAGTAAGCTAACCGAAAGGGAGCTAATGAGATTCCAGCCCAGGCAAGAATCCCAAATAACATAAACAAAATCATCAGTCGTCACTCAGCAGCGGGCTGGAACAGTCCAACTAAAGCAAAGGCTTTCTTCTGACAGTCCTACCAAGGCGGCCTTTTGGCAAGTATGAATAAATGTTTTTCTAAGGATTAAATGGGGAATGATGTAAAACCAACTCCATTTAGCTGTGAGAAGAAATCTCTCCTACTCATGTATCATTGACTTAAAATTTGCTTTACATTAAAGAGAAAATGCAAGCCAACCATCTACATAAGACAGAAAACAAACTGGTAAACGACAGTGTTATCCTCACCGGAAAAGAAAATAGGAAGAATACTGACCCTCCGCTTCCAAGATGGGAAGGCACGGATGCTGCTCCTTTGAGTAGTCCCTGCTCCCTGATCTCACTGAAGCCTCCATCGTGGGTTAGCCGAAGGGGGTGGCTCTTCGTGCGGTCAGCGGCCTTTGATTCTGTCACATAAACCCCATTGATTTTCATCTTAGAGTCCCTCATCCTAACCATTTCTTTGGATTCCACTGTCTTCTTTCCTGTAATAACCAAGGAAATATTTTATCAAAGCGTTTTTCTTTTAGGAATCACCATCTTTACATATTTTTTTCAATCTAAAAATTTGCTCGATTAAAAAATTATATATTACTCATAATCAAGTCTGCAACTATATGGGTAAAACCCCCCTGAACACAGAAGACCTTGCCCCTGTTTCAGGCTTGGCATCTTCAGTTCGGCAGGTGAAAATGAACGGAGCCTTGTTTCTGTTAGCTTGGAGCCTACCTAGGGCAAACACTTGAATTTAGGTTTATGAACTACCCAAGTCAATGTATATATTCTGCATCCCATAACAATAACTCCTGTTCCTAAATTTGATCATGTTAGTAATTTTTGATAAAAAAAAAATTATTTTCTGAGTGCCTCCCTGATGTCAGGCACTGTCCCGGGCACTTGGGATGCATCAGCGACAAAACAAAAATCCCTGACCTCATAGAGTTTATACATCCTAATAGGTGAATACAGACAGTAAGTAATACACCATAATGAATAAGGTATATAAGATAATGAGTGCAATGGAAAAGAGCAAAAGCAGAAAAGTGGGGAAGGGTAAAGGCAACTGGGAATGGGGGCAAGTAGCAATTTTGAACAGGGTGGACATGGTAGGTAGGTCCTCAAAGGAGCTGAAGCACCGAACCATTGGGTGATGAGGGACCACTCTTCCAGCAGAGGGAAGGGCAGGTGCAGAGACCCTAGGGCAGGAGTGTGCCTGACATGCTCAAGGAACAGCGGAGTGGCACGTGTGAGGGGGAGAAGAGGAGGAGGGGTCAGCAGAGGGGCAGGGGTGTGTCCTGGAGGCTAGCAGCCATTACTAAGTGATGAACAGAGGGGTGCGTTGGAAGTCCTACAAGGTTTGCTAAAGGGGAATAAGGTAGAGTTGCAAAAAGATGTCTGGTCTCTGAACTGAAACATCAATCCTGTTTATGGCTGCAGAATCTTAGACTTACACCACACTGTTTCTTCATCAGCAATTGACATCATGCTGCTACTATACTCTAGTTTGTGATAAAATTTTTTTTTCAAAGGGGAAGGGGGGATGGACCTCACATAGAAAAATACCTTTCGCAAGCTTTTCCAAAATGACTCAAGGCTTCCTTTTCTGTACTTGAACCAACAAAACAATAAAAACCAACAACAAAACCACTTAGTCTACTCCTCTAACCAAGTGCCTTGCTTCCAAACCCCCGAATTTTAAAGCTGAAAGAAACCAGAGATTGGCTAGTCTAAACTTCATTTTTTTAAGATGAGACTTGAGAACCCGAAAGGCTAAGTGACTAGTTTAAGGTCACAGAGGAAGTTAGGGGAGAGCAGGACTATACAGTGGGAAGGGCACAGGCTTTGTATTTCATCAGACCTGGGGTCAGGTACAGGCTGTGTGACTTGGGAAGGCCACTCAACTTTTCTCTCGCCTTCCTCAATGGTCCCCACCCCTTAGGGATGTGATGAGAATGAAGCGACATGGCCTAGTGACGTACATGGTGCTGGTATCCTCGAAACCTAGATGCTATCGTCATCATGGAACTCAAGAATCCTGAGTTTTCAGGGCTCTCTCCATAGCACCTTGCTACCTCAAATACCTTTACTGCTGAATCACAAAGCACTTACTTAGTTTTAGATTACAAAGCATCTTTAGCCTGTGCCTATATTTTAGCACTTGTTTATTTCATTCATTCCCTTCCTAAATATTTATTCAGCACCCACAGCTGTAGGCCAGGTGCTATTCCAGGTGCTGGTGGTCCGGTGGTGGACAAGAAGCCCCAGCTGTTGGGGCTAGTGTTCTAGAGGGCGACACACACCCATGCTCATAGGTGAAGGAGCTGCACACAGCCCTTGTGTCTTCACGACCTACGAGGTGAGCTGTCAGTTACAGTGAAGAGGTGCCTTGGGGCTCACTCTACTCCTTCAGGATGGCCACCATTAAAGTGAGCGTGAGTAAGGATGCTCCGTCACCCTGGCAAATATCTGCAGCACACTGTACTTATTTTGAATGGATCACGGGTAAACTTCGGAAAGATTCTACCACCGGCAGCGTTACCAAGCAGGTACAGTTCCATATCACAGATCTTTCTTTAGCGCCTGCTATATGCTAGACCCTGTTTTAGGCTCTTGGGCTATGTAAAAAGAGAAAATCTCTTTACCTGCTGAAGTTGCTCAGTCTAGTAAGGGAGACAGAGGCAGACAGTGTAAAGAGAGAAACGCAGTACAGAGAAACGCAATGTCTGAGCCAGGTAAGGGGGATGGAGAGAGCAGGGGCGGGGGGCGGTTTGAGGGGTTAAGATTTGGTCAAGGAAAGATTCACAGAGGAGGTGGAGCCTGCGAAGCATTTGCTGGATTAACAGGAGGCAAAAAGGAGTTCTGAGAAGAAGGAACAAGAGCTTCGTGTGTGTGCGAGCTGGACAGTCAAGCAGGGCCCCGTGCGGGTTTAATGCTCTGCTATTGCCATCTTGAGATTCTGAATAATTTTTGAACAAAGAATGCCACATTCTCATTTTGCACTCGCTCCAACAAATTATATAGCAGGTCCCACATGAGGCTTGAAACAGCAGGATGGGAGGGTGTGAGGAAATGCAAGGAGTTCCACGTTGCTGGTACACAGATGGTAGAGTGGGGTAGGCACGGGAGAGTCGAGAGAAGGGCCTGGGAAGCTCGGCAGGGCCAGATCACAACAGAGCTGTGCACACAAGGAGTCAGCAAACTACTACCAAATCCAGCCTGCCTCCTATTCCGGTATAGTCTGCAAGCTAAGAATGGCTTTTATATTTTTAAGTGGTTGGGGGTAAAGATCAAAAGAAGAAAATGTTTTGTAACATATAATCATATGAAATTCAAATTTCAGTGGCCATAAATCAGTCTCTGTTTGACTTCACACTATAATGGCACAGTTGAGTAGGTTGAACAAAGACTGTATGGCCTACAAGGTCTAAAATAGTTACTGTCTGACCTTTGATAGAAAAAGTTTGCCAACTTCCGTGTGAGGTCAGTGTTTCCCAAACTGTGCTCCCCAAAGGACAGATTCCACAGCCACATAGATTTCTGAAATGCTGGGCTGAATTAAAATTAAACAGGTTTCTTTACCAGATGGCTTTACCAACCCTTTAAATACGCTCCTGTGTATTGCGACGCTCCAAGAGGGAGAGAAAGTAGGCAGACTTATTTCGGCACTGAACCCTTTTTCCAAGGAAAAGCTATTAATATTTTGCTAAAATGTTCCCTGGAACTCAGTTTGGCAAACATTCCTTTAGGCACAGGGAAGGGTTTTCAGCAAGATGATGCAATCTGATTTTTGTTTGCTTGCTGACCTCTTGTCCCTTACGGCATACACAGAAAATGGTTTTTCATGGGTCTATTAAAGATAAAGGGATAAGGCCACTGCGCACAGCCCTGTCAGGCTGGGAGCTCGGCTTCCCCAGGCTCTGCTGGCTGCTCCAAGGGCTGAGGGTCCTTGTGTTGACCCGCTTGCAGACCCCGCAGAGAGCAAGACAGGAGGGCTGGCTGGAAGACCAGGGACAAGGCAAGAAGCAATAAAGGCAGTGAGGCCGCGGTGGGAAAGGAGAATGCAGACCCGAGAAGTATTTGTAAGCCCATTAAGAAAACCGTGGGGGGCTCGGTGATGGCAAAGACGACAGGGATGGGTGAGAAGGTGGAGGTTGCCCTGAGGTCCCTGTCTGGCTTGAATAACCAGGGAGGGGTTAGCAAAACTGCCCCCTCTCCAGTCAAAAGCCCTAACTGGAACGCAGAGCGAAAAGACTGCTGGTCCTGTGAGGATGCTTACACACGTCTCCTCCCCTTTCATTTTCTTAAATCAGAAATTCCGAACCTGTCACCACACCCCTAGCCCTGCCTGTAGCAGTGTCAGCTGCAAATGGCTTCACACCAAAGGGAGGGACGCACCCCTGTCTGCACAGTGGCCTTTGCAATTACCCAATAAAGGATGCCTTTTCTGAACAACAGAGGCTCGGAAACAAGCCCAGGGAGCTCCTGTGCAAGTGACGATGATCACAAGGCTAGAGTGCTAAAATATATTTTTTAATTGGGCTTTTAAAATGACAAGGACTTTTTACTGCCATTGTTTCCTGAGTGCTGACACCGCAGGGGTGATGGAAATGGTGAAGCAGGGCCACTGCAAACAGGGCAGACAGAAGAATCGCAGCAAAGACATGCTTCGGGGCAGCTTGGAGGCACGACGATGGCCTCGGTGCCGGGACGTGACACTGCAGATGGCACTTCCTAGAGCACAACTGGGGTGCTGTGGCCACGGGCCCCGGCGGGAAGGAGCTAAGCCGTGAGGGAAGCCCAGAGACGAGGCCGGGGAGGGGGATGAAGGCTGCGTCCATCTCTTCAGTCACCCCCACAAAGACGTGAACAGCTCAGCCAGCAGCAGAGCTTTTGGGGCGAGCTACCAAGAGCTGAATGCATTAAACATGGGTGCAGCGTCCGGGTTCAGAAGCAAAACCATGGAATAAACAACTCTTTGGTAACTCAGCTCTGCATCCTGTTTACAAGAAGGGACCCTGTTCCTACCCCAGCCTTGAGCTGCAGATCCCATCCCCTCTCACCTTGTCAAGGACTTGGCACCTATAGCTACCAAGCCTTTCTGAGTTAACTGGCTGGACATGGGGTCCCAGTGTGGAGCATCAGAAAAGTTCCTTGGGAGACTGTAATGTGCAGCTACAGTTGAGAAACGTAAGACAGATGATGTTTCTCCCTTGCTTAAACCCAGCTTTTCACCGCAGGCAGAAAATGAAGCCTGGGACGACACCCCCCGCCCCCACCCCGCCCCAGCACCAACACCGGCCCACCATCTCCTCGGTCTCAGCACCCTCTACCTTCCCTCGTGTTAGCGACCTCCCAGCCACAGTGGCCTGCAGGTCCTCTGCCACCCGAGATTGCTCCCACCTCCGGCCCTGCTGTCCCTTCAGTGTGGCACTTGTCCACAGATGTCTACATGGCTGCCTTCTTCTCATCATGCACATTTCAACTCAGGTGCCACCTCTTCAAGGACACTTCCAGAGCTATGAGTTAGCCCAGATTCCTCCTGTCACATTCACTCTCCATCTCATTGCCTTGCTTATCTTTGTCACAGCACTTGTCAGAACGAAAATTATCATATTTCTTTGTGTTCCTGTCTATTGTCGGTCTCCCCTCACTGGATTATAAATTCTTTGAGGACGGAACTCTGGTGGCCTAGAATGGTGCCTGGCACTTCGTAGGGGCTCAGTAAATTTCTGACGGACTGACTGTTAGAAAAGAAACACACTGGGACGTCAAGGTAAAGTGAGTTGCCTAATTATAAACAGTTGTCCCTCCGTATCTGCAGGTTCTACAACAGCAGATTCAACCAGTCTCAGATCCAAAATATTCAGGAAAAAAATGTTACATTGTTGCTGATGTGTACTATGTTATTAGGCTTAAGACAGTTCCCTTTTCTAAAGAAAAAGGCATCTACAAACCTTTTTCTTGTCCTTATTTCCTAAACAATACAGGAAAACAACTATTTGCGTAGCATTTACATTGTATTAACCATTAGACATTATCTAGAAATAATTTGAAGTACACAAGAAGATTGCAAAGGTTACATGCAAATACTATGCCCCTTTACATAAGGGACTTGAGCATCTGTGAATTTTGGTATCTGCAGGGGGGCTCCTAGAGCTAACCCCCATGGACACTGAGGGTCAACTATACTCCAGTACAGCCTCACCATGTGACACACATACACTGTGTGCTGCCTGTCTTTTCCTTTCTCCTTGATTCTACCTCTTCGGCTGTGTCAGGGACCGCTAGAGACCACAGGAACCAGGTAGGAAAAGGAGTGAAGTGGGCTGGGGGACATGGGCAACAGCAGATCATACCCTGGGCTAATGGGGCTGCGTACACTCTGCTCCAATCATGCTCATGGGGGCTACACAGAAAGGGGGCCCAGAGGTGCCAGGCCTTCTGATTTGTCATAAGAAGTCATAAATCTGGACGCTTCCATGAGCTCCACATCTTAATGTTGATTAAAAGATAACGCTTGTATGTGAAACAGGTAGGATCCTCAGGTGGTGGCTGGTGCCCTTTGACCTCCATCCTCAGAGCATCCCCTCTCTGAGACTACTGACCTGTGACTCTTCATCAGTCCTTAGACTGAAGGAGGGCCAGTTCTGTCAGCCCCTGGTCAGGTGGTTTTCCAACTTTTTTGACACATAGAGTAATAGCGAATTTATAATATGATTTAATATAAATGTACTAGATAATAAATTTATAATACGGCTCTGAATACCCATGTAGGTGTCTGAAGTAAAGTCTCTTGAAGCAATACTTACCCATAATGTCTGCATTGCACCCTGATACTTTCCATTACATGCAAGTCTATTTCATTTTTTTAAAATGCTGGTGTGATCCACTAAACTGATTGTCATCCTCCTAATGGCGGATGTTTCCTACAGCTTAGAAAACTCTTAGCATGCCCTGGATTGTGATTGTTGGGGACACTCCTTAGAATTCCAGGATTTTAGCCTCTTTGTTCCCAGGTTTAGATACCTGCCAGCAATTCTGTGATGGCAGGAAAAGCCCCATTCAATTTTTGCTTATTTTTCCATGGGATCACGGGTATTTTCAAAGACCCAAGCTTAGTGTACATTGTATGAATCTTAAATATGCCTAACAAAATTAACAACTTTTTAAACTCTAATTTAAAAATCATTTATCTAATATAGATAATAAACCCATTCATCAGAAAATACTTAACCTAACATTCTTTTTCTACCAAGTAATGATTTTTTGAAAACTCTAATATTTAGGTATTCTTTATAAACACCCAGAAAAATATATGAACAATATTTCTTACCCAACTTTTGTACAATGTTAAGCCTTAGTTAACGTAAAACTCGTGTGAGGTTTGAAAAATTTGTAAAAACAGCTTTTGTGTGCCAATTCAAGAGACATACTTGCCCCCAGGTTTCAAAGGTTGTTACTTGGACTTACGCTCCGCGGGAAGAAGGGTCCTGTCTGGCAGGAGAGCCCCCTGGGAAGCCGCCCTGAATAACCGCGCCCGGGCGCTGCTTATTCTTCTAATCTTCACGGGGTCCACTGGGGGCTTAGGAAAAGAGAGGCAGGGATCCTGCTCCACGGTAGGAGGTGCTGGGGCTCTCGGTTTCTGGAAAGAGATTTTTTTAAATGATTAGCATGAGTTTCTGCATCTCAAGTAAGTCCACCACCCTGGAGCCGGCTCTGACACTTCCACGTGAGCACAGACAGGGCCTTCTGCCGGGCTTCATCCCGGAACCCGGGCTCTGTCTCACTGACACGTCTTACTTAATATGTTCTGTAGGTAACACTTTTTCATTGGGTTTGTCAAATGTATTGTATTAAATACTCTACTGTCTTGCTTAGCATATCTGAAAACAAAAACAAAAACAAAACAGTTTACACATGCTGGCAAACAGATATCTGTATAAGAGAGACTAAAGATTTTGGTGGAATTTGCAAATTTTTGTGTTCAGTTCAGCTCAGGCAACATTTATTGGGCACCTACATGTGTCAAGAACTATATGGAATATAAATACTACCTTTACACATTTTGGTTTCCACAAAAGTACTTTTTAATGATATAAAATTTTTAAATAATTTAAAGTCACAAAACAGAAGAGCAAGAAGTTGTCTTGGACTTAGGACATAAACATGTTTTGTTTTCCGTATCTCCAGAATTCTATGCTGATATCCTTAGAAAAGAAACATTACTGGCAAAATTCCAGTTCCTCAAAGACTTTTAAAAATACCTGCAGCAAGCACTATGCCTCCCAGGCGACCCTCTGGTCTAACCTCCAGATGGCAGTGGCCCCTGAGTCAGGGCCAGAACCTCACGGAGCCCTGAACTCTCACTCCTAGTGTTGCCTGCCGAGCCATCCTTCCCTCTCCAACTTGAGCACGATTATCTGTCTGTGAAAGGGCAATCCGATGGCAGCAAGTGCTTTTTGGCTCTCTAACCAAAAAAAATCAAGTTCAAGTTCCTCAAGTCACTTGCATACTATATGAAATGAGGACTCTCAATCCAGCAGGTTAATCAACAAATTTTTAGAATATCCAGTGTGAAATTCCAGTCAGATAACTTGGAAAAATGGGTGAAGTCATCTGTCATATATAACACACAATTTTAAACATAGGCTTTCTCATATACATTAAGAGAACAATGGCATCTCTATCAGAGTTCGCTTTCCAAGAAGTTGCTTATTTCGATAATGATGACATTTTTCAAAATAGTTTTATTTTTCAGGTGTACTCAAAATATTTTTTTATACTCTTGTGTTCATTTGCATCTGAAATTGGTTCATGAACCGCATAAGAAATTAGTTACGACATTAGAGACACATTCTTCTCAGCACAGAAAAATGGTAAATAAAATAATTCACACAGTATAAAGGAAGAGTAAATGACTTTGGGATCAGACTGATCTGAAGTGGAATTCACTTCCTGGTTGTGTGAGCTTGGGTGGGCAGGCAGTTTACTTCTCTGAATTTGCCCAGCTACCGAATGGAGACGGTGGTCCCCTTCTTACAGCGACACTGTCATATATACAATTCCTATTATGGAGGCTCGAGAAATGCTAGCTCCTTTCCCTGTCTAGGTTACTCACCCTTTATTTACTGAATTTGCTTCTAAGTTACTTTTAAGTCTCCAAGCCAAGGCCCTAGCCTCTGACACACCCTTGCTGGAAAAAGATTCTAAATTCAGAGGGTTCCATTCTGAAGGAGACGAGAGTCATTTCTCTGTATAAATTCTGCTATATTTGCTTGATAAATACTCACTTTACTTTTTGTTCTCACTAATTTGTTGTAAAATATTCATTTGAGTGTGATTTAGGCCATGAAGCTAATAGTAACAACAACAACAACAACAAAAAAAGCTAAGAGTATAAAACAGGAAAATAAGTGCTTTAGGTATAATTATAAAACATACGTAAGGATAATCTCAACATTGAATGAGGATGCAAGGCTTTCTTATTTAAAAACATCTGTACTCTGCGGGAACCTTAAACGGAAAACAAAGATCCAGAAGTCTGCCGAATAATAACAATGCAGATGAAGTAAATGTTTTCTTCTACAAATGCCGTGACTGTTGTAAATGTTTTGTGTACTGAATGAAAGATCTTATAAAAAAGAAAATATAGTTTTGCAAAGATAATTTTTACCCAAAAGAGAATAATGGCATCACCTTTGGATGGCAAGACAAAGCCCCTTAGCCGCCCCTTGACGGGGGGGGGGGGGGGGGGGGCATTATTTTCCTAGTGTGAAATCAGTCATTGTTTGTGTAATGAAAAATTAGTTCTATTTTGTTACTGACCTTCACTAAATTATTTATCCCATTCGAATATATATATCTCACTGGACTATTTAAGATATAAACTGATACATGTAAAGCATTTTTAATTCTTCAAGGAAAAACCACTAAATGAGACCACTCAATTTCCATCATGCCAGATTCTACAAAATGGTCTTTCACTTTGTGGAACCAAGTGGCTTTTATAAAGCAAAACAGTAAAATATTTTTCTTACACAATTCATGTCATTTTAGAATTCAGAGAATGTTGCAAGTAAATTTAAATCTTCACTTGAGAACCTTACCTCCCTCACGTTTTGTGTCACAACACTCACCAGGGACTTGGGTCTAATCAAGGACACTGCACAGTCAGAAGTGAAGATTTATTCTGGCGGATAAAACTGCGAGAGTCCGTTGCAGACTGAAAGGCTATTCTCATAGAACAACCTAATCGAAGAAGATAAAATTCCTAGAACATTTAAGAGATCTGGCTGGCTTTGACATTCCTTCCAGCATGTGGGCCTTGACCAATTTCTGACATGGTTTCTTGGGAATCATCAGATGGGAAGGTGGGGTCTCCCTTATTCCACACGAAGGCTGGAAAAGGAGTCTATGACATCCCACCCCAGGAAGTTGCTATGATTTAATTTGTAAAGCAACAGAACACACACATATACACTAAAAGATCTCTTGGCAGTTAGAAAGCAAAGATTAAAAATTCTCCCAAGCACATAAACTTGGGGTGTGGCAACTGTATGTGCATTTCTATTACCATGCTTTTCTCCGCAGGTACTCTGGGGTCCACTGTCACTCTCGGCATGTGACTCACTGCAGTAATGGTACCCCTCCTTTCAGAAATAGTGAAAGAAAAAAACACCACTCTGACATCCTTATTCTGCTTTTTCTTACCCTGGTTTCTCCTCTGTCCTCAAGGTAGAGATGGGCTTCTAAAAGAAAGTAAAAGAAAGTCCCTTTCTTTTAAAAATATATTAAATTTTATTTTACTTGTCAAATACTTGGAGCTTGGTTCCTATAAAATATAAAAAGAATGGCTCGCCCTAGTCTCTGCTGTGAGAAGTCAGGATAGCCGTGGAGAGGTAGTGTCGGGCATGCCGGTAATGATCTGTTTTTTCTTTTTGAATGCTGGTTACTGGGTGTGCTGAGTTTGTGTAAATTTATCAAGCTGCACTCAGGATCTGTGTCTTTTCTGTATGTCAATAAAAAGTTTCATAAAAATGCATGCAGCTTAAATGACGAGGCTTTGTAAGGTTAGCAGACACAGGGAGATTTCAGTTTTGACAATGATAACGAAGAAAGACAAAACTTCCTGTTTATTCACATGGTCACATAGCTTTTCCTGCATATTATACAACCCAGAGCAGGAGAACAGCCGCCTCTGAGCAGACCGATCCGAATAACAGCTAACGGAGTCGAGTCGCAGAATGACAACAGGAATAACGACCACTACACAACACCTCCAGGCTCAAAGCTGTGGTGCTGGGGGCGGGGGAGGGGCAGCTAAGAAGGAAAACAGATGTACCTGAGCATTCCTTCATAGCAGGGATCAATGTTAATAGAAGGCTGTAAGTGGCAGGGATTTCCTGTCTTAAAGGTTCTATGTGCTAATGGGAACCCTGGGGAGCCAGTCAGACCAGCCAGCCGAGGCCTGAGAGCTGAGGACCAGGAGCGCCAGGTTGGCCATCACTCTCTGAAGCCCAGGCCCTGCCTGGGTGCAGGAAGCCCACAGCCAGATATGGGGAGGGGGGAGGGGGGACAGGGAGAAGGAGGGTAGGTGTGCAAGTGCAGAGCTGAGCTGATGTGTTAAATGCAGGAGCTGGAATGGGTTGCTCTCTGGGTCCCCCATCCCTGTCTGACTGCTAGGTGAGGAACTATGAAAAGGTAAACTAGCCTGAGAAAGAGTCCTAGATCCAAACAGTACTGAAATTCAGTTGGTTAGGTCTTCAAATTCTTTCAGCAAGTGGGTCCCCTAACTATTGGAATCCCACCCCCACCTACTGCTTTATCCTGTCTCCTTTGTCTCCCTCCCTCTCCTCCCACTGTTATTTCCCCATCTCCTCCCTCTGTCAATTTAGTGGTTAAATTCAGAGTCAAGGGGTTCATTAAAAGCTGAAGTGAAAGGAGGAAAGAACATGGGAGGGCAGGTGGTATGCGACCACTTTCAAAGTTTTTTGACTCGGAGCTCCAAACTTTAATTATTGCATAAAATAAAGTATACTTAAGACCCTGACATAATCTACTATAACAGAAATACTTCAAACTAAAGGAGTTATTTAACTTAACATGGAGATTTCTTAGCCCATTTCTACTTTGCGCCTAGTACCCAGCCATTCTGCAGTAAAGAAATTTAATAGTGATGACACTAAACAGAGGCAAATGACAGCTTATCTTTGCCTAACACCTAATCCTGCAGTCTCAGGCTGTACCAGCTTGAGAAGGACCAGGTTAATGCTATAAACAGAGATTTTTAGGAAAGAGTGGGTGAAAATTGAGTGAGTCCCCAAAACTACAGAAATACTGAAAGTGATATATACAGGTGAAAAGACAGAATCATAGAATATAGAGCCATTCTACAACCAGGTAGACCCATCGGGCTGACAAACCAAGGGTCCTCTTACCATAGCTGACTCAAAAACCAAGTGGTTTCTAAGGTTGTGGGTAAAAAAAGTCATATATCTACAATGGCTGGTAAAATATTTATTGTGCACTGGTTCATGGTACTATTTTGGAATTTTATTTTTGTCATCTGCAATATAAGAGCAAGTATAGTCTTCCTCGCAAAGGCATTTTGATGAGTCCTTTCAGAATATAAGATACATTTTGAGACAATCAGGGTCATTTAGACATGGACTATACATTAAATGACTATACATTAAATCTGAGATGTAATGACACTATTGTAGTTATGCGGAAGACTATCCTTGTTCATATGAGATACACGCTTACATTTTTATGGATGAAGCCTTACAAATAAGTCTTTGCAACTTATTTTCAAACAGCCCATCAACCTTTCACACACACACACACACACACACACACACACACACACACACATACACAGCAATAAAAGTTGAGAAGCAGCTTGAGTGACACTCCAGCTCCATGAAAGTCTAAGGAACTGGTATCACCGGTACCTGTAGTAGCCGGGGCTTAGGGGAGGGGTGCCCAAAATAAGGATTGGCTCCCAGCTCTGTGTAATCAGGCTACTGAATTTAGGAGCAGATGGGAAGTTTGACCTTTCAGGAAGGTAAAACAGAGGATCTCTGAATCAGGCTAACCAGGCACCGGTGAGGGTCAGAGGACTTTTTGTCAGCGCAGATATTAATGGAACTTTCAAATGCTGAATGTTAGGCGTTCCTACCGTCTTCCTTTACCTGGCTACTGGTAGTTAGCAACCAGCCTTTATCCTCCAGACAAGAGTTTTGAAGATACTTCTGTAGAAAATTATCCCACAAGGAAAGCCCTAAAGAGACTATCATTGGGAGTTTCATAAACAACATAGCCCAGCCAGACCCCTCCCCGCTAAATGTAGGTGTGGGTAGGTATCACCTATGGGTTGACCAGTCCTTCCTGCACACTTCCACTCTCAAATAAGGGCAGCAAAACAAGCAGCATGAGCTATCAGAGGAGAGCCTCTGATATGAAAAACAGAGGCCCAAACAGACAGAAAGATGCAACAAGACAGAGGAAAGACCACGTGAAGACACAGAGAAAAGATGGGCGTTCATCAAGCAGAAAGTCCTCAGAAGTAATCAACTCAGCTGCCACCTTGATCTCAGATTTCTAATCTTCAGAACTGTGAGAAAAAAACAATTAAAAACTCAAAACTATCACTAATTTATGCAGAGAAGAGGCTACAACCATGAAGCAAGAACTGAATATATATATATATAAAATGTAAAGGGGGGGTTGGAAATTAAAAATAGCAGAAATAAAAAGAACTCAATAAAAGAATTACAAGATAAAATCTCTTCTAAAAAATGATAAGAAACAGAAAAGAGAAAATAAGAAAATTAAAATGCCAGTCCAGGGGATCCCACAACCAAATAATAAATTCCAGAAAGGGCAAATAGGAAAAAAAAGAGGGAAAGATACATCAAAACAATTCAAGGGCATTTCCAAGAGCTGAAAGGCACGAGATTTCTCACTGAAAGTGCCCGGCAGTATGGATGGAAATGGACTAACACAAAGGCCCATTATCATAAAATTTCAGAACAGTGGGAACAAAGAAAAATCCTACATGCTCCAGAGAGAAAATATAGCAATCAAAGCCTCAAGTAATTTACTTTCCATACACTCTTTCTCAAGAAGTTGTGCCCAAGAGGGAGTGTCCCACCACAGCGAGAGTAAATCAAGAAAGAGAAGGACTTTGGATACACGAAACACGAACTCCAGCACAAGAGGGAAAAGCCAGCTGTGCGCTCAGAGCCCAGGGCAAGTGGTCCAGGAGGGAGGGTGCAAAATTCTCCAAGGAAGTGAATCAACAGAATATCTCATGTGTCTGAAAGTACGAAGGAGATTTAGAGCACTGGGGAAGGGTTGGGGGTTGAAACAGTAATGATACCAAACTAAAAAAGCAGAGGGAAGAAGTGATCATCATTAACCGTCGCCAGTTCAAGGCTCCGCTGTAAACAGGGTTTATATAGTCAGAGAAAAGAGATCTAACCAAAATTATGATACAGCTATATTGGGAGTAGTGGTGGGGACAGAAACGGTGAATGTGTTGTGAGGAGGCGTGGGAGGGTAGACAAGGGTTAAATCTTCTTCTTCCTCAATGGAAAGTCATTAGACAATTTTTCAAGCTCATAAGTCAGAGAGCAGCAACACTCTGTGTTATTTAGAAATCTGGATCTAAATACCAAAGAAACAAGTGCCAAAAAAGTTTAAAGTAAGAGCCACCGGGGAGGGGAGAATGAAAATAAAGGGACAAGAGACTGCAGGAGTTGTTTGGGTAGCAAGTAGTTCTATCTTTATGCACATGTATTTATCTGTATACAACTGTTAAAAATAAAATAATATACAGAGTCTGGCACAAATAATACCCCTTTTTATTACAAAAACTTTTATTAAAAAATCATAAGCATGCAATTTTGTAACATAACAATATCATACTCAAGCACGCCATATGACATTTTAAGTGAAATGTTCAAATTAAAACCATAAATTATTATAACCATATTATTACCCTACCAACCACATTCAAGCAGCCCTTACTTCTGCTGGACCCTGTATATGCATAAATTTTTTGGATTAAAAAAAAATTCTGAAACATTTTCTTTGCCTGGTTACTCCGTATTTCTAAAATTATTTATTATTAAACTATAGGTAACTAGAAATATTTTATTAGGTACTAACCATTATATTTGAAAAAGTATAAAAGAATTTGCTTTCATATTCAATTATTAGCATTACATTTAGGTCTATGTGATCATTTTCTTAGCATCTATAAGTGCTGATTCCAAGTATTTTTGTGATTCCAAGTATTTTTGACCGATCCCATTTCACAGTACTCATAATACTATAAAGTACTCACAAGCTCTAGTGGGCTGAGACGTGTACCAGAGATGGACCTGGAATCAGATGACTCAAAACTGGATGCATGGAGGCTAGCACAGGAGACAGAACAGACATATAAGTTTGTGAAGAATCATTTCTTTTATTTATAGTATATACTAGCTAACACTAGCTCAAAATAAACGTATTCAATGCATAAGCCTTGAGGAAGAAGAAATCTTAAAAAATTATAGTACTTAAAACATTTTATTAGTAAGCCTTTCATTCCTTTTAGGAGAATTAAAAACATTAATGAAGAGAAGAAATGTATATGATGATTTTTTTTAAAGCTTTGTTCATATTGCTTTATAAAGAGATATGACCCCACTATTAACCACTGCCAACCAACTTCTTGGGCCTAAAGTCTGGAATTATCTTTGGGAATCCCGAACAGACACAAGAGGTATAACTGGTGTAATTCGCAGAAGTCAAGGTGGAAATGTCATCTGGTGGTTTACATATCAGAACGTATAGGCAAGAGAAATGTCATATACCTGAAGGAGGAAGGGGGTCTATTTTCTGGTGTCCTTGAAGATGCAGGTCCAAATAGTTTCCTTTGGTCTTCCTGTGGCGTAAATGGTCTTTGGGTCCTAACTGTTCTTAATGCATTTCGGGCTTCACTTATGATTTCTGCGCTGGTCTTCGGCTTGGCCACTGAGGGCCGATAAAACGGATCCGGCTTTTCCAACTTTTTATCATTTGGAGACAGCATCTTTCCTTTCAAAGTAAAATGTCCTTCAGCGAGACACCACACCCTAGAAATATATGATACAAAGTATCAACTATTTTCATCCAGTAGTTTAGCAAGGAGTGCTTAAACCCACCCACATAGGGAAAAACCATCCCTCTATATTAAACTTGAAAAAATGATAAACACATTTTAATTAAAAATCCACCAGTTACAGTTAGAAGATCAGGATGAGAGAAGAGCTTTCAAAGATACAGGTTGATGGGCATAGTTACGCATATGGGAATACGGGTGATTAAGGAAAGTGATGTTCAGGGAAGAGACCCAGAATGAAAGCTAAACCTGGGGAGAAAGAGGCCAAGTCATGAAAGAAGAAGGACTAAGAAGAGAAAATCATCTCATATCCTCCATCCCCTTCCCC
This sequence comes from Mormoops blainvillei, assembly GCA_004026545.1. NCBI lineage: Eukaryota > Metazoa > Chordata > Mammalia > Chiroptera > Mormoopidae > Mormoops > Mormoops blainvillei. The sequence goes on along the minus strand of PVJD01000505.1, from coordinate 346,012 downwards.
CCAAAAATATTGGGGGTTCTGTTAAAACTTTAAACTAAATTTTCCCTTTCTTTCCTACTACCCTTCACACAAAATGCTAGCATAAGTTTAAATTTAAATAAATGGGATCTATTTCCAAACTATATTTACTTTTATAAATGTAATTTGTAAACTCAGAGAAAGGTTCAATCCCAATTTGCCCATATATTTGAAAGAATTATTTCAAATCACCTTTAATGTGAGATAGGGTCCGAAATAAATAAATACAAAATACCAATATCAAATGATCCCTTCCCAGGCCACCTAACCTCAGGTAAGAGTTAAAGTCACGCACAAGGGCCTTGAGAATGCAGATTCTTCTTAAATGTTGGTGTGTCCCATGGAGACCTGGTTAACTTGGCAAGGCACCTCTGACAGCTCTAAACTTTAAATAGTCAAGACTTTAAAAACTTAATTCTAATTAGTATATGGTATCAGGTGTTCATTTAAAAAAAAAAAGAAAAAGGAAAAGAAAACCCCTTAGCCCTGGCTGGTGTGTCTCAGTGGACTGGGTGCTAGCCTATGAACCAAAAGATTGCCGGTTCGATTCCCAGTCAGGGCACATGCCTAGGTTGTGGGTCAGGTCCCAGTGTGGATCATGCAAAAGACAACCACTCACTGATGTTTCTTTCCCTCTCTTTCTCCCTCCCTTACCCTTTCTCTAAAATATATATAAATGAGATCTTTTAAAAAACCTTTAGTTCCATGAAAATGTTATAATTCTAGGGAGACAGAGGTCTGGAAGTTATTCATGTTTCAGCTGCCCAATTTTAGAATAATCTGCCAAAAAGGAAAAAAAATGGTGACATGCCAAAGGAAGCTAAAAAGGCTCCATTTCTATAAGTTCAACAGGTGATTTCTTAGACAAATAAAGATTTACTACATCATGATTTTATATATTAAGTGATACTTTGGACAAGGGTTTGATCTCCAAAATATATAATGAACTCACACGACTCCACTCCAGGAAGACAAACGATCCAATTAAAAAACAGGCAAAGGACCTGAACAGACACTTCTCCAAGGAGAACATACACAGGGCTCAGAGGCATATGAAAGGATGCTCAGCATCACTAGCCATCAGAAAGATGCAAATTAAAACCACAATGAGATATCACTTCACACCAGTCAGAATGGCTACCATAAACAAATCAACAATCAAGTGCTGATGAGGATGTGAATAAAGGAAACCCTAGTGCACTGTAGGTGGGAATGCAGACTGGTACAGCCACTGTGGAAAACAGTTTGGAATTTCCTCAGAAAGCTAAAAATTGATCTGCCTTTTGACCCAGCAATTCCACTGCTGGGATTATACCCTAAGAATCCTGAAACACCAAATCAAAAGAACCTATGTACCCCAATGTTCATAGCAGTACAATTTACAGTAGCCAAGAATTGGAAGCAACTTAAGTACCCAACAGTAAATGAGTGGATTAAAAAACTATGGTACATTTACACAATGGAATACTATGCAGCAGAAAGAAAAATTTATTACCCTTTGCAACAGCATGGATGGAACTGGAGAGCATTATGCTACGTGAAGTAAGCCAGGTGGTGAAAGACAGATACCATATGATCTCACCTATAAGTGGAACCTAATCAACAAAACAAACAAGCAAGTAAAATATAACCAGAGACATTGAAATGAAAAACAAACTGACAGTGACCAGGGAGGAGGGGGGAGGAGGATAATGGGGGAAAGAAGCGGAAGGGCCATCAAGGAACATGCATGAAGGACCCATGAACAAAGCCAAATGGGGGAAGGATTGAGGGTGGGAGGTGGGGGTGGGTGGGGCTGGGGAAAGCGGTGGCAGCAAAATGTTGACAAAAAAAGACAAAACAAAATGAATAGACAGGGGGAGGTTAAGAATAGTATAGGAAACTGAGAAGCCAAAAATCTGGTATGTACAACCCATAGACATGAACTAAGAGGGGGAGATGATGGGATGGGCTGTAGGGCAGACAGGATAAAGGGGAGAAAAAAATGGGACAACTGTAATAGCATGATCAATAAAATATACACACACACAAAAAAAGTTGTTATATAACAATTCATGACCAGAACATTTGTTTAGTTCTACCCAGGCCCTACCCTAAGAGCTTTGGAGGAAAAGAGTATGATGAAAAGTACAAACAATATACCATTTCTTTCATATGGGAAGGCCAGGTGTTGAGGTAAAATGGTACAAAAATTACTGCATAAGCAATACTCTTCTAGGAATTTTTTGATGTAAGAGGTTGAAGTTAAAGCAAGGTCTCCAAAATTATTATGTAAATTAAAACAACTAACAGAATATACGACAGGCCTGATACACTTTACTTCTAATACAACATGATATGATGGGCTTTTTATTAAAAAATATTCAATGATAATTATTTAAAAAATATATAAAGTATGTTAAATATACATGTAGATTATTTTTGGAAGCATAATAATATAAATTCATGTCCACATCTTATTTAAGAGGCCATGACAGGTTTGTTTGTTTGTTTTTGAAAGGCCCATTGCTGTAAGAATTTATACCACTTAATGAGAGAAGCTTCAGTATGATGAACAAATTTCTTCCAGAACCCAAACCAGGTTTGCAACTCTCTTGGCCCCACATGTCACTACTAAATCTAGCAATGTCCAAAGGTGATCTGACAGACCTAACACAGATGAGAGAAAGGGTTTTGGATGAGTGATAATGGACTATCATCCCTGAGTAAGATTCTCCTTGGCTGTATTAGTTTGCACTGAAAACTATACTCTCATAGAGTAATGAAGCAGGAACATTGACTCAAGTCAAATTCTAAGGAGTGAGTAAATTGTTAGGGCATACAGGAGTTTAGACTGATCAAATACTGGTGGAAACAAGGCAGATAATGGACTTAAAAATTTTTTTGTTTCTAAATTTTTACCACAAATTCTAACACAACTTTCTCACCTTTCCTCTCTCTTCCCCCTGAAACTCACATTAACGATTATATTGTGAAGAACTGTTTTAATAATGTAAAGTCTGCACAGTTAATCTATTATTATATTAATCTGAATATATTATTAACTAAATCAAACATAGAAATGTTCAATAGCAAGTAAACTAAGTTAGAAGTGGGTTTTTTTGAGGGGAGATTTTTTTATTTGTTAAATTAAAAATTCTTTTTAGAGAGGGTTTTTACCAACTTAAAAAACAATCACTCAATTTGCAAGCTTGTCATTTTATAGTAAAGTATTACACAATAGTGTAACAGAAATTTTAACTTTCCAAAAATTCTCCTGACAACTGGAACAAATTCATTCAGCTGGAGCGGATGAAATGTTTCCTATGTGCACAGCCCTCTGTTTGGATCTCTGAGAACACAGACAAGAATACATACTATCTTCACTCTTGGGCAACAAGGATCTCTGATGCTAGTTAACATTTATTTCAATACCAGGCACTATGCTAAGTACTGCTCTTGAACACATCATCTTGACTAATCCCCACAACAGTTCTGTGAGGCAGGCAGGGTCTTAAGCAATAGCAAAAAGAAAAAAAAAAAGAAAAGAAAAGAAAAAAGCTGACAGACCCAGAGACAATATTCAAACTATATTCCCCACTAGCCGGGGTGGTAGGAGGTGGGGTACTTAGAGGCCTGGGGCTGCAGCTATTTACACACCAATATAGAAACAGGCCATATTTTCACAACTGGAGGGTCCTTGGTGTGTACCAGCTGAGTATCAGCCCTATTTATACCCAAATGGTTTTAATACAAGGTAGAAACTAATGTGGGCAACTCAAAAATAATAAATTGCCATGTGGTTACAAAAGAGGAAGGAATTTTTGACTGGAAGAAGGTGTGTCAGGTAGACTTCCTGGAGGAGGTGATAGTTGATCTGAGTTCTGGAAAAACAGGCTGAATTTGAGCAAGTGGTAATGGCTGACACTGGGGCTGGAGGAGAGAAGGAATTTCCAGCAAAGTCAATGAGTGAGCCATGGCAGAGTGTCAAGGACGTCTGGCACGTGTGCTGGACAGGAAGGAGCTCTGGAAGCGAAGACTGGAGTGGGAACAGAGAGGAAACCGAATGGCAGGTCAAGAAAATAAATAAAAGCTGATGATAAAATTAGCTTTTTTATTTAAAATTTGAGGCATGATGTGATCTGGCAGGGATTGGCAGAATGGAAAGAAGGGAAAAGGCAAGGAAGAACAGAAACAAACAGTTTTTATACAATGCAATCACCCAGCACACTCCCAGAGGTCCTCATGAAGGCTTCCCTGGACATGCCTCTCATCCTCCCAGCCTCAGCTAGGTGTCTGTCCTGCATATTCCACATGGTCCGCAGCTGGTCTCTGTCAGTACACCCTCCCACTGTGCCTGTGTAAGGGGGGTTGCCCCGCCGGACTCTGAGCCCCAGCTCTTTGTGTGAGGCACAGCTGAAGGTCGACAACTACATATATTGGGTAGGCCAAAAAGATCACTTAGATTTTTCTGTACAAGGGTTCTAGTAGTGCTTAGTTATCTTTAATTTCATTCAAAACAATTGTGTTAGATTGTACTGTGTATCAGCATGCATCCTAAAAAACATCAAAATTGGTGAATTTTTGTGCATCCATTTTAACATTGAAGATGGAAGAAGACATGCAACATTTTCAGCACATTATGCTTTATTATTTCAAGAAAGGTGAAAACACAACTGAAACACAAAAAGAATTTGTGCAGTGTATGGAGAAGGTACTGTGACTTATCGAACATGTCAAAAGTAGTTTTGCCAAGTTTCTTGGTACCGTTGACATTGTGGCCAAGCAGTTCTTTGCTGTGGGGCTGTCTTATGCATTAGAAAATGTTTAGCAGCACCCCTTGGCCTCTACCCACTAGAAGTCAATAGCGGGAGATAGCCAACATACTCAAAATATCCAAATCAATAAAGTTATTGGTGAAAATGAAAAACGTGTCTTTTATTTTACAGACAAAACTAAATGGACTTTTTGGCCAACCCAATACCTAATTACGAAGACCTGTCTTCACATTTGCTGCTAATAGTCACCTGAATCAGCGCCGTATTGCTAGAGGCAACACTGCAACTATCAAGGTGTTTGCAATGGGGGAAAGACTGGCCATCTCCCTACTCTTTTCCCTGCAAATCAAATACTCAGGACCTTTGCCTGACTTTGAATTACTTTTGTGTTAATATGAGCATCCAAAGAGGCAGTGGTTAAGCGCTTAGATGCTGGAGTAAGGATTCAAATACTCTGGCAATTCACAGCTATGTAACCTAGGACAGGGCTTCTAACATCTCTAACCCTCAGTTTCCTCATCTATAAAATAGATGATGGAATTATTACTGTTATAAAATAACAGTAATTGCCTCATAGAATTATTTCAAGAATTAAATAACATAATTCATGTGAAGTGCTTTAGCATGGTGCCTGGCCTTTAAAAAGCATTAACTATTGTTCAAGTGCTATGTGATAAAGGAATACAACAAAAATTTCTCCCATGAATGAAAAGCTGCATTTAAAACAAAATTGCAAAAGAAAAGGAATGACATCTGTTCAGTGTTTTCATTCATTTCTATAAGTTTTAAATTTAAACGAGGGGTGTTCTCCTTTATGAGCACAATTTTTATTAAGTATTTTATTTAATATCATCTATAGTAAATCAACAACTAATCAGAATTTAATAAATTCACAAAATAAGATACAAGTGGAGTGGTTCTTGCTTTTCTACTAAGTGAAAGTAATTCCAAATCAGAGTGAGATGGAAGGCCTGATGTAATACTTGTGGGAATAGACGATGAAAGGCGTTATATGTTCATACGATATATTTTAATGTATATTGTTACAGATACATTTATTTATCGAGGCTCCGTCTGTTGCACAGAAGAGCCCAGGTACAATTTGTGTGACCTTAGCAGGGTCACTGTCTGCCTCGACAAAGCCCCTTAGTCTACCATTCTCTCATTCAACAAACATTAATGAGTTTCTACCAAGTACAGCGCACTTGGCTAAATGCTCAGCGCATAGATATAAAGACAGCCAGGCCCAACCCTGAGAGTATGCACAGCACTCTCATCGCCTCTCTTCCCCATCCGGGAACAGAAAGGGGGACGACAGCAGGAGGGGTCCCGGTGAACCGGCGACAGACGCCTCAGCCCCCGCGCGGACAGCGGCTCCCCCACTCCCAGCAATGCCCCCTCCTCCACCCGTCCAGGTGGAGCAGCATCTTCACCTTGCTGGTCCGCCCCACCCGGCAGGCCAACGTCTCCATGGCAACCGTACACAAACTACCTACCTGGGACGCCTGCCGCAGAGCCAGGTCACTGCTGGGTATCCGGAGGAGCCGGCCAGAGAATGACTTGGGAGTGGGCGCAGGGAAGGGGGCTTCTGGCCAGACCCAAAGCACCTGTGTGATTAGCGCTGGAGACAGTAACAGTTGCGGGGCTTCAGTTCATCTTCCAGTTTTCCCAAGGCAGAGGCAGCAGCGATGGAGAAGGCGGGGCCGGTCGGGGCGAGGCAGGGCGGGGCGGACCGGGCAAGGAGGGTGGGACAGGGAGGTCCACCGGCTCCGCTGCTCGGTCACTGGGCTGGCGCCCTTCCCCCAACGCATGCGTAGAAATGCCGAGGTGTGGGAGTGGGAGGAGCCTGAGCAAGGGCTGGAGGCGGGGAGTGCGAGGGTCTCTTGGGGAGAGAGACTGGATGAGGGCTCCACTTGCTTCAACCAGGGTGGAAAGGCGTCCACTTTTATTTAGCAATTTACCGATCCACATTTATTAAGCCCTTATGAGATTTCAACGACTCAAATAACAGGAAGGACGGCTGCTTAGTGCTTAGGGGTAAGAGGATTCACTCGTTCAAGTTGTGGCACTGTGTAATGTCGAACTAGTTGCTTCACCTCTCGATCTGTAAAATGGAGGGAAATAATAGTACCTAGCCTGGTTTTGTGGTGCCTGCCGAAGGCTGAGAAAATAGACTTAAAACGTTATGCACGTAGCAATCAACGAAATGTTAAACGGTTGCCATTACTGAGCCCTTGCATTTGTGCAGTACTTCAGAGATTAAAACGGATGTTATTACACTGTATATTATCGTTTTGAGCATCCCTGCCATTCTGAGCTAACTGGCTTGGCACCCCCATTTCACAAGAGACAAAATAGGGGCCGAGGTCTAATGAGTGACAACCTAAATTCCATTCTAGGCCTCCCAAGGGCAATCGTTTTTTGTTTTTACTGCTTCATCACAGTTGATTGGCAAAAATAACCCCACATATATTTCTGGTTTAAATTCTGTTCTCTCCACTTACACCATTCAGCAACACTTTAGAGTGTTAAATACAAGTGAGACCATAATCACTCTCCATTCAGGTTTGCACCACATTTTACAAATATGGGGATTTTTCAGCTGAAGTGTTTTTGTCAACATTGGAAAAATGCCACATCCAGTGGTGCTAAGTATATGATAAAGAATAATTAAATTGAAAATACTTTTGAGCACATACTATGTGTTACGTCATTGAGCTAGGTGGGAAATGATACTAACCCAAACTAAAAGAATGTCAGTGTTTGAACTTCAAAGTACTGAACAGGATTTCAGACATAAGAGACAATAAATATTTATTAGTTGATTGTATAATTTGAGGGCCTGAAACACAGTATTTGTGTTTTTCAGGGTTGAAATCTTTTTTCCAGGGATTCAATATGAATTATCACATCAGGTCCCTTTTACTGGCCACTGGACTCCATTGTGCAAGGGGACCTTTGCCCATTTAATATAAAACCATAACAGGTATTTTGAATTCACAGCTTGTTGTATGATCAAAATGCAACTTCATTTTTGTCTCTCACTGTCATTTTAAAATGCATTCAGCGTCGTTATCGTCTGCTGCCCCTGAATGGAAAGTTAGGTAGAGTCCTTGTATATTCTGCTCATTTTTAGAAAACTGATAGCTCTGTATAGCTTTATTCCAAAATTATAATGTTGTGTGCAAGACATAAACAAATGCAGCAAACTTCAGCTGACAGTAAGGCTTCTGCTGCCTCTCCCAGGTTCCAGCTTAAGGTCTGTACTTGACTGTCCCGGCCGCCACGTAGGCTCACTGCTCCCCCATTCACTGGGGGCTATTAAGACCCCACCCAGGTGGAGATGGGCAGGGACGTGAGAGGAGACGAGAAGTCAGAAGCAGCTCCTCCTGGAGTTGGTTGGCTTTGAGCGTGCTGTGCCTGGCCTGTGATGAAAGGAACTCGTGTGGGTCTTCCCTGGGTCCTTTGGAAGTTTCCCGTTAATGAGGACCTCTCTCCCCGGGACTCTGGGGTGGACGCATTGCTCTTCCACGGTTGCTTACAACTCCTTCCCCACCCTAGAAATCCAGGATTCACTCTAGCCCCTTTAAATGGAGCCCAAGGTGACCCCCACATCTTGTCCAAGGGATACCCCACACATCTCTTGCCCCAGTGACCCTGAGAGTGCGGGCCCATCCCTGAGCAGCCTCCTCCCTGCTGTCACATGGAGCTGCAGCTTTCCCAGGAGTGAGTCTGGCTCCAGTCCTCTGGACCACCTAACTGCAGTCTCTGGCAGGTCCCCCCTGGGCAGCAGCTCTCTCTGGGTTCGACATGAATGAGGTGGCATCCCCACACTCCACTCCAAAGATATGTTCTCACACATTCTCCCACTTGGTTCTCTGATGCCTTATTTTTAGCTTTAGCCTGGGCTCCTACAGGGAGTCTGTATGTTTCTTCGTGACTTGCTCTGTGGAGACTGCTTTGCCTTCACTTTGGAACTGAAGATTATATGATCACCATTGCAACTGAAACTTGCATTTACACACGTGTCGTACAGCCAGTTACCAACTGTGCTCTTGCGCCCTAGGATCTTGGTCTAAAATAGACCTCATAAGCATACCACTGGAACCTGAAGCTAGCCAGCTCAGTTGGCCAGGGAGTGTCTGCCAGGCAAGTTAGAGCAACTGGAAAGAATAACAAGGGCCGAATTATAGGAAGCAATTATTTCAAGCCATAAAGCTGCCCAGTTCGCTTTACTGAAGGACACGATGTGGGAAAATATTAAGGCTATCATAGCAGCGGCCTATTATGTTAACCTGGCTATCCCTCCATCATTACCTAGTGGCTAACAGAATTCGACAGAGTTAAGCTGTGTTAAGGAAGTGGAATTATTTTAGAAACAAAACTGTTGACTTTTTTAATACCTCAGAGAGATTAAAGAGGAAAATAAACTATTAATTATAAGTATGACACTTTGTAGTTTCCAAATTGCTTTCATTTGGAGCATTTTATTTTTATTATTTTGTTTGGAGTTTATAATAAGCCTGAGAGGGAGGTAGTTCAGGGATTATTATCCCAATTTGAGAGTGGTGGAAACTGATGTGCAGAGAGGGTAAGTAACCTGCCCACAGTCACACAGGTAGGAAACTGATCTGAGACCTGGTACCTTTGATGCCCCAGTCTAGTGTGTCATCTGCTGTTGGACATATGTACATACAATTTTTCAGGTGGAGGCCTCTCATTCACAGCATTGAGAGATACAATGGAACCTCCGTCCTGAAACTTAATTCATTCCAGAAAACTGTTCAAGAAGCAATTTATTCGAAAACCGAATCTCCTTTGTTGCCTGAGAGATGCGTGACTGATCATATATATATCAGCATGAAAGGAGCTGTCAGGTAGAGAATCACGACCCAAAGTTTTGTTAGACAACTGGGGCCATTTTTTCTGTGAACAAATTGGTTGGGAACCGAGTTGTTTGAGAAACAAGACAGTTAAGAACTGAGGTTTGACTGTACTTCGTAGGCTGCTAAACCTGTTAAAGTATTCTTTTCATTTTCTCCCCTTGCTTACCTCAGAGTATGTGCTATGTGAGGCTTTAGGCCTGCTGGATTTCTGGATTTTGAACTACGGTGAGAATTATGTAGATGATAGGATGGGTAATAAACGATCTTATACAATTTTAAGATACAAACATGTAACAAAATGATGAACTCATAGATACTTTTATCCACACAATTTCCCAGTGTATTTTATAGTTTATATTATACTTTACATCACACACACACCTCATATTTAATATATATAGCTTATTTTGATTTATATATTAGCTATATTCTTGAAAAGGTAGAGTTTAAATAAATACTTCTTTAATGCTTGTAATTTCCCCAGTGATTTTTATGACCATAACAGATATGTGACTCAGAGAGGAAAAAATGACTCTGACATAGAAAAAAAACCACCAGTTTAGAATTCTAATATTCACTTCCAGACACTTCCTGCTTTTGTAAATATGGAATCTCAGTGCTTTAATTATATTTATCACATAATCCCTGAGAAGAGTTCATCAAATTGATAGATTATGCAATCTTTGCATACAAATTTAAAGGTGTGAATACATTAAAATTCAGCTTGGTGGAAATTTACAGTGCAATGAAAATTAACTAACTTCATGGAACTGGATAGGTGCACAAGACTGTGGAATGGTCCTAAAACTTATTAGCTGAAAAAAATTACATGAAAATTCTCTATTTAATGGGGCTCAACTGTTACCCGTGCACCTTAAATATTACTTTGCCTTTGAACACATTATCCCCCCCACAGCGTTTCCACCCCCACCCCCCCCAGGCCACCTTCTCCAGGAGGTCAAGTGTTGCTGGGAATGCTAATGAATAAGGGTCCACTTAATTACCAGTTGATTACAAAGTCTCTAACTACCTAGTATTTCATTGGAGCGGGGAGGGTCCTAGCTGTTAGGGATTGAATCAGTAGGAGCCTTAACTATGAATTGCTTTGTCTTAAAGAACTGCTGAAGTACCACCTGTATGTTGAAAGTGACCATCAGAAACCCCCTATTCCTTGTGAAGCTCACCTGTGAGACATGACTAAGTGCGCATGCCTGTATCTTTTGGAAGCTTTGGACTGCAAATAACAAAATACCCCATCAAAAGTAGCTTAAGTCTCCAGGACATTTATTATTTTGTTTAACAATAAATTCCCAGGTAGGCTGTTTTCTGTTTGGCCCTGCAGCTCAGAGATGACCTAAAGAGTGTCTGGCATGACTGACATACCTCGTGGCAGCACTGACCAGTGCATTCTTATGTGAGAGTGTTTCAAAGCAGGGAAGAGATGGGGCAGAGCCCTCTTCATATAATACTATTTTTTACTTAGAGAAGGAAAAATATTCCCAGAAGCCATTCAGCTCTCTTTTCCTTACATCTCATTGGCCAGAACTGTGTCACATGCCCAGTCCGTGCCAGAGACGAATGGAATTACTATTGCTGTGACTGACTTAGATCAATCAAATTTCACCCCCTGGGGTTTGAGGGAGAAGCCCTTCTTCTCTGAGAGTTTTGCCACCACAACCTGAACCAAACTGGAGTCTGTTTAGCAGGAAGAAGGGCCAATGGTTGTTGAGTAGACGCTAATGTTTTCTGCCGCAGTGGCCCATGTGTCTCCTGATAATCAAGAGATCTTGATGGTTGCTTGCTCTGTCTGGAATGAGAAAACTGAAAGAGTAAGGCTCTCCTAGGCAGGGTGCTCCAGTTCGGGGCTACCTGCTGAGGCGAGGCCGTGGTCCCTGGCTCACTGCTGCTCACTGCCACCTGCCATGAGAATCATGTGGAGAGCTTCAAAAACCGTCTCTGCCCAGCACCCTCCCCAATGTTCTGACTCAGTTGCAGGGGAGGAGCACACAGGGTGATGATGAGTTTGCTGTAATGCCCAGCGGCCAGGGTGGAGAACCCCAGCCCTAGTGAAGGCCAGAGCTGCCTTGTCCGAGGGCCTCGGTCGGGACCCAATGGGAAGCAGAGATGTGAAAAGAATCCTTGGTTTTCAGGGCAGAAGGAATAGAGAGAACACTATGCACAGCCCAGAGGTGAGCATCTCAGACTCATGATGCCCTCTTGGATGCCCCCCGCTCCTGTTCACCTGCCATGGTGGGCACTTGTTATATCTTCTTTCCAACTGGCCCCTCTGACGCCGCTGGTTCTCCACCTACTCCAGTTCACCCTGCACTCAACAACCAAAGTGACTGTCATAGGCCACAGTCCTGGATGTGCCCATCCCTGCGCATAAGCCCTCAGTGTCTGCCCACTGACCAACAAACCAAATCCCAGACTCTCTGTAATTTGTACTGTTACCTCACTGTAATAACTAGGATACCTGGGGTTATAACAGGCCCTCTACGAAGTGCTGTGATGACTTTAAATCAGCAAATCTTTCAACCCTAAAGCACCACTGTTGTTCTCATTTTACATGCTAGAAAATTGAGGTTTAGTTCTTCGCTTGCCCAGGTCACACAAATGATATGAATGGTGAGTCTAGGGTTCAAGCCCAGCTAGCCTGACTCCTGAGGCCAGGCTCCTACACACGCCAGGTGCTCAGTCAAACTGACTGCTGCCATTTGCCGGACACTCGGCATCTCCCCACCTCTGCACCTTGATTTGGACGGTCCCTCCCTCTTAGAAAGCCTGGGCACGCGGCAAAGGTGTTTATGCAGCCCCGGGAGGACTGCAGGGAGGAGCCTACCGCGGAGTAGTCCGCAGGAGAAACAAAGAAGATGAAATGGGTCTGTCCATTCCCTCCTGCCTCCTGTTTTCCATTGGTCAAGTTCACGGCAGATCTAGTTGGGATACTTCCATAGCTTCCTGTACAATGTCCCGCGACTCAGTAAGAAGAGCAGAGTTAGTGTGAATGGGGACGACCAGGCCAGGGGATGGCCCAGACTGCAAAGTCCGAAGGGGCAGGCGATATGCCTGGGTTGATGGGGAAGTGCAGGGAAGGGAAAAAGCGCAGGCCGGTGAGGGCTGGGAGAGGCTGGGGGGCAGAGGTCACACAAGGGCCCGAAGCAGATGAGGTAGTTTGAGGGAGGGCACTGAGAATGTTCTCTGGCAGATATAGCCCTGGACTAGAAGTCAGGAGACCTTAATTACTGCTTCTGCCTCTCCAGCTGTGTGCCTGGAAGCATGTCGATCAATAGCTGTAGTGTTCTCCTGTGTGAGATGTGGAGGTTGAACTAAACCATCCTTGGGACATAGCCAAGCTCTAGAATTCTGTGGGAGGAGGTTGTAGACAGAGAAGGGGTTGAAGGTTAGATATTTTGGAGGAGGCTCAGTTTTGAGAGCCAGAAAATGAGGCCCAAGGTGTGGCCTGGCTGGCCACTGCCCTGGAGAAAGGCAGGGGGGTTGGAGAGGCCCAAGAAGACCAGAGGGAACACTGGTAGCGAGGAGACAAAGGGAGAGAAGAACCCGGCCTTTCAGTAGTTTGTTCCTCAAGACTCTCTTGCTGTACTAGTAACACCTGTGCACAGGTGCCAGCCCACAGAACCGGACAGCCCCAGAGAAGGCTGCGACCTGCAGGGCTTGAGGCTCCAGCAGAGACAGGCCTCCCAGCTCTCTTGGGTGATGATAGCAGTGAGTTGCCTGAAGAAGGTACCCCCTAATGTGCCCAGACCTGTGGGGCTAGAGTGGGCACCCAGGCCACTTTGCCACTTCTTGGGGCTCTCAAGTTCAGGTTTGTTTGTTTTTTTCGCAATGATATATTTATGTACTATTGAGTGATCAGGAAATAAAGAGTTCAGCTTCAGGTTTAAATATGCAGACAGAAGGAATCCTAGCAGGTCCCAAATCTAGCTGAAAGCATCTGGGCTTCAAATACCAGCATATTTAAGAGCTAAAGATGTTCAGCACACATGTTCATTGGGATGAGACTAGTCATACAATTCTTTATGTTCCTCGGGTAAAAAGTATGACTAAATAGAATATACAATGTTTTCTGCCAAGACTGCAAAAGTAATAGCCACAAAAAGTTAAAACCTCATGATAATCACTTGCCCACTTGCAAAGAACTTTTCTTCATTGGGGCTCAGTACATTTCACACTTCACAGAACTAAATACACACACACATACATGTGAACATGGTGACGGATTGTATTAATGTCACTATCCTGGCTGTGATGTTGTGCTCGATAGCTCTGCAAAATGTCAACATTAAGGAAACTGGGCAAAGTGTACTTGGGACTTCTCGGGACCTCTCTATGCTATTTTTTACCACTGCATGTGACTCAACAATGACCTCAAAATAAAAAGATTAAAATAAACTACTTTCTCACTTCCTATTTCATTTCTGCAAGGCTTATAGATAAAAAGTTGTGATGCAAACACAAAGGAAATATCGACTGGGACATAAACAGGATGATTATCCCACGATACAGTATGAAGAAAGCAATTTCTGTCTGAAACTTGAGAAACAGTGGACCAAGAAAAGGGAATTTCAGCATTGAAAGTCTCAGTGAAATTATTCTTTCTTGGCTTTTTCTAAGTTCCCACGCAGAGATTGTTAAAATAAACAGGGTGCCCCCATCCTTTTTAAATTTTTCTTTTGTTTTTAAAAGTTTAGCTTTACTGAGGTATCATTGACCTATAATTTTTTAAAATTTCAGTGTCTCGGTTCTTATTAGGGTATGGAAGGTAACTGAAACATTTCAATTTTACGACCCCTTTGATTTTGAGAGCTCAAACCCAAGAGAAAGAATTCTTGGGCTTAGACAGCAGTGTTCAAAGCAGCTTGTTTTCTATCGGAGTGGAGGCCCCCGCCTGCTCCAGACCCCTGCTGCCCTCTTACCCGCTGGCTGCAGCTGCCCCAGGCCCCCGCTGACCCCACCTCCCCAGCCCTCTAATTAAGCTGCAGGGGCCGAGCCCCCAGCCAACCATGATACATCACCTCCTACTTTGGCCTAGCACCCACGTTATAAAGCTCTGCCAGGCTTTGCACTAAGTGGCTTAAGTTCTTAAGAAACCATGTGACTACACATCTTGTACCAGCTGGTCTCCTAGAGCAGCTCCAGACAGAGCAGTCGTCCAGCCAGGACCCACCCTGAGGTCATGATTAGCTGTGAGGAAAGCGCATCCTGAATGGCAGGCACAGCATCAGCTCACGGTCCCCAGGCCCTTAGTACAAGAGTCCTATGCTGAGATACAGTCCTTGCTTTCAAGAATCTTACCAAGGAGGATTAAAGCCTCTGCAATGCCTCTGTAGGAAATTTTAAAAGACTCCCCAAGCCATCTCTCTTTTTCTCCTCCTCTCTCTCTCTTTCTCTAGCTGTATAGTATACTTCTTGTCCATTTGGGTGACAGGAGAATCCCAAGAAGAAAATGGAAGCACTAAGCTAAATGGAATGGTGAACTCCCGAGATCAGAGATCTTGTCTGTCTCACCTGCCTTTGGATATGCTCAATACGAGAATGGTAGCTGGAACATTATAGATAGAAGTCAACAAGTATTTGCTAAATAAATGAACAAATGAATGTGGGCTCGAAAGCACGATATTCAGGGTCAGGTTATCATGATGTATAACCCTTACAAGGTAGGATGTCTTTCCACTGACAGTCACCCCAGGGCCCTGTAGCCTCCCCCACCACCTGTCCCTTGCCAGTTATTTCTGGGAGCGCCTGCAACAGCTGTGCCACCTCACCTGTGCTCAGGAATAAGTCTGCTTACCTCGCCCACTCCCACCACCTCTAGGACCTCTTGCTGCCCAGCCGCGGGAGCTGTTCCCTCGGGGTTCTGTCCTCCTCACCTCTGGTGCCACCCTGGGATGGGCCAGGCTCTCCTGATTTTGTCTGCATTTTACCCCTGGACCCCAGGGCAGCTCTGTTTCTGCCCAAGTCTCACGCCACCATTTACAAGCAGCACACCCTGGGCCTCTCACCTGAACCTCTCTCAAGGGGGCTCAAAACCAGTCCACAGACCCAGCCAAGAGTCAGCCCCTCCTCCACACCCCTCTCATTTTCTTGTCTCTCCATTTTTTTTCCTCTTGCACCAACGCACTCCTCCCTTTTCTGTCACGACAAACCAAAAGCTCTTCAGCAGATGAGCTCCTGCACACAGGCACCTGCAGGGGTCACCAGCCTCCCAGATCTATAGTCAGCAGAGGCCTGGTATGAACTCTCCAGGAAAAGAGGCCTGGGCTCAAAGCCGGGAGTCCGAGGTCAAGCCTCACGCCCTTCCCCAACCACTTTGTAACGTGGGGGAAATCACGGGAGCTCCTTGGGCCTCAGTTTTGGGGTCTGTGAAATAAAGTGGTCCTAGAAGTCTGGGTGCCATGAGAGAGAAGAAAATGAAGACGAGGCACAGGAAGGAAACAGAGGGCGGGAAATGAAAAGTCAGCCAGGAAAGGCATGTAAGGGGCATTCCTCTGGGCACTGGGAGGAAACAGGCCACCCCAGAAGCTAACACGGGGCGCTTGTGTGGCAAGTGCGGAGGTAAAAGTCACCTCTTAGGGTAGGGTCTCCTCTTAGGTCCCCAGAGCTGCTGTGGGTTAAAAGCAGATGCAGCTCTTTTGTGCATTCATGCAGATTGGCTGGCCACACTCCTAGTCTAGACCCACATTGTTTTTCCCTTTGTTACTTGTGATTTTGCTGTCATATCTAAGAATCCATTGCCCAATTCAAGCTCGTGAAGACTTTCTCCTGTTTTCTTCTGAGAGCGTTATAGTTTTAGTCCTTACATTTAGAAGTCTCTGGTCCATTTTGAGTAATCTTGCATTCGGTGTAGGGGGCGATCAGTTCATTCGCGTGTACGCGGCTATCCAGCTGTCACAGCTATCGAAGAAAGGGGAGAGACTTTTTTTTTAGGCACAATGCCTTGTGTCACTTAAATGTCCTTTGATGCAGGGCCAGGGTAACCAGAGTAGAGTTTTGCAGGAAATGGCGCTGTAAGATCCTGAGGGTGTGAGCTTATCAGAGAGTGACTGCATGACGGTGGTTGTAATGCTCTGAGGAAACAAATCCCATTCCTTCTCAGCCAGACCAGCTTAGGCACACACCTGAGGCTGGCATGAGGGTGGGAGCAGGGCAGGAAGGCGGCTTTGGGGCAGGAACAACGAAGCTCAAATTATGTGGAGGCAGTAGCAACGGTAGCTTTGAGACCACCAAGGGGCAGAGCAGAGGGTACCAAGTAGGGGCTCATTAAATGGCCATCACCATGTAAATTTTACCAGGAGGGACCTGTGCTGGCAGAAGAAAGGATTTAGAGGACTTGGGTTATAGCATTTCCATTGGTGGGCTCTGGGAGCCAAAATCTATTTTTGTTACTTTTGCTTGTCCTCCCCCAAGAGTTACAATTAATTTCTCTTTTTAAAATGCAGTTCAAAAAAGAACATTCTGTTCTCCAGGACCCTGGCTTTCTGTGAGAAATTCTATACTTGCATTTAAAATTAAGCCACATTCGCCAAAATGTAAATTTCTTTTAATGGCTAATTTTTTTTCTTTAAGTAACTGCCTAAGTTTGAAGCAGAAAAATATGAGAGAAAAGAAGGAATAATTTATCCAAAAATTAGCAGCTTTATTTTTAGGAAAGGATGTCACAGAGAACCGATGTATTTCTGTAATATTACTCTATTTCAAAATTTTTAAATATCAAAAATACAGTTTACATTTACTGTGACAAATTTGGTGAATATTTTTCATTATACACTAAACAGAAAATTTGGAATTAAATGTTCGGCAGTGTTCAAATGAAGAAATCCCCTCCCCCAGGTCATCCTTTGACATAACTAGGACAACCCAATATAATAACCCTCTAAAAGGATTAATTATGCCTAAAACCAGCTCCTGGAAAAAAAACAAAAAAATACCACAATTTCTGGAAATTTCTGAAATATTCTTGATAATATGCACATCTTTTTTTCCTGTGATTATTTTATTGCATTTATCTGGGGTCACATTGGTTAATAAAATTGTATAGGTTTAAGGTATACAATTCTATAATTCATTATTTGTATATTGTATTGTATTCACCATCACCCCAGGTCATGCCTCTTTCCACAGCCATTTATCCCCCCTTTACCCATTCCTGCCTCCCCAACTCTACTTCCCTCTGGTAATGACCATGTTGCTGTCCATCTATGAGGGTTTTTTTTTTCTTAATTCCTTTACCTTTTTCACCCAGCTCACTACACTTCACCTCTGACAGCTATGAGTCTGTTTCTATTTTGTTAGGAAATTTTGTTCATTAGATCTCATACAAGTGAAATCATATGGTACTTGTCTTTTTCTTACTACCTTATTTCACTTACATAACACTCTCCAGGTCCATCCATGCTGTTGCAAAAGGTAAGATTTCCTTCTTTTTAACGGCTGAGTAGTATTCCATTGTGTAAATGTACCACAGCTTTTTTATCCACTCATCTACTGATGGGCATGAAGAAACCCAAAACACTAATTCCAAAGATAATGTGCACATCTTTATTACATTTACAATCCATGAGCCTGGTGCTAACTGCCTTGGAACATTCTATGACAATGTTGAATGAGGAAGTCTTCACAATTGGAATCATAGGAAAACCTCAATAACAATAAACATATACAAAATAAAAGAGCAATAAGGTTCCATGTTTCTCCTATTAAATTAATAAAATATTGAAAACATACTCATTGCTGGCTATGGGGTAGTGAAGCTAGTGTCCACATGTACGTCGCTGATGACAATATAAAACTGCTATGCCAGGTGAAACTATTCAAAATATTTATATGACTCAGTGATTTTCATTACCCACAAGAAAGACAAAGTTGTATGACTATTTAATACAAAATTAATGTAAGAACATTGATAAGCTGGAAGCCTCCTAAATATCTGGTGGGGGTGATTGGTGGTTAAGTAAAATATGTTGTACTTGCTTAATGAATATAAAGACACAGTAAACACTGTGAGATAATGCAAATAATAGAATGCTAAGAGGCACAAGCAGCTGGCTCTGTCATACCAGGGAGAAGGGAAGAATTGTAAGTTGTTCCTTCTGTTCTTGAAAATTTCACTAATGTTGCCATAATTTTTTTTTGGTTTAATAAAAATGTTAAATAAATTGCAGTCAAGGTACATTGTAAGAGGATACAAAATCAAGCATATATAGCATCTCAATTTTTTTAACCTTTTAATTTATGTTTGGCTTAGCTAGACTGGTCTGTGGTTTCTTCTACACAGTATTAAGTTGCACCTACCCATTAGGCTAGGAGGGAAAATTCTCAGGGTATGAAGCTATTCGGTGGAAACACCGAAGGAGAGACAGAGAGCAGATTTCCATTCCAAGGAAGGTAGCAGAGAAAGGAAGCCAAGTTCGCTGGCAGGGCACCACTTCTGGGGCATTGTTCATGCTTTATTCTCCGTAAGTAGGGTGCGCCCCTCAGAGTACAGCCCCCAGCTGTTTTGCAGTGCCAAGTATCTACTGTTGTAGACACAGTTTGCCTGCCCAACGGCCATTCTTCACTTCTTCCCTGCAGTTCCTGGTAATGAACAATACAACCCACTCGGACTAGTTAGTTTAAGCCAGAAGGGAATTTATTAGGGAGCTCACAGAATCCTGATGAGGGGTGGAAGATCAGACTTGAAGGCTACATAACCTGGAACGATACCCAGATTATACCCCCAAATTGCTTCAGTGGAGACCCGCGGCCACTGTCGCCTGTAACACTGATGCTCTATGCACAGAATGCTACCACTCAGCTGTCTCTGAAAGCTAGACTGTCCTTCTGAGGTGATTCCCCCACCTTCACTGGAAAATGGATTAATTCTGCCCAGCGCTTAATTCCTTGATCCTGAAGCCTCTGAATGTAAGTCTTATGTAGGTGTGTCTTACTGGTGGCATTCAGATAACACACCTGCTGCCTGGGAAGGGCGTTCTGCTCCTATTAGGGACAGGCAGGACACACGATGTGGGTTATTTTTCTAATACAGGGAGCTACCAATATGACTAATGGCCAGAAAACTTCGCCAGCTCTATCTGGTTGCCCATTTTACTCATTGTGACCACAAGCTTTTGGGAAGGCTGACCCCATTCACAGCCATCATGATTAAGCCGGCTTGGGAAATTCCATTTTCCTTGATGGTAACTGGCCACAAAAGGCACGTGACCCAGTTCTGACCAATGAGGCATGAAGAGACATCCGTTGAGAGACTTCTGAGAAAGGTTTCTTAGCTCTTAAAAAGACACACTAGGATGTAATAATTCTTTTGTTCTGCCTCTGGACAGTGAGGTGTGGGGATTTGAAGCTTGGAGTTGTGGCAGCCATCCAGTGACCGATACACTTAAAATGACAGAGCAAACAGGTGAAATTAACCTGGGTCCTTGACAACATTGCTCAGCCACTGACTCCACCAACCATCTGAACCCAGGATTAGTTGTTAAGTAAAATGATAATTTTCTATAATGTTTGAGCCAATTGAGTAGAGGTTCTCCTTGTAGCCCAGAGTACCCTGAGCCACCAACTCTGTATCCAGTGTTTCAAGGGCAGTGGAGATAAACAGGAACATAAGACACGGTCATCTCTTTGGTCTGAAGGAGCCTGAGAATGCATCAGTGAAAATAAAGTGGATGTAGCCCTATTAGGAAAGTCCCTTCTGAACAGCTTAACCTCTCAGAAGTGGACCAGCCTCCACTCCCTCTCTGCAACGGCACTCTCTTCTTTGGTGGACTTTTATTTCCTCCATCATGTTCGGTCATTGGAGACACCCTGCCCTACCACTGAGAGGGCTGGAGTTCCTGGAGGTTCCTTCTGGCAGAAACATCCAGTTCTCCCACTTCCCCAAATAGCCAGGGGTAGGCTCAAGACCTAAACTCAATCAGACTCTTTCTCTTAAGGCTTTACATCTCCAACCAAGTGACTCAAGGTCAGAAAATAGAAGTGGCTGTTCGTTCATTCCAGAAAACTCCCACTCCACCTGGCTGGGACTGCTGAGTCGTTCCTGCCACCTGGTTACCCAAAGCTGCTCTGGAGGAATATCTGTTCTGTTCCTAAACCCACTGTGTTCCCAGGAAACAGAGATTTCAACCCACCTCCCACCAGTAGCCCAGCCAGAGACATTCCAGTATGAAAGCTTACATACCAGAAGAAAATCCAAATTAGAACCTTACAAAAAGTCAGTTCTACAATTCCACTTCTTTCTCTAAGGATTGTTTCAGTGAATTTATACTGAAATGTTCTTTATATAAGAAAAACATCCTAGCCCTGGCTAGTGTGGCTCAGTGGATCGAGTGTTGGCCTGCACACCAAGGGGTCACTGGTTTGATTCCCAGTCAGGGCACAGGCGTGGGCTGCGGGCCAGGTCCCCAGTAAGGGGCGCACAAGAGGCAACCACACATTGATGTTTCTCTCCCTCTCTTTCTCCCTCCCTTTCCCTCTGCCTATAAATAAATAAATTTAAAAAATAAAATCTTAAAAAAAAAAAGAAATACATCCTATTTCTTCTTCTGGCCACTCACCCCCAGATTGGGGTTTTTAAATTATAAAATAAAAGGGCTGATAAAAAATAAGATACTAAAATTAGGCAAACTTGTCAAGAAATTTACAGATGAATTAATGTTCATGAAACATCTATGTTTATAAATTTCAAGGAATATTGGTATCCCAGATCTTTGCTTGTTGGGTATTTAAGGATAATTATTTGAAATATTTTAGAAAGCATTTTATTCTCAAAACTATAACAGTATGTGACATCCAAGGACCAGAGAAATAATTATTGAATATGTGGAGAGAAAACAAAACCATTTCATCTCTTCATTTAGAATTCTTTTACTTACATAAAAATGCTAAAGTTGTGCTGAAATACACATAAAATATAACACCCAAGCCATTTTTAAGTGTATAATTCAGAGAAATTAAAAAAAAAACAAAACAGACCATTTAATGTTTTGGGCTTAGCAAATCTATTCTCACACAATTTTCTAACATGAAGACTTGTGAATTTTCTAATAAAATCAGAACTCTTTAATATGTTCTCGGAGGAACTGTTAGTTAAGCTCATTACCGAGATGGCGTGACAGGGATGACCTCTCTTCTATTTTTGAACTGAAACAAATGAAAATGATCCAAGAAATAAAGAGAAACACATTTATGATACAAGCCACTTAATTTTCCATTTTTAACCTCTAGCTAATTAAAAAGAGTAGGTACTGTTTAGTGGGTCTTGCTATATTCAAAAGGAATTATATGTCGCCTATTATATTTTTAAAACTTTTATTATGGAACAATCCCAACACATACAATGTGACCAGAACAGGAGAATGAACCCCCAGCTTCAACAATGATTAATATTCTACCATACGTGTTCTATCTGTATCCCCTCCCACACCCCCAATTATTATAATTTTTACCATTAGTTACTTTGGGTAATTTCTACCCATTAAAATATACAAATGAAAGGACCCATGGACAAAGGCAATGGGTGGGATGTGGAAGGATTGAATGTGGGAGGTGGGAGGTGGGGGTGGGTAGGGCAGGGGGAGAGTGATGGGGGGAAATGGGGGCAACCATAATTGAACAACAATAAAAATAAATAAAATTCTCACAAAAATATTACGGAAATAAAATATATAAATATCAACTGAACAATTTAGACAAATGAATACTCCCAAGTAAACTATACTCCTATCATAATACAGAACACTTTCATCTCCCCCAAAAGTCCCTTTGTGTCCCTTCCTAGTTATCCCACATTCAGAGACATCCACTGTTTTGGTATTTTTCACTTTCATTTTTGCCTGGTCTAAAAGTTAATATAAATAGAACCATACTTCTTTGAATCTGCCTTCTTTCACCCTACATAACGTTTAAGAGGTTCATCCAAATTGTTGAGTAATTCCTTCTGTATTATTGCTGAGTAGTATTCCATTGTGATAAGGCTGGTTCTTACAGTGGAAGAACCATTGTTGAACAGGTCTTACTGTCTGGTTAGTGGACACTGAGTTTTTTTTCCCCCAGGTTTTGGACGTTGTGGGAAAAAAAGCTGCTATCAACATTCTTGTTTAAGCATTTTATAAAATGGATATATGCTTTCACATTTTTTGGAATGGAACTGCTAAGTGAAAGTTAGCTCTATGTGAATTGTATGACACTGTCAAGCTGTTTTCCAAAGTGGTTGTACCATTTTGTAGTCTAATATATACATCCAGTATTATATAACAACATATGAGAATTCCAGTTACCCCACATCCTTGTAGGGTAAACCTAACATTTAGCTCTATCAATCTCCTAAATTTTAATCATTCTGTTACCTCATTGTGGTTTTTTTCATTTCCGTGAGGTCGAATGAGGTTGGGCTCTTTTGTGAAATGTATGTTGAAATATTTTGCCTTTTAAAATAAATTTGGTTGTTCATTTTTTATTATGAAATTGTAGGAGTCATTTTATGTATTCTGATCTTTGTCAGATACACATTTTGTGAATATTTTCTAGTCTGTGCTTTGTCTACTCATTTTATTAATATTGTCTTTTGACAAGCAGAATATTTCATGAAGACTAATTTAATTATTTTCTTTTCTGGTTATTACTTCCTGTGACCTGTCTGAGCAATTTTTGCCAAGTGCAAGGATGTAAAAATATTACCCTGTTTTCTTGTACATGCTCTGTGGTTTTAGCTTTTGTCTATATCTATAATCCATCTCAAAATAATTTGCGTGTATTATGTGAGGTCAAGGTTCATTTTAAAAATGTGCACATCCAGTTATACCAGCACCATTTTAAAAATTATTTCCCATTCCCATTGAATTACTGTGCTATCTTTGTGAAAAATCAATAGACTGTACCTGTGGGGCTCTATTTCTGGATTCTATTTTGTTTCATTGATTGTTATGACTATCTTTATGCCAATACCACACTGTTTTTATTACTATAGCTTTACAGTGTATGTTTTTACAGTGGCTACACTAGATTCCTAAAGCTGCCACAACAAATTACCACAGACTTAGTGGCTTAAAAAGAACACGTTTATTCTCTTAGGATTCTGGAGGTCAGAAGTCTGAAGTGTATGTTAAGGGGCTAAAATCAGAGTGTCGTCAGGGCTGGTTCCTCTGGAGGCTCCAGAGGAGAATCCACTTCTTGCTCTTTCGGCTTCTAAAGGCTGGGAGCATCCATGCCCTCAGGCCATGGCATTGTGAGCTCTGCTTCTGATATCACCGCACCTCCTCTAACTCTAATCCTACCGCCCCTCTTATAAGGCCCCTCATATTCATCCTGCCAGAAGATTATTTAGTTAAATTTTTTTCTATCTTATAATCATGAAATATATTGATCTTTAATTTTCTTTTCTGCTAATGCCTTTTTCAAATTTTGGTACCAGGGTTCATGCTGGCCCCCTAAAAGAAGATTTGAAATATTTCATTTTCCTCTTTTTCATAAAGGATTTTGTATGAAGTTGCTGTTAAACTCCAGAGCCTATGTATATGCTACCTTATTTGGCCAAAGAGACTTTGCAGATAAATTAAGGCTCTTGAGATGGGAGAGAGTCCTGGGCCCTCCAGCAGGGTTTCTGCTGCCCCTGGGCGGCACACAGCCTGGGGAGTTTTCTGAAGCAAAAAGCTGCTGCAAATAGCAGATCTCACCAGGGTAGGTTCTTGTCTAGTTTCTCTCAGCCTTTGCTTATTCTTCAGTGCTTTCTCACAGCCATTTTTCTAAAATTTTTCTCCAGGTAGCATAATTATTATTTGGGAAGGCTTGTCAAACCAAAGTATTCTGTCACTGTTGGCTATTATTTTAAAATATGTTCAAGAGATTGGAAATTACACATTGAGAAACTCAAAATTACCCAGATGCTCATACCTGGAACCTAGCCGTGCATGGGACAAAGTAAAGCATAGTTAGGGCTTCAGCACAAAAAAAGGTGCATGGAATCCATGCATCTTCACAAGGTGCCATCGTTGACAATCGCTACTGAAATGTCCGCTCCCATTGGCAAGTGACGTAGGCCAAGGCAGTCTGCGGCGGGTGGCACGGGCCACGTAACTCTTGAGCGGCGAGCAGTGAGTGCCCCTCACCTAAGCCCTTGGCACAACTGGCCGAGCAGCAGGCTCACGGCCTTCGTTATGAGGCAACGCAAACAGGAGTGGTTTATGAGGAGGCTGGGCGGTGGGACGAGACAGGAGCAGACGCTGTACACACCAGAAACAGAGCAAGCGCAGGCGCGGTGGGCGGGAAGGCGCTTTTACGGACATACCATTTCAAGCCTGAAACCAGTGTTAACCAAGTTTACGTTTGACAAAAGAGGGAGGGTGAGTGATAGAAAAAGAGGGAAGAGAAAGTATTCCCATTACCTTGATGTCCAGATTTCCTAAAATAACTTCTGTCGTTATTCCCCTTTATAAACGAAGATTGAGGCTTAGTGATGTAACTGGCTGAAGTGACCCCAGCATGTTTCATATACCACCAAGGCAATATTATAAATCTTTAGAAGTTAGAGCTCAGGTAGCTAAACCCTTTGCCTTTGATGGATGATAAAGTAATCACTAAAGACGTGCCAGAGACACAGAGAAGTTGCCATTGTTTTAAAATATCTAACTGTGCTCCACACACTCACGTAGAATCTATTAATCAATCAATCCTCCAGTCAGTTAATTAGAGTTTTAAGTGGGTTAAAAGCCACTCTTAAAAAAATAAAAACTATTCCTGGGAGGACTATATATCAGTCATGAGCATCATTGTATTAATTATTTTACTTACATGGCTTTCCTCCTAATGGCTATTTGAGAGAGAAATATGTCATATTTTTTTCTTTCTTTGGAAAGGGAAGAGAGGCAATCGTAGAGCCCGGGGACTTGGCAGAGGAGACGAGGGGGACAAGGGGTAGGGCTTCAGGCACCCGAGAATATCATGGTTTCTGGAAGGTAAAAGGAGGAAAGATGTCAATTGTCAAGAATATATCAAAGCCTCTTTTGCCTTTCTGGACTTTTCGAAGTTCTTTGCGGAAGCCACTCTGACCACTCTGACCACTGCTGCCCGTCCTGCCTGGGATGCTGCTGCCACGGGGAACTCCCCCGCCTTTTGACCTGCCTTTCTCACGAAGCTGGCCTCCCTGGGTGGACCCACAAAAGTCATTCACTTCACAATACACGCAAATATCGAATCACTATGTTGTATAACTGAAACTAATATGTCAATTATATTTCAATTAAAATCACTACCAGAGAAAAGAAGAAGAATGGACATTGTGCTTATAGTCCGCTGAACCACAGGCTTGGCTGTGGGCTCTCCTGTGTCCTACAGTTTCAAACGCACGTGGCCACCACAGCAGGCACCAGGTTAATCCTATGTAGAGAGAACCGCTGAGAGACGGGGTGCAGTGTCTGGCATGCAGACACTAAGGAACTAGGTTTTGGTATTAAACACTGTGTGAAATCAGCGGTCAATGGTGTTCCCTTCTTTGCTTTGGTCCCTAGGAAACTCAGATCTAAACTCAGAAGTTCAGGTATTTCTGACATACATTTCTATGTACTAACTTTATCCTTGTCTTTGTCTTACTGTTCCACCTTTATTTTTACCCTATCATTGTTTATTTGTTTGTTGTGTGTTACATTGTATAGATGTGTATAAAGCTAACTCAAATCCTTTTGGGAGTAAGGTAAGGAAATAAATAAGCAAGGCCTCCTTGGATTATCTTTTAATAACAGCCTGAGTGCGCCTCGTTATTTGGCCAGAACTGAAGCTGTTTGCTGACTTTTTCAAATCAGCTGTGGACAAGCCACAGACCAGACTTTTACGCAGGAAAATACAGTTTTTAAATGTGCCCAGAGGTCTCCTGCCCATCTCAATGCTGGGTCTCCTTTCATTTTTTTTCATTCCCTCCTATCCAGACCAAATTGCCCTACTAGTCTTTTTATAAATTCTGATTTAATATCTCTCCAAGTTTATAAATGGTGTCAACTAGTTTCTAACCTTATGAAAGTTAAAATTGGAGAAAATAAGGAACATTGATGAAACACCGTACTCCAGTTTGACAAAATAATTAAAGCTTTTTTTTTTTAAGAAGTGATTAAACTAAAATGTGGGCTTATTTGTTAGGTTGTGGAGTTCTTATCTCCATGGCTTAAACAAGCGGACAGACAGCTTCCACGGATGGTTTAGGCACAACGCTCTCAATAATGTGATAAAAAATTTGACCCACCATCAATTCATGCATATTTATCAAGTGTTCAAGATATTATCTGCAGCACCGAAAGGATGCAAAGATAAGTAACCCCAGTTCTTGCCCTCCAGGAGGCCCCCGTGTGGGGCTGGGAGGCGGTGTGCGTGGAGAGGTAGACAGCGAGCTGAGTAAATACATACATTGCAAGACAGGTTACACGAGACGCCACGAGGAGGGATGAACATTTGTGAAGGCAGAAGAGGGTCTGGCTGGGGGGCCAAGATGGGCACTGGCTTCATGGAAGAAGGTTGTTTACATGTGGGGAACCATGAGAAAGAACCAGTGGTGACGCTTGGATTCAGGGTAGAGCTGTTCATTCTCAATTTTGCAGGAAGGCAGGGGAGGGCACTGAAGATCTGCTACTGGAGAGGGGCGTGTTTAATCTGACAGCAGAGAAGTTTTTGCTTAATTTTATTCAGACGCCAGATTGGGTTTGGGGACAAAATAATAAAAGTATTAAAAGAAAAAGTGGAGTGCAAAGTGTGAGTCCCAACGTATACTCCTGCAAACCGATAATGAACCAGTTTCTCCCTGAGCTATCATGGCCTTGTCTTGATTTTACAAGGTACATAAATAGCTTGAATCATGGAGAGAAAGAAGTAAGCAGCAGTCAAATAGCACGCTTGGGAGGGCAGTTCCTCTTAGCAAAGCAACATGACATTTTAACCTCCCTTCTTTCATTTGGACTGCCTTGGGTCTGCCTCCAAGAAGGGTGCTGACATTTTAATAGTATTGTTACACAACAAGCTTCCTTTGATTTTACTGAATTTTCCCTCTGACTTGCAGCTTTCCTGACATGACCAAATTCCCTGTCAGGAATAGCCCTCAAATTGAACTGCTTCCTTCAGTCCTCCAGCACCTAAGTTAAGGAAATGATATGCCTCAAATTTCTCCTTTTGGTTTTTATTCTCAAGTTAAATCTTCTGCTCTCGTTACATTATGGATGCAGCTTTTTATGTCCCCAAAATGCCTGTATGGCTTTCCTATAAAATAATGCCTCTATTAGCAAAAAGAGTCATTTTAATGCCAATTTCCTCAGCAGACAGTTTATTAGGAGAGGGAAAATTAACAGAGAGGTAGAGGAGAGATAAGGTATAGGAACTAAGGCCAGGAAGTTTGGTGCAGAGAAATCATTAAATGAGATCTAAAATGTTGTCACTTAGACAACATTGTATAATAATGTACGTATCCCGGAGTCTCAAGGTCAAAGACAGGCAAGGCAGGGACAGATGTGACGAGGGAAAGGAGGTGGTCTGTCTGTGGCTGGGGCAGTGAGAGCCTGAAAGAAAGGGCCTGAGTTCTTCCTCTCTTTTCTTTGGCTCTTTTGCGCCAGGCCCCGTCCTGCTGGGCCACCCTCGTTGCGGGAGCAGAAGACTCTTAGGCTGAAGCTCCCTATCCCAGGGCTTCTGAAGGGCCAGCCCTCCCCATGGGCCTGGAACAATTCCAGGAGTATTTACTGACTCGGGGCTATTACTCTGGAAATGGAACACCTCCCCCCTAACTTACTGAGACCTACAGCCCTGTGAAGGAGAGAAAAAGCCTTTCATTCTGGTTAATGATAGAAGGCTTACAACACAAAGCCTGGCAGGGAAACACTTTCGGTGAATAGGCTGGTGAATATTCTTCCCTACAGCCAAAGGGGGCTTCAGGGAACCGGAGACTCAGGTAGGGGTAGGCTATTATTAAGTGAGCGGGAGAGACAGGGAGAGAGGGGAAAGGGGGGGTTGGAGAGAGAGAAAGACAGAGACAGAGAAAGGGAGAGGGAGAGAGAAAGGAGCGTTTGGAAAGGGGAGAGCCTAGAGCAAAAGAGAGACCTGGAAGGCCTCATGACTTTGGGAAGTTCCCCTGTTACCTTCAGTGACACCAGACAGAGCAAGCTGTACCCTGGGTGGTCCGAGGAAGGCAGGTGCTGGGTCACATGACCATTCTTTGCTTTGTTATATAAGTTCACCCATTTATTACAACTAGCAGTGTTTCTGTGCGGGAGCTTCAACTGCTCTTTCGATCCTTCATCCTCTGATGGCTGACCACCATGTTGGCGGAAGTGGTGGTGTAGGTCCAGGCATCGTCAGCTGCAGTTTCATGCAGGAAGGACCACACCAGAGCCCACAGCTCATCTCTTCATCTTGGTTTTGCCATAGACGGAGTTAGTGTACCTAACAGGCAAGTGGAGTTTAATTTTCTTCACCATTTTTCTGAGAGAGGAATCATAACTAGTCCCTTATTTGCAGGCAATTCAGATCATCCAGTGTGTTTAGCCACATCTCTGCAGGCAGACTCAAGCCCAGAGAGGAAGTGACCTCCTTTATTGTAATATTGACCAGTTACTGTATGAACTGACTTCATCCCCAGGGTATTGGATGATTAACCTAGCATACAATTTGTTATTTTTCAAATCACTTATTGGCCAGAGAGTAGTATTTCAATCATTGGCACATTAACAAACTGACTGAGCAAAAGCATAAACTGGGCACACAGACATTTCAGGGTAATACATGGGGACAGGGGTCCGGTCAAGATGAGGATTCTCACTTCCATTCAAGATGGAGGCATAGGTAAACATGACTTGCCTCCTCGTACAATCACATCAAAATTACAACTAAACTATGGAACAACCATCATTCAGAACCAGGAAAATAAAATTGAATGGAAGTCCGACAACTATGGAATTAAAGAAACCACATCCATCCAGACTGGTAGGAGGGGCGGAGACATGAAATGGGCTGGTCCCACATCCATGTGTGATAGATAAAAATTTAGAAGGGATATCCTGGGAGCAAGGGGTTCCAGCCCCACACCAGGTCCCCCAGCCCAGGGTTCCAATACCAGGAAGATAAGTCCCCATAAGTCTGGCTGCAAAAACCAGCAAGGATTGAGCTGGTGGAAGAAACTGCTGTAGTCCCAAGTAGTTCCTCTTAATAAACCCACACATAGACTTACTCTGACTCACTCCCTCTGAGCTAAAGCACCAGCATAGCAGCTTGAAAGGCACCTGTGGGACACAGGAAGGAACTGAAGCATCTGGCATCAAGGTGAGAGCTGGGGGACAGCTTTCTCTCAGACAGAAAGGTGGGCAGAGGCCACTGTCCCTTTGTTGAGCCCTCAACCTACAGAGCCACAAGTTGGCAGGCAGATGCCATCTCTGAGACTCCATCAACCTGGCTAGCACTGTTTTCCCGACCCTGGAGATCCCCAGAGACTTCATCCCACCCAACTTACAGGCCCACCCAAACTGTTAACCATGACTGTTCCCTATGAATGGCTGGTCTTAGCTCATGCTTCACAACTTCCTAAATCCTATCAAATAAGCAACAGCCAGCCTCAGTGAGCCTCCAGCCCCCTGTACCTCAAGTGACCCAGGCCCGGCACCAGCAGCAGCCAGCCTAGATTCACAGCTTGGCTTTGCCTGAGTATTTCCAAGCCCAGCACAAGTAGCAGCCCTCTCAGACTGCTTTATAGCTCATGTAGGATGACACCAGGCAGAACACAGATGGGGGCTGACCTTGGCCTGCACCACCTGGGAAACCTAGAGCCTGTGCACCCAGTGGACAGTTACAGACCATGTTGGAGCACCACCACCCTCCCCCTGCACAGCTGCCCCTCCACAGAGGGCAGAGGTTGGTGGTCAGTGGTAACAACCAGTCCTTGTAGCTGACTGGCCTGGGTAAATCTCTCCCTTTGACTTACCAACAGCAATCAAGGCTCAACTACAAGAGGAGGGTGTACTCAGCCCACATGAAGGATACACCTTGAGTACCCAGCTTGGGCAATACGGGAGGCTGTGCCACTGGATCCTATAGGACACCTACTACATTAGGCCATGCTACCAAGACAGGGAGTCATAGCAGCTCCACCTAGTGCATAGAACAAACAAGGGAGGCTGCGAAAATGAAGAGACAAAGAAAAGTGGCCCAAGTAAAAGAACAGATCAAAATTCCAGAAAAAGAACTAAACGAAATGGTGATAAGCAATCTATCAGATGCAGAGTTCAAAACACTGGTTATAAACACACTCAAGGAACTTAGTGAGGCCCTCAACAGCGTAAAAAAGATCCAGTCAGAAATGAAGGATAGAGACTTCAGCCAGGATGAGGCCTAGGTAGATACACTTTGCCTCCTTGTACAACCAAAAGAAGGACAACAACAAATTTAAAATTTAAAAAAAACAGAACTGCCAAAAAATCGAACGGTATGAAAGTCTGACAACCAAGGGGTTAAAGAAGAAACACTCATTAAGACTGACAGGAGGGGCGGAGAGGACACGCAGCAAGGCTGCGGCTGGAGGCCTGGGCGGTCCCACGTTTGGGTGCGGATAATCCCAGAGGAACAACTGGGGAGAGAGAGACTGCGTAACCCAGGGTCCCAGTGCAGGAAAAGAAAGTCTCAAAACCCCTACTGGTAAAAAGCTGTGGGGTTGCAGTGGCAGGAGAAACTCCCAGCCTCATAGGAGAGTTCATTTGAGTGACCCACAGGGTCCTAGAACGTACCCAGGCCCACCCACCCAGGAATCAGCACCAGAAAGGCCCAATTTGATCATGGGTAGCAGGGGAAGCAACTGAGAGTCAGCCAAGAGCCAAGCAAGTGGCATTGTTCCCCCTCAGACCCCTCCCACACATACAGCACCACAAGGTAGTGACATTGGTTGCCCCGCCCTGGCAAATACCTAAGGCTCCACTCCTCACAATGTAATGGGCAAGCCAAGACCCCCCCCACAAAAAAAAAGGCCCAAAGAAAATAAATCAAAGCTCCAAAACTAGAGTTAAGTAATGAGGAAATAGCCAGCCTAACAGATGCAGAGCTCAAAAACACTGGTAATCTGGATGCTCACAGAAATGGTGGAGTATGGTCACAAAATGGAAGAAAAAGTAAAGGCTATGCAAAGTGAAATAAAGCAAAATATACAGAGAACCAACAGTGAAGGGAAGGAAACTTGGACTCAAATAAATGATTTGGAGCCAAAGGAAGAAATGAACATTCAACCAGATCAGAATGAAGAAACAAGAATTCAAAAAATTGAGGAGAGGCTGAGGAAACTCTGGGACAACTTTAAATGTTCCAACATCCGAATCATAGGGGTGCCAGAAGGAGAAGAGGAAGAGCAAGACGTCAAAAATTTATCTGAAAAAACAATTAAGGAGAACTTCCCCAATGTGGCAAAGGAAATAGACTCCTAGGAAGTCCAGGAAGCTCAGAGAGTCCCGAAGAAGTTGGACCCAAGGAGGCACACGCCAAGGCACATCATAATTATATTACCCACAATTAAAGATAAGGAGAGAATCTTAAAAGCTGCAAGAGAAAAGGAGACAGTTAGCTACAAAGGAGTTCCCATAAGACTATCAGCTGATTTCTCTGAAGAAATCTTACAGGCAAGAAGGGGTTGGAAAGGAGTACTCGAAGTCACGAAAGGCAAGGGCCTACATCCAAGATTACTCTATCAGGCAAAGCTATCATTTAGAATAGAAGGGCAGATAAAGTGCTTCCCAGATAAAATAAAGTTAAAGGAGTTCAGCATCACCAAGCCCTTATTATATGAAACGTTAAAGGGACTTATTAAGAAAAAAAAGAAGGTCAAGACTATGAACAGTAAAATAACAACAAACTCATAAATATCAACAACTGAACCTAAAAACAAAAACAAACTAAACAAACGACTAGAACAGGAGGGGTATCAGCGGAGAGGGAGAGCGGAGAGAGTGGGGGAAAAGGGTTAGGGAATAAGAAGCATAAATGGTAGGCACAAAATAGACAGGGGGAGGTTAAGAATAGTCTAGGAAAAGGGAGAGACCAAAGATATGTATGACCCATGGACATAAACTAAAGAGGGTAATGTGTGTGGGAGGGGGTGTGCAGGGTGGAGAGGAATAAAGGAGAAAAAGAAAATAAAGAAAAAAATATTACTATGATATGTGCCCTGAAGTTAATCATAGCAAGGGTTACCATTAATTAATTTTGAGTTGTATACTATTCTTTTTTTATTATTAAAAAAAAGAAGAAGATATGAAAAGAAACAGAAATGAAGAATACACTAATTGAAATAAAAAACAATTTACAGGGAAACAACAGTAGACTGGATGAAGCCAAGAATCAGATCTATGATTTGGAACATAAGGAAGCTAAGAACAACCAACCAGAACAACAAGAAGAAAAAAGAATCCAAAAAAATGAGGACAGTGTAAGCAGCCTCTGGGACAACTTAAAAAAGTTCAATATTTGCATCATAGGGGTGCCAGGAGGAGAAGAGAAAGAACAAGAAATTGGAAATCTATTTGAAAAAGTGTTGAAAGAAAACTTCCCTAACTGGTGAAGGAAATAGACATGCAAGTCCAGGAAGTACAGAAAGTTCCAAACAATATGGACACAAACAGGCCCACTCCAAGACACATCATAAATAAAATGCCAAAGTTTAAAGATAAAGAGAGAATCTTAAAAGCAGCAAGAGAAAAGAAGTTAGTTACTTACAGGGAGTTCCCATGAGATTTTCAACTGATTTCTCAAAAGAAACTTTGCATGCTAAAAGGAATTGGCAGGAAATATTCAAAGTCATGAAAAGCAGGGAACTACAGCCAAGATTGCTCTACCCAGCAAAGCTATCATTTAGAATCAAAGGGCAGATAAAGGGCTTTCCAGACAGGAAAAAACTAAAGGAGTTCAACACAAAACCATTATTATATGAAATGTTAAAGGGACTTAAGAAAAAGAAGATCAAAACCATGAACAATAAAATGGTAATAAATACATATCTATCAACAATTGAATCTAAAAAACAGACTAAACAAACAAGAATAACAGAGACAGAATCATGGATATGGAGAGTATTTTGATGGTTGCCAGATGGGAGGCTGATGTGGGGGAATGGGTGAAGATGTGAGGGGATTAAGAAGTACAAATAGGTAGTTACAGAATAGCCATGGGGATGTAAAGTACAGTATAGGAAATCGAGTAGCCAAAGAACTTATACACATGACCCGTGGAGATGAATATTGGTGTGGGGTTTGTCTGAGGGTATGGGGGCTGCTGGGTGGATGGGGGTAAAGGAGGAAAAATTGGGACAACTGTAACAACATAATTAATAAAATATAATTAAAAATAGAAAGCAGTATCTTATACAGGAAAATGGTGAAAGAATAACATAGCAGCAATTCTCCACATTTTATATTCAACCTCTTATAAGAACCTTTGGGAATTCTTATTTTCACTTACAGTCATGTGTCCCATACAACATTTTGGTCAAGAATGGATCACACATGCAATGGTGGTTCCATTAGGTTATAACGGAGCTGAAAAATTCTTATCGCCTAGTGATACTGAGGCCATAATAACATGCATAATAACACTGTGCGATGTATTAACTCACGTTTGTTGTGATGCTGATGTAAACAAACCTACGGTGCTGCCAGTCCTATGCAAGCATAGCATGTACAGTCATGTACAGTATATAACACTTGATAATGAACAACTATGTTACTGGTTTACGTATTTATTATACTTCTCATAGTTACTTTACAGTATGCTTTCTACTTATAAAAAAAGGTTGCTGTAAAACAATAGCTGTGCTTCCCCACCAGCAACCTCATACATCTTGTGTTTACCACGTCTCTCGGTGGCATCATTCTCTTGTGCTTGATTTAATCTTGCATTGTTTTGCACAATGATGTGTTGTACAGGCTTCTAGCCTAGGCGCAGCTGTACCATATACCATCAGTGTGCAGCAGGCTATACCATCTAGGTTTGTGTACACGCACTCTGTGATGTTTCCATGACGATGAAATTGCCTAAGCATTTCTCAGAATGTATTCCAGTGTTAAGAGGCACACGACTATATTTGACATCATTAAGCAATGACTCATATTTGCTCATGTCTCACCTTTAGATATGCTCATTTCAACTCAACAAATGCTTACTGAGTAAGTACTATGGGCTTACAATGGGCTGGGTGCTAGGGGTACCAAGATGAAGGAGACCTCCATGCCTCTATTTGTGTGGGAAATTATTATCCTTTCTCCAGGAGTTTTCTGAAGCAAGAAGACTTACACATTGACTCAGCGCTTTAAATAAAGTACTTCTCAGTCACCAGCATTTCATGCTGACTCCTTCTGAAGTCTTCCTACCCAGGATTATTATTTCTGGCACCTTGCTGAAAGGAAGGAGGCTGGACAGGATAACTTTCAAAGGCCATAAGTTTTTCTCTTTTGTTGGTCTAGCGGTATCCAACAGCATAATATCACGACCAAGAGGTGGCATGGTAAAGAAAAAGACAACCATTAATCCAGGAAACTGTCAATCAGATTTCTTAGCAAACTAACCACAGCATTTTCTACTTCAGCATGTTAACCCCCATGACCAGTTGTGAATCCAAGGTCAGTGATAATGGACTGTCAGTAACTCAATGTAAACTGTATCTATAATGGAACTAACCAATAAAAGGAACTTGATCAACACTGTCTGAGGCAGAGCAGGAGGATAAACACAGGTGAGAAGAAGGGTTGATGAGAGCCATTGGAAGCACCAGGAAAGTGTTTGGAGGTAGGGAGGGGAGCGTGGGGCCTCCAAGGGGGATCCTGGCTCCACAGAAAGAGCTTCTGTTCTCAGGGTTCCCCCTGAGGCCGTCTGGAAGCCCTGCTGGAACCTGTCCCTTCGTCTTGGCAGACTGCTGGCCTTCACAGAGCCAGGCCGACTCTGGAACTCTCAGACTTGCTTTGGGTTAGTTGGTGAAGGAGGAATGTGGAAGTAGAAAATAGAAAAATCACTCTGAGTCACTTGAGTTGTTTTCTTTTTACCTGTACCATACAGACCCTGACCTTTAACACACCCTTCTAATGCACCCTTGACCCTGACCTTTAAACACACCCAGCTCTGGGCCAATCCCTCCATCCATTAGTTTTCAGACTGAAAACAGGGCACCATCTATTGCTGGAGCAAATCGTTTAACTGCCAAGTGGCTCCATAACAAATCCACACTTTGCAGTCTGTCTGAGCCTCAGGGCTGTTCAGGAGTCACCTGTCAACCTCTGAACTCACCCTCCTCATGGCAAACATTTTTTTCCCCACGTCCTCCATTTTGGTTCCTTCTCTCTCAAGGGATGACCTCATCTCCTTTTTCACCAGGAGAGGGGCCATCTGCTGTGTTTTAGCTCCCTCAGTTTCCCTTCTTTGTATTCAAAATTGATCATTTCTTCCATTTCCTTTGTTACAGACAGATTCTAGGATGACTCCCAATAATTCCTGCCTCCTGGTATTCAGACCCTGGTGGAATCTCCTCTTCCTGAGTGTGGGAGGGACCTATGACTTGTTTCTAACCAACAGAATATGGCAACGGGGATGTCACTCCTGGGATCTCATGACATAAGATTATAACCTTCATCTTCCTAGTAGACTCCTCGATTGACCCTTTCCCTTTCTGGCTGATGGAATAGCCCACCACGCAGAGGGCCACGAGGCAAAAAACTTGGGGAAGCCTCCAGCTGACAGCTGGCAGTCAGCAGGGAAGTGAGACCCTTAGTCTAACAATGAACAAGAAACTGAATCCTGCCAACAACGGAGTGTGGAAGTGGATTCTTCCCCATTCAAGCCTCAGTTGAGGCCCCAGCCCTGACCAATACCTTGATTGCTGCCTTGGGAGAGACCCTAAAACAGAGGACTCACTAAGTTATGCCCAGATTCCTGACCCACAGAAACAATGAGAAAGAATGTGTATTGTTTTCAGTGTTCGCGTTTATTGTAATTTGTTACACAGCAGAAGATAACTAACGCGCCCCTCATTCTCTCCTTCCCCCAAATCCTAAGTACCTCTCCAGTTCCTTCCCAGTTCCCTATTCCCTCCACATCTATGCTTAACCCTACTTCTTTCTCTCTCTTTCAGGCGATTTCTCCAGGTTCTGAGTTATTTAAATCCACATCTCCACCCATGCTGTACACACATGCCCACAGTGGAGATTAACATACAACCCTGCCAATCATTCTACTAAAATGCATTGCCACTGTACTTGGGGCACATAAGGGCTGGCCTGACCTTCCTGTTATGTTTCTCTAGTCCCCTTATTCTCCTGGGTCATGAATTCACATGTTTTCCTCCCTTCTTAAACCTCCAATACCCCTTCCCTCATTCTATCTCTGAATTGAGTTCTTTGCTTCTTTTCCCCTCTCTGGGAAACAAAAGTATCAGTAGAGAATATACACACACAAGGTCCATACTCTCCCACTACCACATCTGCCAGCTTACCTGCACCTGTGTCTATACACTTTGCTCCCCTTCTTGTTTCTCTGAACTAGAGACTGGAACCTTACCTAGGACCAGCCTCTCTCTCTCTCTCTCTCTCTCTCTCTCTCTCTCTCTCTCTCTGTGCAATTGATCCTACTTCCTTTCATCCGTCCATGTCCGTAACACCAACATCCCTGTTTTTTCTCCTGCCTCATCAGTTTGCCCCTCTAATGGATTCTTTCCAGCAGTATACAAACCATTATAATATCTCCCATATTAAAAAAAAAAGAAAGAAAATATTTTCTTGAACTCATCTCTCTCTCTAGCTACCACTCCATGCTTCCTACCCTTCTTTGCAAAGTTGTTTAAACTTTGTTTAAACTTTCCAACAGTTGTTTAAACCCACTGTCTCTGGTTCCTCTCATCTAATTCCCCTTGGAACCTCCTCAGCCAGGCAGCTCCACCACTCCCCCCGCCCCCGCCATGACATTGCTCTTATCAGGTCACCAATGATCTGGCTAAATCCAATGAACGATTCTTCATTCCTCACCTCACTTGACCGTGCAGTAGCAGGTCCTCCTTTGAAATATACTCATCACCTCTCCTTGGAACACTGTTCACCTCCGCTTCTCCTCCTTCTGTCTCACTGACCACTCATTCATTCTCCTTTTCTGCAGGATCATTTTCTCCCTTGCTTTAAATATTGGGAGTGGGGGTGCTCCAGAGCTCAGTTCCCAGACTTGTGTTCTCCTTGCACTTAAGTTCCTAGGTGATCTCATCCATTTCCTCTACTGATTTGCTAAGAATGCCCAAGGTATATATTCCTCCTGAATCACTACCCCGAGCTCCGAGCTCATGCTTCCAGCCACCTACTCTACGTTTCCACTTGGGTGTCTAAGGGCACCTCAAAGTTGCCGTGTCTAAAAGTGAGCTCCTAACTTCCAAACCCAAACTGCTCCTCTTGATGCGGCTCCCTTTCAGCAACTTCCGGTTTTCAGTCCCCAAAGCCATGGAGACATCCTTGACTCCTCTCTTTCTCTGATGTCACATGAAATTCATGAATATATTACGTTGGCTGTACCTGCATAATATGGCAGGATCCAACCTCTTCTCATCTCCTCCACTGCCACCATTCCAGCCCAAACCTTCTATCCCCTAATACTGAAATAACTTCCATGATGTCCTCCCAGCTCCTACCCTTGCCCTCCATCTATCCATTATCAATACAGTAACCAGATTGGTCAGTTTAGAACACAAGTCGGATTATGTTACCCCTCTAATCAAGCTTCCCATGTAACTTAGAATGAAAGCCAAAGTCTGCTGATAAGGCCTTATGTGACCTGCCCCCCTCCCATCCAGTACCTCTCATTACCCCTCTGAACTCACCTACCACTGACCGCCTTACTCATTCTCCAGCCACACTGACTCTTGGCTCTTCCTCCAGACACAAGCATGTTTCCACCTCGAGCCCCTGCCCTTTCTGTTTTCTCCATCTGGACTGCTCTTCCCCTGTAGTCACAGGTGTCTCATACCTATGTAAGGTCTTACACTCACGTGTCATGTCTTCGGCAAGGCCTACCTTGACTTGCCCTGTTGAAAATTGTGACACCCAAAGCCAAGTGGTTTTCCCCCCCTTTTTCATGTTTTATTTTTCTCTTTATCACTATAGGATACACTTTTTATTTTATTTATTTACGTTATTTGGTGGTTGTCTACCTCCCACCTTAAAACATAAACTGTTTGAGCGCAGAGACATCTGATCATTTCTTGTTCACTCCTATACCATTAGTGCCTGGCACATAGTAGGTACTCAATAAATGATTGTGGAATGAATGTTATTGTTGAAAAATACCGGGACTTGGTTTTGAGATGACAATTAGGGGTGGTGGGGACAAGAGGAAACCAGAGAGCTCATGCTGCCACTCTCCACCCATATATGTGACTAATCACCTTCATCTGAATGAGCCCCTCATTTATAGCTCTGATTTCCAAGGTCCTATTTCTGATACCCAATTAATGTGTCTATGAGAAACACAAAATGCCCATATTCTGAATGTATGCCCCATGTAGTTCTTTTTGTGCGTTTCTCATCTCGGAATTAATAGTCATCCAGATGGGAAACTGTGATCAATTACATTGTGTTAACATGTGCTGAGACCAGGCCTGTGCCAGCCACAAGGCCAGGCGCTCCTATCGCAGGGCAAGCATGTGGCCCCTGCCTTCAAGGAGCCAGGTTTGGTGCAATAAGCACTATGGTAGAGAAAAGTACAGGACCTAGTGTTGATTTTTCCGAAGTGGAAATATCTATTTTTATGATCAAAATATTACATGTTCATTATAAAGTATTAATAAATGAAGTAGAATATGAAAATTACCCATAACATCACATTCAAGACAGAATTGTTTTTTGAAGAAACAAAACAAAAATAGACTCATGGAAATAGAGACTAAAGGGATGGTTGCCAGAGGGGAAAGGGTTGGGCTGTGGGTAAAAATGGTGAAGGGGAACATAGTCGATAATACTGTGATAGGTTTGCATGGGGAACACTAGAATTAGTGGGGTGGTCACACTGCGAGATATAAAAAAAAGTCAAATCAGCCC
Organism: Mormoops blainvillei; assembly: GCA_004026545.1. Classification (NCBI taxonomy): domain Eukaryota; kingdom Metazoa; phylum Chordata; class Mammalia; order Chiroptera; family Mormoopidae; genus Mormoops; species Mormoops blainvillei. Next base: position 306,289 of record PVJD01000505.1, on the reverse strand, counting down.
CGGTTGGTGTAGCTCAGTCAAATCAGCCCCGGTTGGATTGAGCATCGAATTTCGAACCAAAGGGTCACCGATTTGACTCGCCAGTCAGGGCACATGCCTGGGGTGCAGGCCAGGCCCCCAGTAGGGGGCGCGCGAGAGACAACCACATATTGATGTTTCTCTCCCTCTCTTTTTCCCTCCCTCCCCTTCTAAAAATAAAATAAATTTTTTAAAAAAGTCAAATCATGATATTGCACACCTGAAACTAATATAACCAATAATATTGTGTACCAACTATACTTAAATTTAAAATTTTTTTAAAAAGCGAGAGAACTGTTTTTAATAGATCGGTGTATATTCCTCCAGACATTTTTCTATGCAGATTTAAAGATAGCTAACATTTATTGAATTCTTTTTATGGACAAGACACCCTGCAGTGTCTTGTCTTTAAAATTAACTAATTTTCACCTCGCAGTGATCCTCTGAGGTAGGTACTATTAATATCCCCATTTTATACACAAGGAAACTAAGGTTGAAAGCGGTCAAACAAAACCCCACTGGTTGCAAGGTGTCTATCAGTCAGCTCAGGCTGACTTATGCTGTGGTATCAACATCAGTGGCTGACAATAACAAAGGTTTGCTTCTTGTTTATGCTAATGGTTGTGTCGACCATGCGCGGCTCTGCTCCATGCTGTCTGCGTTCCAGGACCAAGCTGAAGCCTAAGGAGCACCCGCTGTCTGGGAGCTGGCTGACCATCAGGATGTGAGGAAAAGAGAACATGGCCGAAGCAAACGCTGGCTCTTAAAGCATCTACTCAGAAGGGACAAACCTCATTTTTGCTCTCATTTCCTCAGCCAAACAGGTCACATGACCAGCCTATGTCAATGAACAGGAAAGAATAACCTTCCCTAGGAAGAAACAGTAAATATTTTCAATAATAACACAATCCACTGGAAGTACTAAGCTTACATTTTAATCCAGCCTGCCTTGTTAGAGCTTAAAAGCTCAACTACTATGTGTATATATTTTTCAACCTTAAAGGTAGGAACTCTGTACAGATGGTCAAATACTCTCCTTTAAATATATATATATATTATTTATTTTTAGAGAGAGGGAAAGGAACATAAGTGTGAGAAGAGAGCCCCAACCAGGGACTGAACCCGCAACCCAGGTAAATGTCCTGACCGGGAATCAAACCAGTGACCTTTTGTTTTGCGTAGCAACACGGAATCAACTGAGCCACACCAGTCAAGGCCAAACAACCTCTTTTAATGTAATCTATATGGGACATCTTTTTCTCTTTTTCTGTTTGTTCAAACAGACTTAGAGTATTCTTTTTTTTTTTTTTAAGGTTGTAGGCTTTCGTATGGGATATCCACCATTCTACCTGTTGAAATGTTCCTCACCCCAAAGGTCCAGCTTGGAGGCCTCACCCTGGAATGACTCCACCTCTCGACACCCTGGTGCACTTGGTAGACACTTCACTTGTCACATACGTGCCTTGTCTCACAGGTGCTTCTGTACATGTCTGTTTCCTTCCCAGATTTTGAGCACCTTGCAGCAGGAATCCTGTCTACCTACAGGTGAAGATTTTTATCCTCCTGTGCCTGGGTGCGCTTGACAGAGGTGAGACACTGTCTATTGACTTTGCAGTATCGTGGAGTTATCCTCTTTGCTCTCTCTGTCACATTCGTTACCTATGCTGGTTCTTTGTATTATTTAAATTTAGTGGCCCCTTCAGAATTCATGCAGCATTTGTTGGTTAAAGGAGTCCTCAAATAGTTCTGCCTTCTCACACTTGTTAAAATTCCACCAGCAATAACAACACTAGGGAAATGAAATGGCATATAGACATTAATGCCTGCCTTCTTCCTCCTTAAAGGAAGACTCTTACAGGAGAAACAGAACCCAAATATAATAATTGTTCTAAATTCCTATCGTCATCAAATTTCCCCTCCGCTCTTCATAGCAAAAGTTACTAAATGAATGGCCACCTTTAAAATGGTGCTGTTGGGACAGTGCTGGGACGCAGGCATAAAGTAAGGCCCCAGTGCTGGGAGCGCTTGCTTATTACAAGAGGGTCTGGCCATATGTACTCAAACATGCCAACAGTCTCAGGGTGTAAAAGCTCTCTTTCTGGTGCCCAGAATGTTTATTTTTTTAAGAGTGGCAAGTAAAAATAGATTCCTAATCTGCATCGCAAACAGGGGGCACCAGACTTTGAAGGAGAGCCCTTCCCTGAGACAAAGGCCATGGCCATCTGGAAGAAAAGCCACCCTCCAAAGCAGATCTGCCGCGGGTTCTATCACGCAGGGGTGGGTTTGCCCGGAAACAGGCATCTTGCCATTATTAACTTACTCCGTCATTAACAGTAATCAGTGTGTCCTCTTCATCTAATTCTTATTGAGCACCTGTGTAAGTGGCATTGCACAGCCTCTCCATGAGGGAGCCTGAGGACAAACTGCAGCCCCTCTTGTCCCCAAGCCAGCTTTGTCTATGGGAGGGGCTCTGGAAAGGGTGTGAGCAGAGCCCAGAACAGCCGAAACAGACAATTTTTAAAAATATGATATGCGTACAGGTGGACTGTGAAGTCCTTGATGGTAAGAAGACGCTCTCAGGGGCCTCTCCCACTTTCCTCAGGGTCTGTCCCCTCCCCAGGCCCCTCAAGGGCATGACCAGATTTCCGTTCTCACCCTGCATTCTGTAAGGCTCCCCAGGCTTAGGGCTCAGAGCCTCCTACCGCAGGGACTCAGGCTCGGCTGTGACAAACTCTCCGCCTGGCCTCAGGGGCCCTTATCACCACTCACCATGCTGCTTCCCGTCACGCATCCTGTGCCAACGCTGTGTCAAGCCCATCTTACATTTTTCAAAATGTCTTTAGCATCATTTCCTGAGTCTGAACATTTGCTTGTGCTGCAAAACGGCATCCAAGCTGAGAACTCTCTTTACAAGTTTCCCGCAGGGTTATTGGAACCACAGACTTCCAGAGGCAGAAGCTAACGCTTTTCTCTTATCAGTGGGAGAGAGACAGCCCAGCTTTCCTGTGAAACCCAGCAGTTTGCAAACCAAAGCGGGTCTGTGTGTTTTTATCTAAGTAGAAACCTACTCTTCCAGTAAAAAGAAAAAAAAAATCATGTAAGAATTACACTCTCCCCACATAATTTAGCATCAGATTATTTTGTACAGCCGTTCCTCCTTTTTCAAGGGCTGGGAGGAGGCAACATGGACGCACTAGGAGTTTGGCTCAGTGTACAGGTGGTGGGTGTGTTAGTCTCTACTCAGCCTCAGCCCAGCTCTCTGTAAATAATGCTGCCTGACAAGATTTCTCCTTCCTTTAGCCTTTTTCCTAACCATTTCAAGCCCCACTTGCTTACATCATCCCGGTTGGATTTAAATAGCTAACTGTCCCATGTTCTCCTGGATACAAACCACCCATTGGCCACCGCCCCACCTGGCCTCTACCTACTGAAAGGCAGGAGGTAGAGCTCTGGGGCCAATGGCTGCCAGAGCTCCGCTGCTGCTGGAGTCCAATGGGTTTTCTGTCACTATGGAAAGGAAAAAATATAGAGGCCCGAGAGGTCTGTCCTGTGCATGGCAACACTTGCCTGCCTGGGCAATGAACTGCGTTGTGCTAGTTTTTACTGTGTCCTGGGCGTAAAGGGAAAAAGTAGTGCACATCCTTTGTTCCCACTTGTTGAACTGCAATCAAATTAAAAATCAAGCTTAGTGGCTAACTGACAGAATAATTTTAACTCAAAGAGAAAAAGAAATAAAAGATGGATAAGAGATCTCTGGAAACTGTAGCCTTTCCCTTTTCATTCTCAGGATAAGTTAGCTGCATCCTTGGGGCAGTGGGATATTGTATAAATAATCGAGCTGAGTTTAACTACATTGTGTGCAACAACAAACAGTTATTTTAGTGGGTTTTTTAAAGTAATAAATTATCAGTTTAGCAGTCTGCTAGGCTGCAATCATCTTCAATAAGAATTCTTATCAGAGAAAGGCTCTAAGAGAAAACTGAGGAAGGTAAGGGTGAGACTAATGTAACCCACTAGAATCATATCATTTTAGAATTTTAATTAAGTAAATGTAAAAGCACTGGAGAGCCATCTACACAAATAGTAGGCTAAAACTTACTAGGCTGTGTTTAATACTGAAATCGACATTCAAAGGAGAACTGAAAAACCATATGTGTGCAACCAGCAAAGAAAGCGAACCCACTAGGAGCAGGGGATGGGGTGCAGAGAGAGCCCCGGTTACCTATTCAGAAAAGCATCATTAAAATCCTTGCAGAAGGTATGAGGTCTGTGATAAAGTGTAATGGAAATTATACATACACATACAGTACACATGCATGCCTTTCTAAAGAGATTAAGCCACTGTCAACTTAGAATTAAGAATACAACTGAAAGCTCATTCCATTTTGTAAGAAATAAAGCTCGTCCCTGTGAAGTCACTTACTTGTATGGCTGGATACTTGGGGTGGACTTGACATGGTCCAGGCAGTCACTTTTGAGCTAATTCAGGTCTCTTTCCAGCCCCCCATGCCTTGCCAGGACAGGCCTGGGCACTCTCTGAATTGTTTAGGGTCAAGCACGCCAAGCAATTACCGTATTTTGCCGTGTATAATGCATACTTTTTTGCCCAAGGTTTGAAGGAAAAATAAGGATGAACATTATACATGGGTAGTACTAATTCCATGTCTATGTAAATGTCTTTAATTCTCTTATTTATGTGTATGCATTAAAAGTGTAACTCTAAAAAGCAATAATGATGTCTGTATGCAAAATAATACCCTGGTCACAGCATTGGTGGTATAGTGGTTAGCATAGCTGCCTTCCAAAATAATACCCTAGAATACGATAATACAAATGACAAGTATCTAAATATAAATAAATAAATAATTGAATTAAAAAAATTAAAATGAAATGGGTTTTTTTTTTTCCTGAAAGTTTGGGCCAAAAACATGGGTATGCATTATACATGACAAAACATGGTATATTCAGGAACACACAGGTGATGAGTTAGAAAAACAATCCACTTTGGACATCCTGAGCCCACTGGATAGAACACATTTACAATCCTAGCACCATTCGAATGCAGCCTCCCAGGTCTTAAAGTAAAATCAGATCACCTCCTTATTCCAGATCATTAATTCATTAACACATGAATTAGTAACTTTAGACTTTACTGCTTCCGAAATGAAATGTGATTTTCCTTCCTGAGGTGTAATAATGCAGGGTATGGTGTTAGTTACATTATTCTTTACACTTTTTATATGTTTAAGCTATTTCACGTCTTTTAAAGTATGCATACCATTTGACCCAATGATTCTACTTGTATAGAATCATTTATTCTATAGCTTTGCTTACATACAAGCATTGTTTGAAATAAAAAAAGATTGCAAACAACCTGAAAGTTCTTAAAAAAGAACTTGTGTGGATACTACACTGTGGCCATATGGGGAAACTATGCTGCCCATCAAGGGGAAGAGGCAGCACTGACTGTGGCAGAGTTGTCTCCACAATACATGAGTAAGAAACAAAAGCGAGGAGAAGAGCTGAATGTACGAAATTCTGCTAGTTCTGCGTAAAGAGACAAAACAAAACAAAACAAAAACGTTTTAAGTGCAGGCAGGAGGTTATCTCTAGAAGCCTATACCCCACTCACTCCCCAGTTCCCCCCTCCCCAAAATAGAAAGTAGAGCAGTGGCCTCCAGAGAGGGATAGAGTGGCTGGGGAACAGGAATTGCTTTTCATACCATAATCAGTTTTTTCTCCCATTTAAGTCAGCTTTGTTGAGATGCCATTTGATGAGTTTTGATGAATGGATGTTATACTCTTTGATTTTGTGCATGTATTACAAAAAATTTTCGTAAAACATATCTTTTTGAGCTAGATTCTTCAGAAGTGCTATGGAGTAAAGTATTAATGTAAGGTGTCTTCTTTGGTCTATGAACTAATAGTAGGAGGTCGCCACTTGGGAAGCTGACTTATTCTGATCTTTCATAAAGGTAAATGTCCCCCAAGGTATTGAATCACCTGGGAAGGTATGAAGGCCCAGCTTGAGGGTTGGGTAGGGAGGTGACCAGGAGATGAGAGAGCCAGGGATATAAGCACTTGGACTTCTAGGAGCGAAAACACCTTCATCTATGTTATGATCTGAGTACTTGTATTTTCCAAAATTCTTATGCTGAAGCCTAAGCCCAAAAGTCATGGCGTTGGGAGGTAGGGCCCTGGAGAGGTGATTAGGTTTTGATGAGGACATGAGGGTGGAGCCCTGTGATGGGATTAGTGGCCTTAGAAGAAGAAGAGACATCAGAGCTTCTTCTCTCTGCTATGTGAGGACACAGCAAGGAGGTGACCATCTGCAAGCCAGGAAGAGGGGCGTCGCCAGAACCCAACCATGCTGGCACTCTGATCTCAGATTTTCCACCCAACAGAACTGTGAGAAATTAATTGTCGTTTAAGCCCCCCAGTCTATGGGATTCCGTTATGACAGCCTGAACTGACCATATCAACATTCTGAAATGCTTGCTTATGGCCCAATGTTTTCAGACCCCTCTTAAGGTATTAATTTATAAAATTAGTCTGTGTGCTTTAATGCAACCCATGAATTAATAACTTTAAAAGCCAATTTAATGTTCTGATCATACCTCTGTCAGCCTAGGAAGTGGGCTTTCATTTCACCTCAAGTGGTGTGAAATTTACAATGTCACCTAGGTCAGAGTGCTTTGGCCCTGTTCACCAAGGAGGCCCTATGAGGTACAGGCAGCAAAGCAGGGAGGACAGTGGCAGAGTCAGGGCGGTGAGCTGGGAAGGCCACAGAGTGGGTATGTCGAGCATTAACTCCATGAGAGAGAGGCAGGCTAGAGGCTAAATGTGTATGAAGAAGAGGTTGAAGATCCTGAAATGGAAGGAAGAAAGGAAGGGGGGGAAGAAGGGAGGAAGGGCAAACTAATGCCTAAGTGCCAGTGAAATTGTTAAGGTAAATATAAGGTAAGGTAAAAATAAAATTTAAATTGAGCAGAACTAAAATTTATTAATATTAGCCTTCTGACAGTATATTTAGAAGCATTACATGCTAGGTGGATGGGTAGAAGCACTGCTCCAAGAATTACCGAGCACAGAGGGGACAGCCCTCCGCACCTGCGGGTCTCCTCACATTCATGTGGTGAAGGTCAAGTGACTTCCCTGGTGAATCCAGTTCCACTGCTGCCTAGCCATGCACCCTTGAGCAATTAACTCCTTGTGCTTCATTTTCCTCATTTATAAAATAGGTCTAATATAGTACCTCCCTCACAGAGTTACTGAGAAACTGAATTTCATATTTATTATATACATATATGTTAATAATATGCAGTAATACCAGGTACACAGAGAACATAGGATAAATATTAACTATTATAATTATTAATATCTAATATATCTAATATATTATTAACAACTAATATAATTAATAATATTAATTAACTATTATAATTATTATTTAAGGTAGGTTTCCCTACCTTAAATAGTTTAGTGATATTAACAATGGGATCACCACTTTATCAATGGCTCGACCATTCTCTGTGCTCTGGATAATGAAGAACGTGTACAATGGTGGGTTGCAGATAATAGGCTAATTAATGTTGTTTAATAACGATGGGATTTATTCTACATTCTGGTGGCTGTTCAGTCAAGAAGCTTACCCATGAAAATACCTGTATACTATGTATATAGGGATGTTGGTCACTAAATGTGCTTACAGGAAAGAATCCCATTTCCTGTCATAATTATCACTAGAGAACAGCGTGGTGAGAGTGATACTTGCTATCACGCCCTGAGTTTGAGGCATCTTCACCTTCTGGAGACAGAGTGCTCCCACCAAAGGCAGAGTAATTCCTGCATCAATATATTAAATTCTTCCAATGAACTCATCTATCTTATGTGAATTCAATTTAGAGGATGCTGTCAGACAGAATTAAATATATTTGTTTGAAAAATTACAGAGAGGGTGTATTTAAAACAATTCCATTTTTATTGAATCCATTTTCTAGGCATTTACCTTTTAAGAGTTCTAGAGTCATGCTTACAGGATGTGCCTCCCAGATAGACTTTGCATTATAGCATCTGTTGCAAGAAAGTACCCCAGAATGTTTTATTTGGGACGTTTGATAGCTGTCCAAGGAGACTGCTGCAGAAGAAAAGTATGTGAAAAATCACTTATCACAAACATTCCCACAAGCAATTTTTCCATCCCTTACCTGTATTCTTTCTTATTAATTCTTTATTAATTAATTCTTTATTAATCTGTATATTCTAGGGATATCAAAGTTACAGCAAAGGGATTGTGATAGGACTTGACTAATGAAAAGATCTCAAATGTTATATGGGGATAACTGATGTGATAACTTAATAACTTAATCAGTACCAGTACTGATTAAGATTCTTAGGCAGGAATAATGATAATCCCTTATGAAACACTTGCCATTGGTCAGACTTTGCACAAGGTACTTTATATACACCATATCTTTGGTTCCTGCTGTCAATGCTGATGGGTTTATTTTTACAGGTGATGAAATTAAGATGCAGAGAGATTCAGTGAGGTAAGGTGCCCAAGTCATACAACTAGTTAATGGCAAAGCTGGTATTTGAACACAAATCTGGTTGACCTCAAAATATATGCTTTTGCATCTTACTGACCTGTCAGTTCCAACAGGTAAAAAGTGTGATATATGTGGTCTTTCCCTCATCTCCATTTTCAGGGATATTTCCTTAGCATAAATTCAATCATTTAAAAAAATTCTTATTTTAAAAAATCATAGCCACTTTAGAGATCATTCTCTATTTTCAAAGGATATGATTAGAGAAGTTACAGTGTCTTTTTCACGGAAAATTTTTCCCCTAGATGAAATTTTAGTCCTTCTTTTGAGATTTAATACTCTTTTTGAGGAGAGTTAACTCCTTTACTTTGTATTAAATCGAAAATCACAACAATGAACTAGATTATAGATCTGAAAAGTAGTCAAAATACAGTTCACAATGAGATTTTTTTAATGACAAAAAATGAAGAGAATGAAATAATAAAATAAGAAAGTATAATATTTACAGAAGTTCTAGGAAAAAGACTAGAGCAAATGCAATATTCAACTAGAAAACAGCTGAGAATATTCTCAAATGAGCAAAAAAGCACAAATCCTATTATTAAAGAAGCATGACCAACATTGACTAATAAATCAAACAAACCTCAGATATACATGGTAAAACTGCGTAACCTCAAAAATAAACTTTAGAACAACCTGAAAACAACCAGTAAAAAAAGGCATGTTGTCTGCAAAGGAAAATTAGACTGAGAGTTGACATCTCATCTGCAAAAATTGAGGACAAAATAAAATAGAAAACTACCTTAAGAACTGCTGACCTACAATTATATACCCAGTTGTCAGTCATGAATAAGAGTGAATAAGAGACATTGCAGACAGGAACTAAGAGGATTTTCCACTCAGATTCTTTATGAAAGAACTACAAAACGACGTACTTCAGGATATAGGAAAAATTAACCCATGAGAAAGAATTTAAGAAGGAATAAAGGACAATCTGAAAATAAAATTAAGAAAACAAAGAACAATCTGAAAATAAAATTGGCAAGGAGCAAATGAAACTAAAGTTAAGAAAACAATTATATTTATTACATTTACTAACATAAAATAATAAAATATTTAGGAGTAAATTTAACAGAAGTACAAAACTTGTACTCTAAAAATTGTAAGACATTATTAAAAGAAATTTAAAAATTCCTAAATAAATAAAAAGACATGGAATGAAAGATCTAATATTGTTAAGATGGCAAAACTATCATAATCATCTAGATTCAATGCAGTGCCTATCAAAATCCCAGCTGCCTTTTTGTGCAGAAAATGAGAAGATATTAAAACTCATATGTAAATACAAGAGACCCATAAGAGCAATCTTGTACAAGAAGAAAAGAGTTGGATGACTTACACTTCCAGATTTCAAAACTTATTACACAGTTACAATAATAAAGACAGTATAATACTGGGTTAAGAATAGACATACAAATCAATGGAACAGAGCCCAAAATTAAACCCTACATTTATGGTCAATTGATTCTCAACAAGAGTGCAAACCATTCAATGGGGGGAAATAATCTTTTTCAACAAGTGTTATTGGGATAACTGATCACTACATGTAAAAGAATAATTGGACCTCTTCCTCACTCTGTATAGTAATTTCAACTCAAAATGATCATATACTTAAACATAAAAGCTAAAACTATAAAATACTCAGAAGGATGTACAAACAGAAGAAACAGCTTCAACACAATGTGACTGGTAGGGAGTATGAAAGCGATGTGATGGGGCTGGCTGGGATCCCATCAGTGGTGGCTGAAGTGCCAGAGGGATATTTCAGCAGCCAGGGGGATTCCCGTAATTGTGGGGTCCAAACCACAACCTGGGATCCCCAGCCTATAGCATCAGTGCCCAAAAAGTACAAAGATAACCCCAGCTGTGAAAAGTGGCAGGGTTTCTCTCTGCCAGAGACAGACAGCTGGAGATGCAGAGAGGCGTTTAAAGGGCCAACACATAGATTTTTCATATGCAGCCACTTACCCTGGGCTCTGGCAAATGGGGGCACAGAGTGGACTAGAAATATTTGAGGAGAGACTGGGGATGGTGGCTTTGCAGAGAGAACTGAGAGAGCAGCTGCCAGGATCGCTGTGCTGTGTCATTCCCCATACTGGAGGAGCCATCTTGCTCAGGGAAAGCTCTCCCCTCCAAGTGGCATCAGCCTGAGGGGAAGCAATAGCCCAGCCCCCAGGATTGACTCTTCCCTGCCCTGTGGTGCCTAAGCCTGACTGCTGAGTGTAAAATGACTAGATTAACAACCAAAAGAATCAGCCACTACCAGACAGTAGATCCCTGGTAGTCTCAAACAGGCTGCCTAAGGCTAGCCTGGGACACCATCTGACATCACCAAGGGTGGATCCAGGAAGAAAAAACAGTGGTAAATACTAGATGTTACCAAAATGAAATCCACTGTGGTCTTCACCATGATCTGTGATTTCTTCTTTCCTGCATTGCTTTTTAACAGTCATTTCTTGTTCTTCGAGTTTGTGCATATTAAGTCACTAGATTTCATATTATAGTCTATTTCAATTTTCATATTTTGCTCCTGCCTTCTCTTACCCCATTTTACCTTCTCCTTTCCTCTTATTATTTTCATTTTAAATTTTGTTTTCTCTCTTGCTACAACTTGTTTCCATTCCTCACTCTAACTATATCTCCCCCGTCTACCTTCTCAAAACCAATTTTCTTGCCAATGGTCATCTCATAGTCTTTTTCCCACTCTTAAAATACTGATGTTTTCTCTCCACTTCTAGCAATCATTGCTCATTGGTTGTAGATAGGGTAGTTATTACATTTTTTTTTCAATTTTATCTCTAGATCTTCACTATTTTTGTATTTCAAATCTCAAATTTTACCATTCCTCTCTCGTACTTCACTCTACCTTCATTCTGCCCTTTTTTTAATCTCAAATTTTAATTTTTTCCTGTCTTAGCCTGGTTTTCATTCCTCACCCTTAGTATTCCCTCTTCTTCTATCATCTCAAAATCACTTCCCTTTCCTCTAAACATCTCTTAAGCTTTTCCTTCTTTCTTTTTTCTTTCTTATTCCCATCCTAGCTATATTAACCTTAGCTCATTTATTATTGATAGTGCTGTGGTGGATCTTTTTCTCCAATTAGATTCCCATTTTTTTAATTACTTATTTACTTTTTTCCCCTTTTTCTTTCTCTCTCGCTTTATTATTTTATTTTAATATCTGTTAAAACCTAATACTACATGCTTCCTTTCTCTTACTCCATTCCACCTTCTTCATTTTTTTTTTTATTTATGACGTAAAGCTTACTTTCTCTCTGTGCATTGCTCTAATCCCATACTCTTTTTAGTGCTCCTCACTCTACCCTCTCAAAATCATTTTTCTGTCAGTTGGTCATCTCATATTCACTTCTCCTTTCTTATAATAGTCTTAATTTCTTTACACCCTTATTAATACTGCTTCATTTGTTGTTGATAGTGTGATTGTGGGTGGGAGTTATTTTTGTGGGTGTGAGTTTGTTTCCTTGGTTGTGTGGTTTTCTTCTGGAAGCACCTGCACAACAGCACACAAGACATGGTGGGTAGAGTGACCCTCAGTCAGACAGCTGGAAGGGAGGACCCAGGAAAGAATGACCCAACAACAATCAAAATCCACATCCAAAGAGCAACATAAATGGCATAAATGGCATCCCAAGAGCATCAAGTTCAGGAGATCAAGGAGACTGCACCACTGAATCCCACAGGTTCCCTACCATAGAAGTACACATCGCAAAGTGAGAGAGTCAAAGCAGATCAATTTAAGAAGCAGAAACAGACAATAAGAGTCTCCCCTAAAACAGTGAGACAAAGAAACAACCCCCAATCAAGGAAAGGGGGAATCCCCAGTAAGAGTGCTAAATGAAATAGAGGCAAGTAAACTATCAGACAGTGAGTTCAAAACAATGATTATAAGGAAGCTCAATGAGCTCGGTGAGAATTACAAAGAACTACAGGGAAACTATAAGGAACTTAACTATGAACTACATCACCATGAAATATGGCATAAGAAACTATCAATAAGAGTCAGGAGGAAATGAAGAATAGAATTTCTGAATTGAAGAACACATTAGAAGGAATTAAAAGCAATCTAGATGAATCAGAGGACCGAATCAGTTAGTTGGAGGAAAGATCGAAAAAAATTCCCAGAAATAGCGAGAAAAAGAAAAAAAGACTCAGAAAGAAAAAACATAGATTAAGGGAGCTGCAGGATAATATGAAATGTAACAATATCTGTATAATAAGGAAACCAGAAGGAGAAAAAGAGAAGCAAGGGATAGAAAACATGTTTGAAAAAGTAATGACAGAAAACTTCCCTAATTTGATGAGAGAAAAAGTCACACAAGGCCAGGAAATACAGAGGGTCCCAATCAAGATGAACCCAAAGAGGCCCACTGCAAGACACATCACAATTAAAATGGCAAAATTCAAAGACAAAGAGGGAATCTTAAAGGCAGAAAGGAAGAAACAGGAAGTAACATAAAAGGAGCTCTGATAAGGGTAGCAGCTGATTTCTGAACAGAAACATTACAAGCCAGAAGGGAATGGTAAGAAATATTCAAAATAATGAAATGCATAGGCCTACAACCAAGACTACTCTACCCAGCAAGGCTTTCATTTAAAATGGAAGGTAAAATAAGGAGTTCCCCAGACAAAAGGATGCTAAAATAATACACCTCCACCAAAGTAGCATTTCAAGACATGCTAAAGTGACTACTTTAAGAAGATGAAGGAAAAGAGCAAGAGGGAGAGGAACATAGGTGCAAAGGGGGGAAATGGTAATAAATAAATACCTATCAATAACCTTAAATGCAAATGGATTAAGTGTTCCAATCAAAAGACATAGGATAGCAGAATGGATAAGAAAACAGGATCTACACATATGTTGCCTACAAGAGACTCACCTTAGAACAAAAGACCTACACAGACTGAAAGTAAAGTGTGGAAAAAAAATATTCCAAGCAAATGGACAGGAAAAAAAAAAAAGCCAGGGTAGCAATACTTGTATCAGACAAAATAGACTTTAAAACAAAGGCCATAAAAAGAGACACAGAAGGATACTTCATAATATTCAAAGGAAGAATCCATCAAGAAGACATAAACATTGTCAACATATATGCACCCAACAAAGGAGCACCCAAATATATAAGGAAAACCCTGGAGGACTTCAAGAAAGATGTAGGCAGCAACACACTTATAGTAGGGGATTTTAATACTCCACTGTCAACAATCGATAGATCTTCCAACCAAAATATCAACAAGGATATTGTGGCAATGAACAATGTACTAGATCAAACAGACTTAACTGATATATACAGAGCCTTTCATCGCAAAGAAGCAAAATACACATTCTTTTCAAATGCACATGGAACATTTTCAGATGCACATGGAACATTTTCAAAGATAGACCACATGATAGGACACAAGACAAGCCTCAACAAATTCTAGAAAATGGAAATCATATCAAACATTTTCTTAGACCACAAAGGCTTGAAACTAGAAACCAACCTCAAGGAAAAAACTCAGAAACATTCAAAGGCATGGAGACTGAATAACATTTTATTAAACAACAAACGGGTTAATAATGAGATCAAGGAAGAAATCAAAAAGTTTCTGGAAACAAATGAAAATGAACACACAATAGCCCAAAACCTATGGGACATAGCAAAGGCAGTCCTGAGAAGGAAGTTCATAGCAATACAGGCCTACCTGAAAAAGGTAGAAACATTTCAAATAAGTAACCTAACCATACATCTACAAGAACTGGAGAAACAACAACAAAAAGCTCAGAGCAAGTAGAAGGAAGGAAATAATCAAGATCAAAGCAGAATTAAATGACATAGAAACTAAAAGAACAATTCAAAGGATCAATAAATCCAGGAGCTGGTTCTTTGAAAAGATAAACAAAATGAGAAGCCTTTAACCAGACTCATCAAAAAAAAAAAAAAAAAAAGGAGAGGACCCAAATAAATAAAATCAGAAATGAAAGAGGAGAAATTAGAACAGATACTACAGAAATACAAAGGATTGTAAGAAATTACTACAAACAACTATATGCCTAGAAATTTGAAAACCTGAGTGAAATGGACAAATTTGTAGAAACATAATCTTCTAAAACTGAATAAAAAAGCAGAAAACCTGAACAGACTGATAACAGCTAGTGAAATAGAAGCAGCAATCAAAAAACTCCCAGCACACAGAAAGACCTGGACCAGAGGGTTTCACAGAAAAATTTTATAAAACAGTTAAGGAAGAGCTAACCCTTATCCTTCTCAAACTATTCCAAAAAAAAAAATCCAATAAGAGGGGAGACTTCCAAACTCTTTTTACAAGGTCAGCATCATCCTAATTCCAAAACCAGATAAAGACATAACAAATGAAGAAAACTACAGCCCAATATCACTGATGAACATAGATACTAAAATCCTACAAAATATTGGCAAGCTGCACCCAGCAATACATTACAAAGATCATGCACCATGATCAAGTGGGATTCATCCCAGGGATGCGAGGACAGTATAATATTACAAATCAATAAAGATAATTCATCACATAAACAAAAGGAAACATGAAATCACATGATCATATCAGTAGATGCAGAAAAAACATTTGATAAAGTACAGCACCCATATATGATAAAAACACTCAGCAAAATGGGAGTAGAGGGAGCATGTCTCAATATAATATAGTCCATATATGAGAAACCTACAGCTAACATCATACTCAACAAGCAAAGCCTAAAAATCTTTCCCCCTAAGATCAGGAACAAAGCAAGGCTGTCCATTTTCACCACTTCTTTTCAACATATTATTGGAAGTTCTAGCCACAGTGATCAGACAAGAAAAAGAAATTAAAGTATCCAAATTGGAAAGGAGGAAATAAAACTGTCATTATTTACAGATGACATGACAGTGTAAATAGAATATAGATTCCACTGAAAAACTACTTGACCTAATAAGTGAATGTGGCAAAACAGTGGGATACAAAGTCAATATTCAGAAATTGAAGGTACTTTTGTACACCAACAATAAAATATCAGAAACAGAAATTAGGGGGAAGAAATCCCATTTACTAGTACAACAAGAAAAATAAAGTACCTAGGAATAAGCCTAACCAAGCAGGTAAAAGACCTGTATTCAGAAAACTACACAACACTGAAGAAAGGAATTAAGGTAGACATATATAAATGGAAGCATATACCGTGTTCATGGACTGGAAGAGTTAACATCATTAAAATGTTCATACTACCCAAAGCAATTTATAGATTGAATGCAATCCCTATTAAAATCCCAATGATATAGAACATTTCAAAAATTTATATGGAACCATAAATGACCCTGAATAGCCTCAGCAATTTCGAGGAAGAAGAACAAAGTGAGAGGAATCACAATGCCTGATACCAAACTATATCACAAGGCCACTGTAATCAAAACAGTCTGGTACTGGCATAAGAACAGACACATAGATCAAAGGAATGGAATAGAGAGCCCAGAAATAAACCCAAGTTTCTATGGTCAAGTAATATTTGACAAAGAATGCAGGAGCATAAAATGGAGTAAAAATAGCCTCTTCAACAAATGGCTCTGGGAGATCTGGACAGGTACATGTAAATAAATGAAACTAGACCACCCACTTACACCATACACAAAAATAAACTCAAGGTGGATAAAAGACTTACAGTATTTTACCATGTATAATGTGCTCCCATGTATACTGCACACCTGCATTTTTGACCCAAATTTTCAGGAAAAAATCTTTTGTTTTAATTTTTAAATTCAATCTTTTATTTATTTAAATTTAGAAACAAAATCAGTTATCATATCCCATGGTATTATCTTGCTTACAGATATTGTTATTGCCTTCTAGAGTTATACTTTTAACACATAAGCATAAATAAAAGAATTAAAAACATTTATATAGATATATAATTAGTATTACCAATGTATAATGTGCATCCTATTTTTCCCTAAAAAATTTGGCAAAAAAGTTTGCATTATACATGACAAAATACAGTAAATATAAGATGTGACATCATAAAAGTCCTAGAGGGGAACATAGGCAGAAAAATCTCAGATATTCCACGCAGCAATACTTTCACCAATATATCCCCTAGAGCAAGGGATCTGAAGGAAAGAATAAACAAATGGGACTGCATCAAATTAAAAAGCTTCTGCACAGCTAAAGAAAACATCAGCAAAAAGAAAAGTTAACCAGCTGTATGGGAAAATATATTTGGCAATGATACCTTGGACAAGGGTTTGATTTCCAAAATATATAAAGAACTCACATGACTCCACACCAGGAAGACAAACGATCCAATTAAAAAATGGGCAAAGGACCTGAACAGAGACTTCTCCGAGGAGGACATACACAGGGCCCAGAGACATATGAAAGGATGGTCAGCATCACTAGCCATCAGAGATGTGCAAATTAAAACCACAATGAGATACCTCTTCACACCAGTCAAATGGCCACCATAAACAAAGCAGCAAATAAGAAGTGCTAGCAAAGTTGTGGAGAAAAGGAAACCCTAGTGCACTGTTGGTGGGAATGCAGACTGGCGCAGCCACTGTGGAAAACAGTCTGGAATTTCCTCAAAAAACTAAAAATGGAATCTGCCTTTTGACCTGACAATTCCATTGCTGGGATTATACTCTAAGAATCCTGAAACACCAATTCAAAAGAATCTATGCACGCCAATGTTCATAACAGTGTTATTTACAACAGCCAAGTGATGGAAACAGTCTAAGTGCCCATTAATAAATGAGTAGATCAAAAAACTGTGGTACATTTACACAATGGAATATTACGTAGCAGAAAGAAAAAAAAGAGCTACTGCCCTTTGTGACCACATGAATGGAACTGGAGAGCATTATGCTAAGTGAAATAAGCCAGGCAGTAAAAGACAGATACCATATAATCTCACCTATAAGTGGAACCTAATCAATAAAACAAACAAGTGAGCAAAATAGAACCAGAGAAAATGGAAATAAAGCACGAACTGACAGTGACCAGAGGGGAGGGGGGAGGGGGATAATGGGGTAAAGAAGGGGAAGGGTCAAGTCGAGGGACAGTTATAAAGGACCCATGGACAAGGACAATGGGGCAGGGGGGAGTGGAAGAGGGGGTGGGCAGGGCAGGGGAAAGCAATGGGGGAAATGGGGACAATTGTAATTGAACAATAAAAATTTTTTAAATGCTTAAAAGAAATATAGGAATACATCTTCAGGATCTTGGTTAGGCACAATCTTCTTAGATATGACACCAAACACACAAGCAACAGGAAAAAAAAACAAATATATATATATATCAGATTTTATCAAAACTAAAAATTTTGTGCCTTGAAGAACACTATCAAAAGAGTAAAAATATAACCCAGAAAATGGCAAAATCATTGTAAATCATATATTAGATAAGTCATTTGTATCTATAGTAAAGAATCCCTACAACACAATAATAAAAAGACAGATAACCCATTTTAAAAATGGAGATTTGAATCTCCAAAGAAAATATACAAATGGCTAAATGCACAAAAAGTTGCTTAACATCATTAGTCACTAGGGAAATGCAAACAAAAACCATAATGAGATACTACTTCACAGTATTATTAGGAAAGGTTAACAGAAATATAATAAAAAGTGTTGGTAAGGATATGGAGAAATTAGAACTCTCATCTATTGCTGTGGGGATGGAAATTCATCTAAAGGCTAAAAACTGAGAGTTATCATTTGACCCAGTAATTCCACTTCTAGGTATATATCCAAGATAAATGAAAATATGTCCACACAGGAATTTGCACACAAATGTTCATAGCAGTGTTATTTATAGTAGGTAAAACATGGAAACAACCCAAATGTCCATTAACTGATGAGTAGTTAAATAACGTGTATCTTCATACAACGGAATATTATTCAGCTGTAAAAGAAATGAAATATTAATACATACTCCAACATGGATGAACCTTGAAAGCACTAGGTTAAATGAAAGAAGCCAGTCACAAAAGAGCATATTATTATAAAATCCCATTTCTATAAATGTCCTGAATAGGCTAATCTATGGATATAAAAAGCAGGTTAGTGATGACCAGGTGCTGGCAGAATAGGAGGAAAACAGGAAGTGGCTGCCAATAGGTATGAGGTTTCTTATGGAGGTCAGGAAAACACTCAAAAGTTGATTTTGTTGGTGGTTACACAACTCTGTAAATACACTGAAAATCATTGAGTTATAACCTTTAAATGGGTGAATTGTATAGCATGTGAATTATTTCTTAACAGAAATGTTTAGAAAAGAAAATGGAGAGTAAAGAATTTGATAAATAATAGTCAAATCTAAACAAACATTGAATGTATGAAACAATAGAAAAAGCACTAACATAAGTTATGAAAAAAGATGGAACTAAAATACTAGAAATAATAATATGTGAGAAGAGAGAATGAACGATTACAAAGTATCCTGAAGTCCCTATTTTGCTTAAAAGACAAGTAAGGGATGTTGATTAATTTACAAGACTGTTGAATGGTATGCTTGCTAAATTAAAAGTAAATATGCAAAAATAGAAATATAATCATTTGAAGAAAGAAAATTGATTAGTTCTATAGAAGGCAAAAGGTAAAAAGGACAACATGGTGAATGGAAAGTATAAAATAAGATTAAAGAATAAATTCATCACAGAATGTAATTACAATAATGTAAATACATTAAATTCACCAGTTAAAAGGTTGAGACTTGGATTTAATTTAAATAAATCCAGCTATATGTAGTGATTTTTTGAATTGCATTTTCTAACCATTTCTTCCTGGTATTTGGCATGAAATTGCATTTGAATGTTTTTCATTGCCTTGTTCCTGACTTTAAATTCAATTTTTCAGGCATTCTACCATTAAGAATATGAATTAGAGCTTTGATAGATACTCTTTTACAGGTTAAGGAATTTTCCTTCTATTTCTAGTTCACTAAGAGAAAATATATTCAGAATGTTGAGGGAAAATAACTGTCAGCTTAGAATTCTATACACAGTTAAACTATCATTCAAGAGTGAGGATGAAATAAAAAGATACACCATTTACTACACTATAAAAAACTATATGGTACCTAGAAATAAATGTAACAAAAGATGTGAAAAACTTTTATGAAGAAAACTCTAAAGCTTTATTGAATGACATTTTAAAAGATAACCTGCAAAAAAAAAAAAAAAGGAGACATATAACATGCTCACATATGGGAAGACAATTAACAGCAATTTTACTAAATTTGCTGTAAATAAGTTCAATATATTCAATAAATTAAATATAAATTCAATAAATTCATTAAAAATCCTTGGGGAATTTTTCACTGACTTGGATAAGCAGATCATAAAACCCATTCAGAAGAATAAAGGCCCAAGAATAGCTAAAAACTATTTTGAAACAGA
Source organism: Mormoops blainvillei (assembly GCA_004026545.1). NCBI lineage: Eukaryota > Metazoa > Chordata > Mammalia > Chiroptera > Mormoopidae > Mormoops > Mormoops blainvillei. Next base: position 286,262 of record PVJD01000505.1, on the reverse strand, counting down.
AAAAGAATTCACAGTTACAGATATGAAGACTTTTCACAAAGTTATAGTAATTAAAATATTCTGGGTACCAGCATTTGGATAAATACAACAACGAGGCAGGTTTCCTGAAAAACTTCAAAACACTAACATACAAATAGAAACCTGGAATATGACAGAGGTGATATTACAAATCAGCAGGGGGAAATGACTACTTAATAAATGGCACTGAGACTATTTGTCAATAATATTTTCAAAGGGAAAAATTAGATTCATACCTCATAGCATACACAAAAGTAAATTTCAAATGTGTGAGTGGAAAGCTGCAAATATTTAGATAGGCTGTAGGAAAATACATATGACACCCTAGAGGGCACAAAGCAAAAGTTATTGGGGAAAAATGATAAACTGAACTACATAATTTAAAAAAATTTCTCAATGACAAATAACATCAATTAATAAAGTAAAAAGGCAATCATGGGCTTGGAGAAAATATCTGCAACCTACATTTCCAACCAAAGAAAAGTATCCAAAAATATATAATAAGTTCCTAAAAATAAGCAAGAAAAAGCAAAACAACCAAACACCAAAATAGCAAAGGATATGAAAAAGCAATTAGCAGAAGAGGACATTCAATGGTTAATAGACACATGAAAATGTGATTGACTTTACAAATAGTCAAGGAGGTACAAATTAAAAGCAAAGATATTATTTCACACTTATTAGAGTAGAACAAAAATATTAACTCTGACAATACCAACATTTGGTGAGAACGGAGAAATGGAAGCTTTCATCTGCCGCTGGGGGCGTGTAAAATGACATAACCACCAGAGAAAGCGACTTGGTAACGCCTGGGAAAACAAAGTTAATACATAGCCTAAGAGCAACAATTTCTCCTTTATGTGTCTAGAACTTCCTGAGAGATACAGAAAGAATTCTTTTCAACATTCCCTGTAATAGCTAAAAAGTGGAAACAAGCTAACTGACCCTTAGGAATAAAATAGGCAAAGAAAAGGTGGATTATTTATGCAATGCAATACTGCATAGCCATTAGCTGGAGTGAATTACATCTATTCGGGGTGTCCAGCCTGCGGCCTGCAGGACGCACGTAGCCCCGGATGGCTGTGAGTGCGGTCCAACACAAAACTGCAAATTTACTTAAAACATTATGAGATTTTTTGTGTGTGATTACGTGTTCCAATGTATTTAATAGGTAGCCCAAAACAACTCTTCTTCTTCTAGTGTGGTGCAGAGATGCCAAAAGGTAGGACACCCCTGAATGGATAAATCTAAAATACATGGTGATAAGCCAAAAAGATATGAAGAAAATATTTATATATATTACCTACAATACAAAAATTTTAAATAAATGAAATAATAGTATATATTATTTACAAGTATTTGAACGCCACCCACATCTTCCTGGTACGATTCACACCTCCAAGGTGTAGAGAGAGGAGTCTCCTAGCCCAGGCATCCTAATGCTACAGCATCTAGAGTCCTTGAACTTACATGTCATAAATGATAGGAGAACTTTCTGAGAATGACTGAGCCACTAATGAGAATTCAAAACCATTTGTGTGCTTATATACAAGGAACCCTAGCCATTCGGGGTGTTCTGGTACCAGTGGCTAGCTCCCCCTCACCAAGGAACTGAGGCTAATGGCTCCCCACCAGTGGAGCTAAGAAAATGGTTCTGGCCTAGCTCTCATCTTCTTCTGCAGGTCCCGGGCTGTTCTCCCTCACCCAGACTCATTGGTGCTGAACAATGCCTTTTCGGCTTCAGATGTATACATTCCTTGCCTCCCTGGGCACTTACTAGGAGTACAGGCCTGGCACCCTACGTTTTACCAGATGATTTCTGTAGGAGCTTCTGCAGCCCCGCTCTGCCTTTCTGATCCAGGTCCAGGGCCTGTCCTGGTACCTATACAGGGTGCGCTGCTGCCCTAGGTGGGCGGAGCTTTCCTCCCAGTGCTGCACTATCGGGCAGAAAGCCTTTAAACTCCATCTGGCTTCAGGCTACAGAGCCATGATCCTCCATACACATACACACATGTGCAACAGCGCACACACACTCTTTCGCATACACACACATTTACATACACATGCACACACATGTGCACAAACTCGTAGACACACAGAAACACATACCTACACCACTCCCCTTCTCTGCAACAGGAATCAGGGCTGCTTAACCACTCAAAATCCAATATTATATAGATATCAAGTAGCAGATCTGATTTTATAATGGAAGGCAATGGGAATAATAGAATTTGCTGTGCACGGACACGTAGATCTCAAATATCAAAGGACAGCTGTATGATACCCTTGGAACCACTATAACATAATAGACCCCCACTTACCCGAGCTCAAATCCTGTGAATTTTCTTTTTTACTTTGGGAGCAGAGTTGATTGCATTATCCTCTTCAGTTCCTATCCCATTACCCCTCTCTAGTTTTATTTTACTTTATTATATTTTCCCCTTTGTGCCCGATTCCACTCTCATTTCCCACCCACCCCCACCCCTCAGAGGCATCCACTGTAATGTGTTTGATATCTGCCTAATCGTTATTTATCCTATTGCTTTTCTACCAAGGTGGCACAGCAAATGGTGTTTCTCTCTGATTCATTACACTGATTCATTTTTATTAAGCAGCCGTAATAAATTAGCTATCATGCGGGACTGGCATCTGCTGTAGCACCTACCAGACAAATGATGTGAACGTTTGTTTAATGCGATGGTGGGTCCACAGGTGTCCATTATATTATTTTCTTTGTTCACAGAACTTGGCTCATAAGATTGTACTCTAACGGGGACAAACATTCTTTAAATTGGGAAAATGCTCATTTGTCATGAATGAGATGAGTGTTTTTGTAGGTGACTGACTGTCCCACAAAGACTCCTTCAATGCTGAGACTTCATCTGGCTGGATGAACCCCACCTGAGGGCTCCCCTGGAACCTGGCCCGTAGGTGGCAGTCTCCCTTCATCATTCCTGGACCACAGGCCTCAGAAAGACAGTCTGTCATATCTGTTTCTCTTGCTTTTTTCGTTGGGTTTCCTAATATCTAATGTTCCCTACACTCAGCTTCCCCATCCTCCCCACAGAGAGGGTAGAGATCATCTTACAGGGGTGGCACAAAGGGCAAAACAAACTTCATCTGGAATCAAAGTCAGAAGACCCAGGTTTTGCGTGACTCCAGGCTCTGTAGATGGCAAGAAGGACTTTCACTCTAAACAGAAAATAAAGCCTTTGCACCCTGGCTGTGTGGCTTAGTGGACTGAGTGCCAGCTTGCAAACCAAAGGGTTGCTGGTTCGATCCCCAGTCAGGGCACATGCCTGGGTTGCAGGTCAGATCCCCAGTGAGGGGTGCATAAGAGGCAACCACACAGTGTTTCTCTCTCTCCCTTTCTTCCTCCTTTCCCCTCTCTCTAAAAACAAATAAAATCTTTAAAGAAAAGAAGCCCTTCACTCTGCATTTTCAAATGCAATGATGAAAGTATTTATCCTCCCGTCTTGTCTTGCCCCACTACTGTCTGCCAACACATACCCACGGGTGTGGGGTTAATCTCTGGGAGTGGGTAGCAGTTGGACATTCTCCCCAAGATGTGCCCCCGCCCTCGCGCAGACCCTCACAGAGCCTATTTGATAAGATAGAGCAGAGTCACAGGCAGAGATGAGGAGTGTGTGCACATGTGCCTGTGCGTGTAAGAATGCTGTTCACTTCTGTGCAGAGAGTTCTAGATGGGGAGTCAGAGGAAACTAAGGGATCGAGAAAGGGAACACCCCCTGTCTTACCTGCCTTCTTCCCCACTTGCCCCGCCCCTGGCAGGCAGGTGGAACGATAACCCACCCGGGCCCTTTTGGGAAAGACTGCCCGATCTGCCAGCACTGCAGGCCTGGCCCCCACAGTTTATGGAGCCAAAGGGAGTTTCACAGTGTCAAATTGCCTGAGGATTGTGCTTGTCTATGATGCCAAATGGAGTGGTTCATTAGCATTTGTAAAAGCTGCCTCAACAAAAAATGTCAAATCCAGTGCTCTGGGTAGGTTTTCTATATTCCACTTGAATTAGCAAGTAGAATACCTTTTTAATCTTATTAACTCCTGGACTGTGAATAGCACGTCCCTAAAAAAAGGGCTTCCTTGTCTGTGCTGGAATAGGGCTTTCCCTGCTTCTAGGTGCTTCTCCTCCCCAGAGCAGAGACCTAATTAGATGTCCTGCCCCCTCTTATTTCCCCAGAGGTGGGTAGGGCTCAGAGTTTGTTGCTCAGGCTTTGGGGTAACAAAGATGGATGAGGTCCCAGTGGTCAGCCTCTTTAAAAGGGGGGCCAAATTCATATTTCTCCAAAGGACTGGAGCCTAGGGTAAATAGAGCATATGTTTGTGCATGGGGGTGTGAGTTGGTAGTGGAGGGGGTGGAAAGGACGGGGTGGAGGGAATGGAGGTGAAGTGGGGGTGAAGGGGTTGGTGGAGGTGGAGGGCATAGTGGATGAGCTGGTGGAGGTGGGGGGCTGGTGAGAGTGGAAGTAAGGTAGAAGAGACTTGGCAGAAACCTGGCTCAAGTTGGAACTTGACAGAACAATGGCCATGACAGGCAAGCCTCTGCCACCACAAAGAGTTTTCATTTGTGATACTGTCTTGGGTGTGGGCCACTCTATGGCACACACCTGAAGTCACTGCATGTGTTTCTGAGGAGCCAAAGCTGACGTTGTCTTGCTAGGCTGACTTGAGAGGAGTGAGTCCCTCCAGTCTAGCTGGGTGATGTTCAGATGCGCCCGGTGGCTGGGAGCATGTGAAGGGGGCGGCCAGTTGGGATCACATACCATGAGGGAGCTGAGGTCACCTCACTTTCAACCCTAGTTATTTCTGAGGTGGGAGGATCTGGTCATTCATGAGACAGATTCTATCAGAAAGGTCCATTGTCTCAGTGGTCATGTTAATTTATGACCCAGGAGATCATTAGTTGAAACCAATATTGTAAAGATGCTGTATTGTAAAGAAACAGGATTTCAGGTTAATTTCTGTCAAAGGTAGACCTTAGGTTGATTATAATTCCAGGATGCTTTATCATTCTGCCTCTCCTACTATATACCAACATGGGGAATGGATGCAGAAGATCTGAGGACACAATCTTTCCTCTGTAGACCCTTTCCCTCAAAAAGCTCTATAAATTCAGATTTTCTTTTCTCATACAGGAGGAGAAAAAAAATAAAAACCTTCTTAAAAGCACTACTAAGTCCTCAAATCTATAAAACAAAGCCTTAGCAGGACATTTAAATTCTTCTGGAACATGAGCCCAACAGCTCTTCCCACTTCATCTCCCTGCACTGACATTTCATTAGGCTCGTCCCAGTTCTTCTTGAAAGACAGAGCATCTCCACACCTCCACTGTCTGCCCATGCTTCAGCCTGGGCGTTCCTCTTAACCCACTTTACGTGTCAAGGTCTTGCTCATTCCTCAAGGCCCGTCTCAGATCTCACTTCATGAAGCCTGATCCTTCTAGAGCAAGCTAACCAGCCCTGCTCTGTGCGCTCAGCGCCCTCTGAACCTCCGGGGCATCTTGTGCACATAGTCTTGCGGGCTGGCTGGCTGGCTGGGCCTGGGCCTGCCTTTCCCCCCCCAGCCTCCAGCTTCCTGTGAGCGCCAGCCATACCTCGGTGTGTCTCCTCGTGTGGCCCAATTAGTAAGTCTCAACCACAGCTGATGGAATCTGCAGTCAACCATGTCAGCTTATAAAAATAAACACAAATGTCAGGCTAATCCCACCCCATTCAACGTAAGAGGTGCCACGGATTCACTTTTAACAGGAAAAAAAAGGTAGTAATTTAGAACTAGAAGTGAATTAGCTAATTAAGAGAAAGACAAAGACTGTTCAGCCTCTCTGGAATTCAAAGAGTTGCTCGTGAAAATAAGGAAGTGCTGAATATGGCAAATCAAATTAACAAATTTAGAAAAAATTACAGTGGTCATCGTTACCAGAGTCACAGCGAGACAGACAGACATTCTCAGGGCTGCTGGCAATGCAAGCAGCGTGGCCTCTTGTAAAGCAAGTTTATAAACTGTCTCAGGAGCCTTAAAAATCTTCATTCTCTTTGACTCAGTAACTCCAACAAGAATGGACGGCAAGGTAACAGGCTGTGATGCTAATGAAGAGTCGTACTTATTGTTATGTTCATTGCAGCCAGCATGATTTATGATACTGAAAAGTGGATAATAACCTAAATATCTAACAATATGGAAATGGTTCCATAGATAATGGTGGATCTGTAGAGCAGCTGCTGTGCATTAAGATGATTTTTTAAAATATTTATTATCATGGGAAAATGCATATGGTAGAGTGTTAACTGAAAAAATAAGATATAAAACTGAAGATGCATTAAGATCTCAAATGTGGTGTTACATACATGTGTATGTACATACACACATATGTACCCTTATATATGTAAATTACCTGTACTATCTAACATGACAGCCACTAACCACATGTGGCAATTGAGTACTTGAAAAGCGTGGCTAGTCCAAAGAGAGATATGCTTCAAGTGTGAAACATATATCAGATTTTAAAGACTTAATGAGAAAAACTAATTTTTTTTATTGATTACATATGGAATAATATTTTTAGATGCATTGGGTTAAATAAGTTATATTAAAATTAATCTCACCTGTTTCTTCTTACTTTATGAAAATGCTGCTACCAGAAATTTGACAATTACATATGTGACTCACATTCAGTGGTGTATCAGACAACTGTATTTAAAAAGAATAGGAAGAACATTGCTAGTTGAGGTTATTCCTGGGCTTTAGAATTACGGGTGATTTTAGTTTTGTTCTTCAAACTCCCCTGTACTCTCTCTGTTGTCTCAGTGAGCGTGTATGTCTAGCACTTCACTTCTTTGGGAGAGTCTTCTCCAACCTCCCAGACAGGTGTTAGATGCGTGCATGGCTCTGTACGCTTTTCTCCGTCGCACTTAGGGTTTGAAACTATAAGCTGTCTGATCATTGGATTCATGTCAGCCTGCTCAGCAGACCATAAGGCTCACGAGTGTGGGACCCATGTCTGTTTGCTCACCTTTGTGTCCCCAGCACTTAGCTAAATGCATAGTATATAGCTCAGTATTTAATAAATACTAGTTGGATGAACGAGCGAACAACTTAAAAAAAGTATTCAAACCCAGAAAAGTCCAAGTCACTACAGCTATAAAATCAAAGAAAGTCATCCCATAAGAGAAGTCTTTGCAAACTTTGGTCAAGGAGTTAAGTCAGAAGAGATTCTGCAGTTGCCGCGAGCCACCAGGTCTGAGGCAGGGAGTGCAGCGGACCAGGAGCCTCAGCCGCTGGGCTCCGAGTCCCGTCTCGGTTGGGAGGCTCCCTTTGCAGGCCCCCTCCCAGCCACGGACTAACCTCTGCAGAGAAAATAAGGCACACCCATTTCAGCTGGAGGTGAGACTCTTTAGCTCAATGAGCTCAATGACTCCTATTCATCTTGTCAGAACTTCCTTCCTTCTCTTCTTCTCAGGGGTCGGAACTTCAGCACCAGCTGAGGGCTCTCCCTGCTGCTTGAGACTCCCTCCCCAACCCCCACCCCGCCCCACAAATCACTTGCATCCCTACTCTCCTCTTGCAGTTTGCTTCTCAGGGAACCCAAACAACACATTTGCTTCCAAAATTTAAAAATATATATTATTTACTTTTTGAAGGGGCAATGCGTGCATACTGTACAAAATTCAAACAGGACGAAATTTAAAAGGAGGAGGTACTATCAAAGGAAAGTTGCTCTCACATCTTTTTCCTCCAGGCACCTCATTACCTTCCAAATTCCCATTTCTCTCCCAGAGCTCAATCTCTGTTCTACTCTTCTATTTTATGTATATATTATTCTCCTACATTGTTTTTGCTGCTTCAGAGTATACCTTGTCTAGAATTCCATGACTACACACATTATGGCTCATTCTTGTTATGGCTCCACAGCAGCCCTTGGTATTTGGCTGTTTCCACATTGATGAACATTTAATTCCTTCCAGTCTTTTTGCCATGATTATTGTACCATTGTATGTTGTCTTTTCATTTATGTACAAGTGTATCTGTACATAAATTCCTAGAATTGGATTTACTCGATCAAAGGGTTAAGACATGTTAAATTTTACTCCTGCAATCATCTCTGCAGAAGTTAGATCATTTATGCTCCCACCAGCATGACCTCACACACTTGACCAAAGAACATCTTATCAATCTTTTCATCTTTGCCGTCAACAAATTAAAAATGTATTTCTCTTATAAGCCAAATCAAGAATTTTTCATGCTTTTCAGAATTATTTTATTCTTGTTCTGTGAACTATCTGTTCACATACTTTGCTCATTATGCTATTGGATGCATTTGCTCTTTGAAAATTGTAAGAGTTCTCTATATTTCAGGAAATTGACACTTGAGTTGAGATATCAATGTATCAATATGCTAGAGATTTCCCACTTAGAATGTGACTTTGTCTTTGTTACAATGTTTTGTCAGAAAGAATTTTTTTAATTTGAAAATTAAATTTATCATTTTTAATAGCCTCTACATTTTGAGTCATTTATAAAGAACTTCATTCTAAGATTTTTAAAAACAATTCCAAATTATTTCTGAAAATTATTTTTAAATATTTAAAAATATATCTCCCATGTTTTCTTCTGCCTGCTGTCCTTCCTTCTTTTTTTAAAAAAATTTTTACCCTTTTTTTCTTCTATAATTAATTTTGGTGTAAGATGTGAGTTAGGAATTTTTGGAAGAGACTGACTAGTTGTTAACCAAATCCACTACCCCCTCTTCTTGGGCACACAGCTAGACTACATTTCCCCCTTCCCTAGCAGTTAGGTGTGGACATATGACAGCTCTGGCCTATAGAATGTGATGGAAGGTAATGTGACCCTCCCAGCCAATCTCTGCCAGTCTGTTCACCACAGAGAAGCTTCTGGGTATCTGGAACAATGCTGTTGGGTAGAGATAAATGTGAACCATAACAGAGACATGTGTGTGTGTCATTTTAAATTTTCTAGTAGCCGTATTAAGAAAAAGCAAAAAGAAACAGGTGAAATTAATGGTAATAAACTTTAAGCCACTCTATCTAAAATATTATCATTTTAACAAGTTGTCACTATAAAATATATTAATGATATGTTTTACATCCTTCATGCTATGTCTTTGAAATCCAATGTGTATTTTATACTTATAGCACATCTTCCTATGCACTGACCAAATTCCAGGTGCTCAGTAGCCATATGGGGACAGTGATCAGGTATTGGACAGTACAACAACTCTAGAGAATGTCAAAATGAATAGAGTTAGTGTTCCTGAATGACCATGAGAAAGATCGTACAACTGGGGCCAGCCAATTGTATTTTATATGCACAAAAGTAAAACTTGAGTATGTTGAATCATTGAGAACTTGGGGTTTATTTGTTAGAGCAGTTAGCATGACTGTATATAAATAACATAGGTTCCTAACCTATTTTTTTCAGATGGCTACCAATCTGTTTCAATACCACTTACAGCATAATTAATCTTTTTTACCAATAATTTGAAGCCTGTGTGGTTTTGTGAATCAATGTCACCCCAATAAGTCACCTTTCTCATGTTCTGTATATCTAAACGCTTTTGGGATTTATTCCTCGACTTTCTACCCAGATCTATATATTGATCTATTATTTATTGATCAATAAATATTGACCAATTTATTCACTAGTATCACATTGTTAACTGTTACAGATTCCTCATCCCCTGTGCTGGGCCGAATCCTAAGTTGACCCATGAGATACCTGCTCTCTGGTACATATATCCTCTATGGCCCCTGGGATTTGTGATTGATGGCATAGTCACCCCCATGATTAAGTTATTTGGCACAGCTGACTCAGGCAAGGGAGACGACCCTGAGTGGACCTGATCTAATCAGGTAAGACCTTAAGAAGGACTGGACTTTTCCTGGAAACAGATTCAGGATGTGAAAGGGAATCAGTACGAGGGAGGCTCCCCATTGCTGGCTTTGAAGACAGAGGGAACTATGTGGTCCACACAGAAATACGGGAATCTTCTAGGAAACAAGAACTCATGACTGATAGCCAGCAAGGCATTGGGGTCCTCAGTCCTACAGTCACAAGGAACTAAATTCAGCCAATGATCTGAATGAAATTTGAAGCAGATTCTTCCTCCAAAAGGGAGTGCAGCCTCACCAGACGCTGGGCCAATACCCCTGTCGTGCTGTGCCTGAACTTCTAACCTATAGATCTATGACCTAATAAGTAGTTGTTCTTTTAAGCTACTGAATGTATAGTAAGTAATTCATTATGCAGCAACAGAAAACTCTTACATATTCTTAATCTATTTGTTTTTAGATTTTTTTCTGATTAGTAAGTACTTTTTTAGATAAACTGTGTAATCGGCTTATCGAATTCTGATTCAGAAAAGAATACTGCGATGGCGTTTTTATTGTCATTGTTTTACATTTAGAGAGAACTGACATACTTACAATGTTGAATATTCCTATCCAAGAACATAATATGTCTTCCATTTCTTTAAGTCTTCATTTGCATTTGAAACTTTTCTCTATACAGTCTTTGTACATATTCTCAGTTCTGGATAATTCATTTTTTTTCCTATTGTACATGAAGTCTTTCCATTACATTTTTAACTGCTTATTTTTTCCACATAGATTATTAATTTCTTTTTCTTTTTACACTACCTTTTAGCCCCCGTATAGCCCCTCCCTCCAGCAATCACCACACTGTTGTCCATGTCCAGGAGTCCTTTTTCCTCTTTGCTCAGTCCCTCCACTCTCTCGCCTGTCCCCCCACCAGCTGTCATCCTGCTCTCCATCTATGAGTCTGTCCCCATTTTCCTTGTTAGTTCAGTTCGTTCATTAGATGCCACATATGAGTGAAATCATGTTATCTCTGCATATCAAGCTTCCTAAATAAGTTTTTATTACTTATAATAGATTTTAGTTGAATCTCTTAAATTTTTCAGGAAAATAATATTATCTTCAAGGAATAATAATTTCTCCTCCTTTGAAGTTTTTATGAACCTGTAGTGTTTCTAGTACATTATGGAATAATATTGTTAACAATACTTATTTTTATCTATTTTCTGACTTTAATAGGATTGTTTCTTTTACTCTGAATTTTATAACAACATTCAGAGGTGATATTGGGCTATGATATTACTCATTTTTGGTGCCATTTTTGTTGGGTTCTAACACCAAAGTTACACTGGTTTCATAAAATGAATTCATACTTTTGATTCTTTTTTTCTTCATCCTAAGGCAATTTAAATAGCATTGCAGTTACAAGTTCCTTAAAAATCTTATAAAATTTGAGAAATTATATAGGCCTGTTCCAACTTGAATGTTAGCTCATTAATAACATTTTCTAATCATTCTATGTTAATTGGTCTGTTTAGATTTTCATTCTGTTCTGACCAATTTCGGCAATTTATATTTCCTAGGAAAATATGTATTTAGCTATTTATTTGCATAGACTTAAGAAAATCAGTCGTTTATGATTCAATTTCATTTTTCTCCAAATGTGTGGCCTCATGGTGTCAAGATGGCTCCTGACATCACACCTATGTTTCAAGGAAGAAAGAAAAGAGAAAGCAAAACACTACACTCAAAACGCCACAGTAGACTTGTGTTTATATCTCACCAGCAACAGCTAGGTCACATGGCCACCTCGATTGCAAGAGACACACAGAAAGCGAGTATTTAGAATTCCTTGGCCTCTATAGTAGATTTCAGAGTAGCAGGAAGAAGAGAACACCTGAGTAAGGACATGCGGGGACTGGAAGAGCTGCATGTGTGTCCTGGAGAGGATGGGTGTAAAGTATGTGACAGTGTGAAGGGAGTGTGTTCACAGTCCCAGCAGCAGGACCCCTGATATAGCCTTGGAGGACCAGAGGAAGGACTATGATCTTACGAGTAGCTCGGGTAATGAAGATTTGAGATTGGATTTGGCCAGGGAAGTGAAAGTTCGTTCTTTTAGTTGTCTAGCATCTGTTCTCTTTTTCTCACAGTAACCACACCCTCACTCCCTGTTTACAAACCACCACTAACCCCGCTCTCAATCTATGGAATTTCTGAAGGCGCTGAATCTGCCCTGGCCAGGAATCAGGAACCACTCCATCAAATTTCCCTAGGCAGAGTGATCAGCTCAGGAATGGGCAGCAACCCAATGAGAGCCAAAGACACTTTCCCAGGTATTCCAGAACAAAGACACTCCTTCCGGGTGTGGGCCTGGAAGGTACATAGTCCTGGGAGTTGCTGACAGCCACCTTAGGGGCATGAGCCTATTTAAGAATGGCTTCAAAACTGAACAATTTAAATTTCCCTTCACAAAACAAGCAATGGAAGGCATAGTAGTTACTTGATTGGGGTAGGGGTATGAAAAAGCTTGGTGTGCTGAAAATGTTCTACATCTTGTTCTATGTAGGTGGTGGCTACATGGGTGTATATCATATGTAAATTTCACTGAACTGTACACTTAAGCATTGTGCACTTTATTATGTATTATACAATAACTTCTCAAAAATAAAAAGCAAGTATCTGTATTGAAGAAGGCTTGCATATAGGGTGCTCAGAACTGTTCATTGGGGTCTAATTTATATATATATATATATATATATATATACACAGACAGGTTGGGAACAAATACTCAATGAAGCTGGAGAGCCTGTAAACCAACCTGGCCCTCCTGTTAGAAAGGCATTGCTCAGTTCAGTGTGGAACAGTATTTTGCCGAGCACCTGCAGTGTGTTGTGATGCTATGCTAGGTGCTAGGGAGACAAAGCTGCAGTTTATATCTCGAAGAACTTACAGCCCGTTTGGGGAGACAAGCTACCAAATAACCTGATATGATGAGAGTATAAGCATGAGCAGAGATTTGGGTGTCTAACCCATTCTGGCGTGTGGTAGGGCTGCAACTGATCAGGTCAGGCGAGTGTCATCTTCCTACTGTTACTCTGAAGTCTTAGCAAGGGCCGGGGTAGGAGTAGCAGGAGGATGAGATGAATTTCATTTCCTCTTCATTTTCCTTTTCTCTCATTAACTCCTCAGTAGGACTAGATCAGACTTAGCTTCTTAACTTGAACATTTACTGCTATGATTCTGAAAAAGTCACTTCCACACTCTGAGTCTCAATTTCTGCAACTGCAAATGGGGCTTACGAAGCCCACTTTACCTCCATCCAGGCAACATCTCTTTTAAAAATTGTATGAAAGAGAGGGGTGAGAGGGTGACAGGTCTGGAGGCTGTGTCTTTTTGAATGGTCGTTGAGGTTCTCGGCAATGCTTCTGCCAGAGAAATCTTAAAATGTGTTTTTTCTCTGCCACCCCCCCCCACCCCGCCCTGCTGAGCACTTCAATGATTGTGAAAGTTAAATAAAATATTTTGAAAATGTTTATAGAATCTGAAGCTTTCAAGAAATGCTGAATTGTATTTTGGGACCCAGACAGATCATAGTAAAGCTCTTGTCTGATTCCAAGTGCTGTTTGTATATAACACTTGTCGAGGGTTTCCACCCTAGGGAACAAAAGCACAAAAGTGTCACTGAAGTCCTCTGGTCTAATCCTCTTAAGGGTCATTGAAGCCTCTCTGAAGTGATCCAGAGGTAGTCAAGTACCTCCTTAAAACAGGAGGCCCTTTCAAATTTTCTTCCTATTCCTAGTTCTAACAAACCCACTCAAGTGTTCCTGCTGCCCATCATTACTGCCCATGCAGCAGTTGGAGCCAGAGATTTTTGCCCAAGATGACAGTGCCAAAAGTGGCTGGACAAGGATTTTTCTAGAATTCACCCAAACTCCACGCGGCTGGAGGATGCCAAGACCGCACAACCGCGATGGAGACAACCTGTAGAGCATGTGAACAAATACAGATTTTGACTGCATCCTGCAGGAAGAAGAGGACAGTGCCGGAATAAGGGCTGGACACAAAGGAAGTGGCAGGTTTGGAAATGGAGTCAGGAAGATCAGCTCTTTAGATGGGCACTGGTGCATAACCCAGGACTGAAATCCGAGGACCAAACACCTTAGTGATCTTTGCATGTGCAGAGCACACGCCTGACTCAGTGGATGTTCAGCTGGGCTAATGGTCAAGGCGGAAAGGAACGAATAGATTTAAGAGATGCTCTGGATACTAGGCAAATAAAATTTTAAGTGGTTGAATGTGAAGCATGAAAGGTAAAAAAGAGTAAGCTATAGCTTTAGGTCCGGGGAACTTGCAGACACAGGGACATTTGCGTGGGGTGATTAGTTCAATGTATAGTTTAGTTGGAAGCCATGGTAGGTCAGCTATGGACACCCTATTAGAAATTTTATAGCGTGGTGTGATTTCTTAATGAAAATTGTATACAGAATTCTAATAGATTTTTCCCCATAAAATGTGAGCCAGTAAGAACGTTTCTTGCAGAAACATTCCTTTAGACATAGAGCATATACACTACCAGACACCCTTCCCCCTTTCTTCCTTACTGATGGATCTCTAATTTTGTCCAAGGCAGCAATGAGCTAGGTTCAGTATTTCCATTTTGCAGCCTCCCTTGCCAGATGACCGTGGAGTGAAATCTAGCCAATGAGACATAAGTGGAAGCTGTTGGGTGGGACCCAACTAACTGGCATGCACATTTTGCTCTTGGCCCTTCTACTTTTCCACTTGCGGTGTGGACCTGATGGCTAGAGTTGCTACAGCCATCTGATGACCATGAGGATGGAAACCTCATGCTAAGGATGGCAGATGGAAGAAACCTGGGCCCCTCGTGGCATTGTGAGGCCACCACACCAAGCCTTGGATGCCATCCTAAGATTTCTGTGCAACATGAGAAATAAAGCTTCTAACATTTGTTTATGTCTCCTCTCAGGTTTCTGCTATTCACAGCCAAATGCAATTCCTTGTTGATACACCATTGTCTTAAAAACTATGAAAGACCTTCAATTTCACGATACATTTGAGTTTTGCAAAAGAAATAACAAGAGTAAGTCATTAGTCCGTGATTCAAATAAGCACTGACATTATAAGCATGTCTATCATTTAAAAACCTGAACGGAAGACTTTAGGAGCCTTGTGACATTAGTCACTTCTAACACGGTCCCCGGTCGGCTTGAACCTCTGGTCTAAAAGAGCAAGAGAACAGCATGACTATCAGTTTGAACTTAAAACTACCTACACATGCTTTTAGTACCAAGGAGTCTAATAAATTCAAAGAACATCTGGGTTGTTGTTGTGGTAGAATTCTGTGAAAACAAACTAACTCTTAGCAATCATATCCTAAGAAAATCATCGTTGTTGAGGGGAAGGAAGAAGGTACTAGGTACCCATGTCCACATCAGGTTATCCCTTAGTGCTTATAACTGAATGGGAGGTTTTGTTTGATTGAACGCTCATGTCAGAAAATGGATCCATCAGTCCTGGCTCTACCCTCATGCCCAGTTCCAGCCAGCCACCTGACTGGCCGGGTCTGATGCCCTTCTCCATGAAATAGTCTCTGACCGGTCCAGCCCAATTTCTAGGTGGGTGCTTCCCCCACTCCATCTGAGGGGTGAGGCAGGGCCTTTTCTGGGGGGATATGGATTTTATTTATTTTTTAATTTTTTGAGTGGTTCAACATATTTATTTATTTACTGTTTTTTGTGTTTTTTTTTTTTACATCATTTCTTTTTGGTTCAGGAATGCACCCATATAGGTTTGGTGGTGGCAGTAGCAATTCTTAGAGCAAGAAAGCCTGGGCCGGGGGAGGGGAGGCGGTCCTGATGAAACCCAGCTGTGGTCTGTTAGGGACAGACAGCACAGGTGTGCATGCCGGAGGGAGATATTTTCCTGCCCAAGTGCAACTATAACTTCAGGAAGATACCTCAGAGTCAGAAGACTATCTGGTTTCATCCCTGAAGTTTCGGGCTTCATTTCTACAGTGTTCTCGGCCTAAAAGGGGAGCTTCATTTTGCCAATAACTTTTACTGATGCGGGGAATTATTACCTAAGTAGTTGTTTGAAGGGGAAATTTCTCCAGATTAGCTCAGCTGATCTGTTAGGTAATTGAAAGGGGGCAGGGGAGGTGGGGGGGGACCTCTAAAAAGAAAAAGAAAAAGAGGGAGAGAAACCTCAGCCTTTAATTTTACAGGTCCCTTGAAGACAAAAGGATACCCCCCAATAAACGCAAGCTCCGAAAGCTGCAGTCCACTTGCTGTACCTGGAACAGATGCACACTCAAAGGTGAGCCTTTTCAGAAGCTGCCTCTGAGTTTCTTCCCCACCCTGGACTTTTTGGTACTCCAAAAAGTTGTGAAATGGAAATGAAACACACTCAAAGTCTTGGCAAAGCAAGTTATTATCTCCAGGCATATTCACAGGGACAGCAGAGCCTAGAGACAGACTTGGAGACTGGTGAAGAATGAGTGCAGACGGACACCTGCACCCCTACCTGGGGTCAGTGGACAATGTGTGTTGATGACCTTACTTTTATGGAGCACTTAAGAGTTTGCATCACACATATTCTCTCATTTCCTAGATTGCTGGTGTCAGTCAAGAGGCCTCCCTCCGCTCCAGTCGCACAGGGGACAGGAACCCTGGGCCAGTCCCCACCAGGAGCTCAGGCTGCTGTGCATCTGAGGAGAAGGAGCTTACCACCTTTCAAGGCCTCCTGCCCCTACTTTCACAACTAAACTCTGCATCCTTTAGGTCCCCCTCACTGGCCTAGCTGTGGCTCTACAACTCTCCACGTAGGCTATGTACTTTCTCGTCCTCCTGACAACTTAATTATGTGAAGGTCACCATCATGTCCCTTCAGTGAGTAGTCCCCTTACAGGCCATGTAAATGATTTCCCCACCACTTACCTTGGCTCCAGTGTGTCAGCAACCCTCTGGAAGAGCATTCTGATGGAGCCCAAGGCTCACGTGGTTGTGCACGCTAGCTCACGGCGCATCCTTCCAGGCCCTGCAGCTCTGTCAGAGCCCATACTCGCAGTAGCTTTTCTGTCAACCCCTAGTGATACTGAACCTCCATGTGACTAAAACTCATAAATCCTTTCCAGTCCAAACACGTGTCTTTAGCTTTCCCAAACCCTTTACAAGAGTAAGAAAGATGTGGATCAATAACTAATGCTGTCACTGGTCCAATTATTGTTAAACCCAAGTAAAAGTCTGTCCATTTACCTTAGAGGTTCCATTCCAGTGTTCTAACCAGTCTCAAGACCTTCTAGAAATCTGATCTGTCATTTGTCATTATTAGCTACACTCTCCAACTTCGTGGCATTCACAGACTTGATGGGCCTGCTTTTTATTTCTTTATTCCGACCATTGCTACACTGCAATAAAAGTCAGCTGTGTAGCCCAGAAGTTGAGCAGATGTGATCAGATCTGTGTTATCAAGGGTTTGTTCAAGGTCACACATTATGCAGTAGATCTGGCACTCAGACTCCGGTCTCCCGAGGCCCAGGGTGGAGATTTTCCCACAGTGCTGTGGGGCTACTGCACGGAATGCTTGCCTCCCCCAGGTCCTGCTATACCTGAATGGATGTTCATCGTCCACTCCGCAGGTAGGGTCTCCACACAGTTTTCAGGGTGGAGAGCTCTTTATTACCTTGTGTTGGCTGGCACAGGGGACTGTAGTTCTTTTCCACTCACTTTCACTTCTAGACTTCAAGGGTCTCTGACCAAACCCAGCTAGGTCCTTCCCTTTGATGGATCTCCCTATACCTGCCAAGCTCACCACAGTGGGACAGACATGGTCTGACCTAAGCATTATGAGACTTGGGCCCTAATGTGCCTTCCACCATGTTTAATTATTTTGCCTTCTTTGACAAGTCATTCAATTTCCCAGAGCCTCAGTTTTCTCTTCTAAAATAGGGGACCATGCTATCCTGCCTTATAGGGTTGATTTCAACATCAAAGGAGAGAATGAATAAAAAAATTTTTGAGAACTCTCCAAAGCTTAGTGAAGCACATTATTATCATCAAATGGGTACAGAAAACTCCAAAATGTGTCACTACCTAAAACTCATTTTTAAAGCAGCTCATTGTATCCTAACCTATTTATTCATTTCTTTCTCTTTTTTCACATAAAGTCCCAACAAAAACCAAATATTAAGAATGCTTGCAGGGAGAGCACTGAATACAAATTAACTATGCAATGTTCTTTAGTCACTTTGGCAGGGAAGCGATACACCTATTAAAATACCCCAGTCAGGGCAGGCACGTACTCTGCTGATAACCCCAGCAGGCAACGACCTTGGCACCATTACAAGGGCAATATTTTCAAATGGATGAACTATTCCTGAACAAAGTGTCCAGTGTACTAGGAATAAACAGGCTTTTCATCAACCAAGCCTGTGTGTTTTCTGCTTCCAGCAACCTTTCCCAAAGACACTGTCAGAGTGGGGGGCGGGGAGCATGACCAGAACACAGCACGTCTCAGCGACCTGCCCAGTCTTGTTCATCCCTCCTTAAGAATCCTGTGACCGAACAGACCTCCATAGCTCCATTCTCTCTCCTAAAGCCTTCATGATTTCCTGTTTGCACTTTTTCAAAGGTCGGACCCCATGCTGCCTATTGCGCTTCTGGTCAAACCTCAGGGGATTCCTGGTAGGAGAGCAGGTGGGGGAATCAGTTTTTCTCACAGTGTAGAACAGAGCCCTGGAGCCTCATGAACGAGGGCCTGTGCTGGAGTTCCATGCACAGCATCGCCCAGTGTCTGCAGGGCCAGCGCTGTGAGAAGGTGGACAAGCCTCCTAGCACAGTCCAAAATAGGGTGCATAAGAGGTTTTGAAGACAAGATCCTTTAGACAAAACTCACTGGGAGAGCAAGGAAGGGCTGGGTGCACCTGAAAGAAAATGTGCATGTGAGACTCAGCTGGTGAGACTTGCTTCCTAATCGGGGCTGAAGGGGCTCAGCTGACTCCTTTAGGTAGGTTTCTTCGTGCATTCTACAAATGTTTATGGAATTTATTGGGATGACACTGGTTAACAAAATATACAGGTTTCAGGTGCGCAATTCTACACACATCATCTGTACATGTCATTCTACCAATGTTTATCAGTGCTTACTTTGTGCCTAAAACATTGTTCTATGTTCTGCAGACACAGAACAAACATGACAAAGTCCCTGCCCTCCTTACATTCTGGTAGGATTAGGCAAACAGTACGCAAATAAGTAAGTAAACATATAGCAAGCGTGCCAGGTGGTGATAAGTGCTAAGAGGCAGAGGGAGTGTAGGTGCAGTGAGCATGAGTTTCTCTTGCGGAGGGCCACACTGTTGTAGATCAATTTGTCCAGAGGTCTGAAGGAAGCATTTAAGAGGGGGGGTTACAACTACCTGGGCGAGCGTGTTCCAGGCAAGAGCATGCTTGAAGCAGCAAAGATAGTGTTGCAGGAAGGGAGCAAGCCAAGGAGAGAGTCAGAAGACACAAAGTAGAGAGGGACTGGGGAGCCAGCTCATACAAGGCCTGAGGGCCATTTTAAGGAGCTTGGTTTCAGTTGTGAGTGATCCAGGAAAATGCTGTGTGTCGGCAGGAACCAGGGGCCTGGAAGAGTGAAGGAATGGTTGGCAAGGAAAGCAAAATAATCTTATTTACATGTGTAAAGATCTGGCTGTTTACTGAGGACAGAATGCAGGTAGGAAAGAATGGAGCAGGAAGGCTATTGGGAGGATAATGCAACGATCCAAGCAGGAGATGGTGGTGTCGCTCGGGCCACCACGGCAGTAGCTGTGAAAGGGTGAGATGCGGTTCTAGATATCTCTAAGGTAAGACCTATGGGAAGTGACGATAATGGAATGTGGGAAATAAAAGACAGACTTTATTTTAGTCCATGGTTTTGGCTTAAGCAATTGGAAGGATGGAGGTAATACTTTTCTGAGATGGGAAAGATTACAGGTGAAGCAGAATCAAAGGCCTCAGGAGTATGACTTGGCTAAGTTAAGTGGAGGTGACTAGTAGACAGATGGACAAGCAAGTCTGGGGTCCGGGCTAGAGACGTAATTTTGGGAAGCATCATTGTACAGAAGGTATTTAAAGCTAAGAGCAAGGATGATATTAACAGAAGAGTGAGTGCTAATAAGAGGAGATGCAAGGACTGAGCCCTGGAAAGAGCTAACACAAAGGAGAATTAGCAAAATACATTTCACCAAGTTTAAGAATTAAAAATAAATAAATCAAAGAGGCCTAAAGAATATGTGAAGAAAATGCCTCATGAAGGAGCCATTGGTCAGCTTTGCCAAACACCGCTATTTGGTCACATGTGATAACAACTGAGAATTCACTACTGGATTTAGAAATGTGGAGGTCACTGGTAATTTAATCAAGGAAGACTTAGTTCTGTAACAACCCCCAAAGCAGCAGCTTAACACAATAAAAAGCTTATTTCTCATTCACGTCACAATCTAATCATGTGTTTGGTAGATAGCCTTCAAGGTAGCCCTCGGTGTACTCAGCCTCTTTCCATCTTCAGGGTGTGGCCTCCGTGGGCACCTTGGAAAGGGGAGGGCCGGCCCACACTGAAGCACACCCAGCCTCAAACACCTGAGCCTGAAGGTGGCACGTCACCCCCTTCACATTCCTACGGCAAGAACTTAGTCACATGGCCTCATTTAGATGCAGAGAAATTTGGAAACATCATTTAGTTGTGTGCCCAGAAGAGGAAATAGTCTGGTACCACCTGGCCAATTTCTGCCACAATGACCTTAGCAAGATCAGTTTTGGGTGACGGTGGGAGCAAAAGACTGATGGAGGGGAATTTAAGAGAATAAGGGTGGTAGAAAAAGATGGTAGCTAAAGTGAGATTTGGAATCAAGAGATTTTTGTTTTGTTTTATCTCCAGCTTGTTTGTATGGTAGTGAAAAAACTGTCCAGTAGAGGGGAAAAAAGCATGATGATGCAAAAAGAGAGAAGGGATAACCACTGGAGAGATGTCCTCGGGTAGGTGAGAGAGAAGAGGGTCTAGCTCAGAGCTTCCTAACTTCACTGTGCATAAGAATCACTGGGGAAGCCGGTTGAAACACAGATGTCCAGGCCCTACCTGAGATTCCGATTCAACAGGTCTGGCGTGGGACGGCAGAATTTGCATTTCTGACCGTCTTCCAAGTGATACTGCTGCTGCCAGGCAGGACTGAGGACCACACTTTGAGTACCGCTCATGGAAGCTTGGAAAATTCATTCTGTACTGAGGGAAGGCAGAATGGATAGGCATGGATGAGGGCGGGCCGTGGGTATGGTGGTGGAAACATGGAACTTGTCAGCTGATTGTTCTGTTATCTCAGGGAATTAGGGAGCAAGGTCATTGGCAGAGACTGAGGGTGGAAGGGGTAGGTTGAGAATTTGAGGAGGGAGGAGGAAATGAGAAGTCATTGTCTTGGAGAGTGGGAAAATAAGTGGTGTAGAGAAAAATGAAGAAAGAGTGATAGGCCCACCTGGCAGCTGTGATAATGAACTTAAAGTAAGACCAGGTAGCCACACCCAGATGTGCAGGTACAGGCAGCGAACAGGGCATAGATTCAGCCGGGGTCAGGGTTTTGCCAGGAAGATACGGTGAAGGGGCAGAGGTGTCAAAGGGAGTTGTGTATTAACTGACAGGATGATAACAAGGGGCCACAGAGTCTAAGTGGGTAAGGAGGGCAGTGAGGACTTGAGGGTGGGGGTGGGTGAGGACAGTGAAAAGGTGGTAGATCAACTGACTGTAGATCTCAGTGAGACTGAAGAATCATTGGCAAGAACAGGGCACTGAGCTGGAAAAAGGGATTGTGACAGGAGAGTGGGGTATTTGAAATGGAGGTTATGGAGAGAGCACGATTGTTGATCATCGCAAGCAAAGTCAAGAGCATGGCCATGGATATAAGTGGCCAAGATGCCATAAAGGACAAGATCACTGGAGCAGAGGAAGTCGAGGAACTGGGCAGCTGCGTGTGCAAAAGACTGTGTTTGTGGATGGTGAAATTACCAAAGATTATCGTCAAGAGTGTTGTTGAAAGTTACTGAGAGCTTTTGTTTTTAAACTTTTCTTACAGGATCTGGTGCTCTAAGGACCGGGAGACATTCTGAAATACAAATTCTGTCCCCCAAGCAAAAGTTTCCCCATGAGTCTCCTTCTGGCGCTAATTGCAAAATAAACAGATAAAGCAGCAGGGGCTGCCTGGGAAGAGGCTGAGCCGGCAGAGAGGAGCGTGGCTCTAGCTGGCTGGTGTTTGCCTCGGAAGGGCCCAGCTTTCCCGGGCTCCTTCCCTGCCTAATTTGAAGAATTAAGTGTGAAGGCGAGATGCTGAGAAACCTGAGGTGATTCATCACAGCCCAGGAATGCTCATGTCTCTCCACACATTTAATATGGAATAGGAGGCTGCTAGTTTACGATGCCTTAGATTTCATATTTAACTACTGTGAGTGTTCTAGTGCCGAAAGACTAAATACAGACTTCGAATGAGGAAATCTAAAAAGAATACCAGAGCAGCATCGATGATGAGGGCCAGAGAAGCTGTGACTCGGAGTGGGAGACACTGGGCAGGAGGGTGGCATCTTCGCCTGAGGACCCCGCTCCGTGACTGGGTGTGTCAAGAGAGAAAACAGCTACTTCAATACACTATTGGGAACAAATATCCTTCCTCCATCATTTACCCAAGCAGGGTGACAGTTCTCTGCGTCCTCACTGTGTGGAAGCCACACCGACTTCTACCCAGAGCTGTGGAGTGGTTCCTCTCTCCCCTGGGGCAGGCCCACTCCTGAGGCAGAAAGGGGACCAGACTCCGTGCTGTCTGCTCCATTTATCCTCCGGGCCTGAAGATCCAAACACAAAACACTCCCACTTCCCCTGTGTAAACAATTGCTACAAATCAGCACTGGGGCGGGGACAGGGATGGGGATAGTGGTCAACACTCTGGCCACTTGAATCCCATCTGGGACCTTCCACTTGGGTATGTAGCTGTGTATGAAGCAAGGGCCAGAGAAAGAAAGAAGATTTCCATCCAAAGTAGTCTGTAATTATCTCTGGGGAGTCAGATTATGGATGACTTTTCCATTTTCCATTTTCTCATCTTTATTTTCTAAAAGGAGTATGTGTGACTAATGTATGTGAAAAACTCCTAATAAATGTGTTTTGTTGTTAATAACACTTAGTTGGATGGGTCTGCCTTGATGGGGGCAGGGGGTGGGGGGTGCACACAACCGTCCAAGGCCCAGCCAGGCAGACAGCCAGGGACTCCTGCTGCACACAGTCAGAGCCGAAGTCCAGCATGAGAGGCAGCACAATGGCAAGCCAAGAGTTTAGTGACTCACTGGTAGCATCGCCTGACAAGTGTGCCCTCTCACTTGCCCACTTACAGAAACCAGAGCCCTGAAACCAAGAAGAAGGAGAAGACAAAGTGTGGTGGTGGCGTTCTCAGAAGGATAGGACACACCCTGTCCCCTCCAATCTGTGATTCTCAGCCTGGCCCAGGTGGTGTGGACCGGAGCGTCCTCATGAGATTTACCTGCCCTGTGAGCAAAGGGCACATTCCACTGCTGCTGGCCGTCATAACAAAGTGGGACCCTGGGCCACCTCGCCGGAAGCAGATTTCATTTTTCCCACCTGGTCTGGGCTGTCAAATGCCAGAGCAGTACCCTAGATGCCACGCTAGCTTTGACCGAAGGCTTTAGGTCAGATTCAAAGTCCTGTGGTCTGGAAAAAACACACAATGACCTCGGTTCAAGGGCAGACTCTAGATAAAATTGTTAAATGAATAAAATGCGTCTTTGGACATCTCCCTAAAAAAGAAGAGTGGCTGCTTTTCGCCAGGGCATCTCGCTTTCTAGGGTCCCAGGTAGGTACCCGCTGCGGTTCTTCCCTCTCGAGTCCCTGTCCCTCAGGATTCTCTCCCTGGACGGGCCCCTTAGTCTGAGTGACTCACAAACACGCTGGGCCCAATGTGTCCCCACCTCTCACGGTATTGAAATTGTATGTAAACTCAGGCTTCTTTCTAGAAAGACATGGCCTTACCAGGTAAATAAAATGCTAATGATAGAAATTTTAGGTTGGTCTGTAAGATTCTAGTGGCGGAGAATTTGGGGGATAGGGTGGAGGTCAGGAGGCCCCCTAAAATAGTCACACCTTACTTATACTTTAAATATGTCTCTTTCAACAAGAATGTTGACTTGCTGAAAGAGTAAGCCACCTTAAACCCTTCATGGAGCAACAAGGGATTTTTAAATGAAAAAAAAGAAAGGAGGGAAGAGAAGATAAAAAAGGAAAAATAAGGAATTAGTAGAGTGAGGGGCTGGTTCTTAGAACACACATCCATAGGCTTTCGAGGGCTTTTTCTCCTTTGTCCTTTGCAAGGGGCAAGATGATACATAGCCCCATGAAAATGTGCTTAAAGTCTTATTTTTAAAATATTATTTTCTAGGACAGCAGTTCTCAAAGTATGTACCAGGAAACCCTGGGGATGCGGGTGGGTTTGAGCCCATTTTAGGTGACCCTGGAGGGCGAAACTATTTTCACAGTAATAAGACACAATCTGCCTTTTTCACCCAGGTGATGTGATTGCATCAGAAATGAGTCCGTGGTCTAAAAAATATTTAGCAAATGCTTTTAGACTCTTAGAGAGTTTACAATGCCTATTAGCATATTAAAGGATCTGAGAAGTCCTATAGTAAAAAAAAAAAAAAAAAGAGAGAGAAAGGAAGAAAAAGAAAACAAAACCTTGTTTAACTTGATTTGATACAACATTGCGAATTTATTTGACCATGGAATTTATTTTTGTATCGTTTGGTCTATTTAACACCTAGTGCTATCATGCTTTGGGAGTGTCCTTCCAGGGGTAAGATATTAAGCCAGTAATCCTCTGGCCAAAGAAATTATTAGCGACTCCTCATCTGGACCTGAAGCAAATAGTCAAAGATGGGCATTAGTATGCTAGCACTGTGTTACAGTCAAGAACAGAACCAGACTGTCCGAGTTCAAATCCTGACTCTGCCATTTACCAGCTGTGACTTTAGGCAAGTTACTTAACCTCTCTGTGCCTCATAATCCTCAAGTATAACATGGGAAAGATCATACACATACACACATACCCTACATTGGTGACTTCCACACAGTAATCTCTGTATAAGAATTAGTTATCATCTATTACTGTGCCAAATGTGCCAGCCGAGGCTCAGGACCTAAAGCTAGGCCACTAGCTAGCGATGCAACCTTGAAACAGGTCTCCTCTCTGCCTCAGACTTCAGTTTACCCATATGTTGACACAGAAGCTGACCCAAGGCAATCTCTGAAGCCCTTCCCAGTGCTGAGAATCCCGGATTCCACACACCCCTTGCGGAAGGCGGCACTAACCTGGAGCACCAAAGGAGAGAAAGTGAGGAAGGTAAAGGGTGGCGGGGCTAAGGCCCCTCAGGCCCTGGGTGCTATTCACAGGGGGCGAAACGATCCCCCGGAATGGAACGGCTAACCGTGGAGCCACCTGCTCGTGAGCTCTGCCTCCCACCAACCCAGCTTCCCACCCCTCTCAGGGTGGAAGGAGAAAGAAAGGGGGGTCTGCTCTTCCTACCACCACCACCTCCATGGCCCCACACCCACTAAAGCAGCCCCTAGACGTGAGAGCCTGGCTACAGAGAAGAGTAGGCTCCTTGGAAGGGGTTAAGAGCACATGAGGCTTTCAGCTTAATGGGCAGTTTTTTCTGCCCTCTTCTAAGGACCCTCTCTACCTCCCCAGCCCCAGAGAAGCCTTTTGGACAACTACCCCTGATGAGACACCGCAGTGGCTGCCTCTAAAAATTCCTCCGATGTGACTTCACCACAGTCGGGAACGAAGAGAACGTACAGTCTTAAACTGAAAATGTCTGTACAAGAGAGAGCTTTGAATTGCTGGCAGCTGTCGGCCAAGGTAGACGCGCCCAACATAATGCTTAGGAGGCTAAATTGGGAACATTTGAATGCTTGGGTTTGTGCTTAAAAAAGCAAGTAGCAGCTCAACTGCCAGATGTTGGAGCACTTGAATGTGCGGCTCACGGGCCCGGCATCAGCAGTGCTTTTGCAGGTGACCGCACGTCAAAGGGAGATGATGACTTGCTTTCCTAAAACTGCGCCTCGGGAGGGAGCCCAGTGGCTTTCATGTTTCACTTGCACTGAAGAAGTTAAATTTGGGAATACCAAAAAGGATCTCTCTTGATTCAGAAAAGAATGACTCTGGGGCTTGTCAGCAAAAGAGAATTTGAGAACTGGGGCTTCATAAGAGCTTAGTTCCCTGTAACTGAGGCCTTTGAGTGATCACTGAACTTCTTTCTAATTCCTTCTTTCTAATTTAGTGTATCAGTTAGGAATTGCTTTTGGTTACTAGTAAGAGAGAACTGACTGCAGTGGTTTAAACGCAAAGGTTTTGTTTGTGTGTTTGTCACGAGAAATGCACACATGGGTAGTTACTGGCATTGGTTCAGCGGCTCAAGTAGCCAATGAGAATCAAGAAAATCAGAGCTGAGTCTTTGTGATTCCTCTAGCCTTTTCTTCATGAACTCAGCATGGCTGTCGCAGCCCCAGCCATCACATCCATCCATATCCCAAACCACAGAAGGCAGGTAGGATGGAACGGCAGAGCGAGCTTACACAGAAGTGTCATCCAACAATGTCTGCGTTCATCTTCAAGAAAGGCATGGAAACATAGTCTTTTCATGGCATACGTGCCTCCTGGAATGACACTGGGGCTCTGTTACTGAGAGACAGTGGATATGGCATAGGAAACTAGCCCTGTCTGTTTGGGACTTTTTAGAGAGATGTGTTTAGACAAGAAGCTGCTGCCTAGACTGGTCTTTCTGGGAGAGCCTGTTATATGAAAGAGCAGACATCTGAGGGATCCTCTGCTTACCCATGAAAATGACTTCTAAACTTCTCCCCAAGAGGGGCAAAGCTGGCTTCCATTCCAGCAGTGCCCTAGTTCGCAGCCCAACTTCGTTAGGAAGGAAGAGCATTCAGAAGACGGAAATCTCAAAAGCAGCGGATTCCTTTTTTGATCAAAGGCAGTGTGCTCAGCGCTGCGCACTCACCCCCGAATGTGTGTCCTAAGCCCCCGAAGGAGAGGCTCTGCAACTACTGGGTGATGGAGTGAGGTGGGCAGTGAATGAAGAAACATGTAAACTAGGCAGTCAGAGAGGCTGCTATTTGCATGGCCCCCAAAATTCTTATGCTGAAACCCAATGTATTAGGAGGTGGGACCTCTGTGAGATGATTAGGCCATGAGGGTGGAGCTCTCAGGAATGAAATTAGTGCCCTTGTGGGAAAAGGACCCCAGAGAGCACTCTCTACCCTTCCCCCATGGGAGGACGCAGCAGGGAGACAGCTGTCTGAGCCAGAAAGCAGGCTCTCACCGGACACGGAATCTGCTGGCACCCTGATCTTGGACTTCCCAGCCTCTGAAACTGAGAAATGGACTTCTGTTATTTTTAAGCCACTTGATCTCTGGTATTTTTGTTATAGCAGCCTGAACAGACTGAGACAGAGGCTAAGTGAAGTCAGCACCAGGCACAGAGAAGGAAGTGGTCATCACTACCAGGATGGTCCGAAGGTGTCAGAGGAGGGGGAAGATTCAGGGCTGTGTGTCAAGCAAGGGGGCTGTTTGTTGCCTGGCCACACAGTAGGGCTCCTGCTGCTGGCAAGAGAAGCAGCCCTTGGCCTGAATTCCCAAGCACCACTGTGGACCCCAGGAAAAAAAAAATGTCCTCCCCATGTTTCCAGCGCTCCATCCAGCCATATAAAACAAAGAAGGGGATTCAATAAGATGCAGCAAAAACCAGGAAGGGTGCAGCAGAGAGAAATTCCATAGCTAAGAACCAAAATACCAACTTCTATTGCAGGAGGGGGA
The DNA here is from genome assembly GCA_004026545.1 of Mormoops blainvillei. Lineage (NCBI taxonomy): Eukaryota > Metazoa > Chordata > Mammalia > Chiroptera > Mormoopidae > Mormoops > Mormoops blainvillei. The sequence goes on along the minus strand of PVJD01000505.1, from coordinate 258,464 downwards.
AAAGTCTTACACTGATGTATTGGGGAGAAGTTGAAGAAAAGGGAATATTTTGTCCTGGGTTTTCTTCTTGGGCTTTCTTTAGATTTGGGAGCAAAATCGCTAGCAGGACAACTGCGTTCTGTGGGTTGTGGGAGAGGGAGAAGCAAAGTGGGGAAGAATAAGAGTGGCTCGTTTTGTCCTCAGATCTACTTGTTTTCAACTGCTGTTCCAAGCTTCCAGCAGTTACTAAGTGTTCACATATTTGAAAATCACAATAACTGTCAGGCTGAGCTGCTGTAGAATAATTCCCACCTTTGTTCATTTTCCAGCGCTCCCCATCAGATCACGTTGCTTAAAGAATGGCCCCCCCCCACCCCGCATGTCAAGGCCATGGCTCCTCCACAGCAATGGTGCTGAGAATGGCCAGTTCCACTCTTGTGGGAAGTTAGAAGAATTGCAAACTGACTGCTGAGCTCTGGAAAGGTCATGAAAGTTTTAGTCACTAAACTACTTTTTCCAACTGTTAGATTTTTAAAATATTTCTTCTGCCTAGTGGCATCTTTAAAAAGAAAAGATTTTATTTACTTTTACAGAAAGAAGGGAGGGAGAAAGAGAGGGGGAGAAATAGCAACGTGTGAGAGAGATACATTGATCGGTTGCCTCTCGCATGCCCCCGACTGGGGGCCTGGAGTGACATCTTTTAATTATGCAAATTATCACAGGCACACAAGAGCAAAGACTGATTTCATCCTGTCCTCAGAAGAGGCTGATAACATGAGAAGGATTTCATGTAGTGATGCTGGAGACAGGCTTTCTGAGTTCAAACCCTGACTCTGCCACTTCTTCACGGTGTGAAATTGGGCATGCTGATTAACCAGCCTGTGCCTCGATTTTCGCATTTGTGAAGTGGAGCTAATAACGCCGAGGTGTTATTATGCGGTGTCTACCGCAGGGTCATAACACTATAAGGATTAAAAGAATTGACAAAGGTAAACTGGTTAATTGGAACAGATGCCAATTTACTATTAAATAGTCAGCTGTGAATATAACTGTACACTCGTTTACCCACGTGGTTTTTTAGCATTAATCCTTAAAGGCTAAGCTCTGCAGGGACCTGCGATGTGTTTGCCCAGTTACCTGCCGGGCAAACAGGAGACCTGGTACGCCACGTGCTTCCCTCTGCCCTGCTGCCGGGCCTTCCCAGCATCAGCATCTATCTTCTCCAGCCCACAGAGCAGGTCCACTGGCCAGCGTGAAGTCCCCGGCTCACCTGTGCTCAACGGCAGAGGATAGAAGAGAGTCCGAAGGACGGCACAGAACTAAAGGGGGAGAAGAAGTGTCCTCAGCTTGGAGTTTTTCTTTTTAACTTTTGGGAAAGCCTGGTGGAGTTACTTCACACCAGTGCAGTCTATCCGAGGCATCCAGTGATTTGTGCCTCTGTTTGAAAAGCAGCCTGCTTTGGGGGACAGAGACGAGCAGGGCTGGCCCAGTTCCTCATGACACCAAACAAGCTAGCGCTGCTCTTGGGAGCCCTGCCCAGAGGCCTGGCCTTGGAGGAGCTGCCAGCTACCCAGAGAGGGCTGGATCTTTTCCATGCAATGAGATTGACTAAAAAAGAACAAAGTTGCTCTCAACACCTGCTCACCCTCTCACAGCCACGAAGGCCAAGAGGGGAATGGGTAACTGCAGACCAAAGGCAATGAAAGAAAAAGGGGGGAAATCGGCGGCCCTTAGTGCAGCATCTCATCCACTATCCCTTCACAGGAGGAGGTCAGTGCAGAGCTGCTCACTGAGGGGAGCGGGGGAGGGGGTGGAGGCGGGGCCGGGAAACAGCGGAAGGGCTTGAAGGGCTTGAAGGGCAGCTGGCAGGAAAGGATGGAGGGATCTGGAGAAGCAGCCCCACAATAATCTCCCTTTTATCTAGCTTAAAATGGGTTTCTATGACTTGGACTCACTCTCATTTGTAACACGTCTTGTGAGAAATGCAATATGGACCCCTCGGCACACGTAGAGTGGCCTGGTAGCCTGGTCACATTTCAGAGGAGCTGCAAAGTGGCTTCAGGGCCCCCCTACAGCACCCCACTGGCATAGCCCACTACCGACGGGGCCCCGCAGCCTCACCTTTGTTCAGCCTGAATGCCCGGTCAGGGCCAGCCTTCATAGAGCTTACGTGATGGAAGTCACAAAAGACAAAAAAGACAGGGATACAATGAAAAGGTGTTCTTAGAATCAAACTTAACTCTTCCATTCACTGTTATAATCACATCACTAGAGGTTGCCATGATATTTGTAGAAAGCACTTCTCCAGGTACCTGCCCAGCTCAGTCCCACAGGGGTGGACAAAGGGTGGCTGAGTTTATCCTATGTGCCCCTGCCCACATTCCTGACTCAGTAGACAAGGAGTGACCCTCAGCCCAGGCTGAACCAATCTAAATTAGGACCCGAAAGAAAAGCCTGGGTTCCTGGGTTGAACAGAGGGTTTGTAATCACAGGTGTCATGGGTGTTACGCTTGGTCCTGAAAGTCAGAACAACAGAAACCAGACTGTAGACAGAAAAATCAAAACAGGTGGATACTCAGAGAGGCCCAAGGGAGGGAGCTGCCTGGGGTCCCAGCTCTCCAGATGCCGTTTCTGGACCCAGCCTCACTTCCTGCTCACGGCTTCTGAGAGGTTTCAACCCAGTGCCTTCCTTTTTGCTTATTTATTGGGTTTCTATTACAGGCTTCCAGAAGAGCTTCGGCGAAGGCAGGGATTCACAGTTTACTCAACGCTTTCACTTGTTATCCTGTCTGGATTTTGGTTCTCACTCTACTCTATGAAGAAGGCAAGGGAGGTCTCATCATCGACGTTTTATGGCCTAAGAAGCCTAGGCAATGACCGATGAATGACTGGTCCAGGCCTCCAGGCAGTGAGGCGGTCTGACCGTCTGACGTAGACCCAGCTTTGCCTCCACTCTGCCCCCTTGATATTGGAGGTGTTCTTCCGGGAAAAGGGACTCTGGCCCAAGGTATAATCAGAAGCAATGTGCTGCATTCCTAAGCACAATCAGCTATTTCAAGAGCAAAATAGGAGCTTGTGCTTGATCATTAGTTGCCACGCCTTCAAGCCTCTGGAGGCAGAGCTAGCCACGTGGCTGGCTTTGAAAACAAACTACACACAGAAAGCAGAACTGGGAATGGGCTTTTTGGTGCAGAATCCCCCTTCTTATAAAAACATATGAAGTCTATACTGTTATATTATTTTGGCATTTATTGTAGCATTTCTCCCTTCTTCTGTAAACAACGGGCAGGTACGTTACGTTTTTCCTCCCTGCCGTTGTCTAGTCTTCACTCTGACATTTTCCACCCAAAGGAGATTAACTTGGAAACTGGCAGTCTCCTCCGATGACATGCATGTGCACATGCAAACACACACATGCACTGCTTATGCCATTTTTTAAAAAGTTTTGTTGAGATATTCAGGCACCATACAATTCACCCGTTAAAATGTACAATTTAAACAGCATGATACTAGCATAAAAACAAACAGATCAATGGGACAGAATAGAGAGCTCAGGAATAAATCCACACCTATATAGTCAATTAACATTTGACGAAGGAGACAAGAACATATAACGGGATAAAGACAGCCTATTCAATAAATGATTTGGGGAAAATTGGACAGATATGTGCAAAAATAAAAGTGAAACTAGACCAGCATCTTACACCATATACCAGAATAAACTCAAAATGGATTGAAAACTTAAATGTAAGACTCAATACCATAAAAATCCTAGAAGAAAACATAGGTGGTAAAATCTCAAACATTTCTCATAGCAATCTTTTCTCTATCTCCTTGGGCAGAGGAAACAAGGAAAAATTTTAAAATGGGACTATATCAAACTAAAGTTTTTGTTCAGCAAAAGAAACCATTGACAAAATGAAAAGAGCCCACTAAATGGGAGAACATACTCACCAATGGTACATCTGATAAGGGATTAATATCCAAAATTTACAAAGAACTTACACAACTCAACACCAAAAAAACCTGAACGCTCCAATTAAAAAATGGGCAGAGGACCTGAAAGACATTTCTCCAAAGCTGACATACAGATGTCCAAGAGACATGTGAAAAGATGCTCAGCATCACTAATCAGAGACATGCGGATTAAAAACCACAATGAGATATCACCTCACACCTGTTGGAATGGCTATTGTCAATAAATCAACAAATAAGTGTTGGCTAAAATGTGGAGAAAAGGGAACCCTTTAGCATTGTTGGTGGGAATGTAGACTGGTGCAGCCACTGTGGAAACCAGTATGGAGTTTCCTCAAAAAATTAAAAATGGAAATGCTTTATGACTCAGCAAATCCGTTCTGGATATATATCCGAAGAAACCCAAAATGCTAATTTGAAAGAATATCTGCACCTCTATGTGTATTGCAGCTTTATTTACAATAGCCAAGCTATGGAAGCAGCTCAAGTGCCCAGCAATAGATGAGTAGATAAAGAAGATGTGGTGCATATATATATTTTGGAATATTACTTGGCCATAAAAAAGCACTAAATCTTACCATTTGTGACAGCATGGATGGATCTAGAGGGGATTATGCTAAGTGAAATAAGTCAGAGAAAGACAAATACTATATTGTTTTGCTTATATGTGGAATCCAATGAATAAAATAAACGAACAAACAAAACAGAAATAGACTCATAGACATAGAAAACAGACCGATGGTTGCCAAATAGGAGGGGGTGTGGGGGTCTGGGTGAAAAAGGCAAAGGGATTGAGAAGTATAGTTTGGTCATTACAAAATATCATGGGGATGTAAAGTACAGCATGGGGAATATAGCCAATAATACTGTAATAATTGTGTATGGTGCCAATTGGGTACTGGAAATATCAGGGGGAACACTTTGTACAGTATATGATTGTCTAACCACTATGTTGTATATCTTAAACTAATTCAAAATAATACTGAATGGAAACTATAATTGGAAAATTTTTTTAAATAAAAAAATAAAATGTACAGTTTAGTGGTTTTTGGTATATTACACTATGTTTTAAACTGTGGTAATAATATATAATATAAAATTTCCCATTTTAACCATCATTATGTATAAAATTCAGTAGCATTAAGTCCATTCACCCTGTTGTCCCATCATCACCATCACTATTTCTCATGGATACCATTTTTTGCATATTCTCTCTCTCTCTCTCTCTTTCTATCTCCCCCTCTCCCCTCCCCCCTCTCCCTTTCTTTTCTTTTTGTGTTTAAGGAGAGAGGGAAGCCCATCTCCCCACTCCAGCCCCAGCTTTCCCCTTGCAAGCAAATCCCCCTGCACTGCTTCACTCCACGGTGCTCTATTTAAATGACATGGGCCAAAACTTGAAGGCAAGATGTTGACTTGATCATATGTGAACATCTGCCTGCTCTCAAGTCTCCACGTCATAGAGGAGCATCCTTTTCTGGGATGCTCCCTGGTTGCATAGATCCCCTGCTCAAAGGAGAGCTGCCTGAGGGCAGGGCTGTGTATCCTCCGTCTGAGCCCCTGAACTGGCCATAGGGGCTCAGCGAAAGTCTGCAGATGCTCTTGGGCCCCGCGTTCTCCCCTGCACTAGCCCGGACACAAGCACCTCTTCCTCAAGCTATTTCTCCCCAGCTGAAGGTTGAATGGCAAATATTTTCTCCCTTCTCTTCATCACTTTTGCTTGCCTCCTGGTACTTCTCACTTGTCCTAACTGGTGTGAGAAAAGAGCCTTCTGGAAATTCAATCCAACTGGATGTTAATGTGGATTCACATTAGTTAATGTGGAATCACAGTATTTTGATGCTGTCCCTCATAGCTGGGGAGGGGGGAAAGGTGGGTCCTGAAGGGCTGTGAAGTGCTAGATCCTTATTTCTGGGTGCCGGCAGTGGGCACCCCCTCCTATAATCCACTCAAAGAGGGAGGAGGAAGGATGGTGGCTTTCCAGAAGGGAAAACAGTTCTCAAGGGGGGTCTCTCTACACAGGACTGACTTATGAACCTGCCTGGAACTCCCAATAAGCTCCATCTCCTCCCCTACCAAAGCCATCCTTTGGGGGTGCCATTACTGGCATTCATCATGCATGGGGACAAGCAACAGCTAAGTCTCCTTGTGAGGCTCTTTGACATAACTAAACATACTATCCTGACAGCCTTCCCCCTCCAAGAGGTGGTAATCTTCCCTGGGTATAAAATGGCTTTTCTCTAATCCTGAGTGATGGCATGCTGTTGCTAGGTGACTATTTTTTGCCTTTCAAATACTAAGTAACTAATAGGGCACATTGCATAACACATCTGAAAGTATGTAGTTATTCTTATACTCCGATGGCCTTTAAAATATTATCTGTCAACACTTGGACTATGTGCTAGTATGCAAATTAGGCATAATAAAGGAAGAAGGGAGAAGCTCTTTGCTCTTGAAAAATTGTATTTATAAGGTTAGCAAAACTGGTATATTACAGCAGGGAACCAGGGTTAGAATGCACGACATTTAAATGTAGGCCTTGGCAATGATGAAGATTCTCTGGTTTTCCCCTGCACGAGATCAGAACTTTTCATCTGTACTGAGGTCAATAAGATGAAAAAAATCCCCACCAAATCAAAACACATAGAATCCAACTTCAGAAACAAGGCAGACATTCTACATTGAATGTTTTTGATTGGCAGTGACAGGAACAGGAGCAATGTTTTAAAAACATGACTTTGCACTTAAAAAATCAAGTTCAATTAAATATTTCAACGAGCTATCCATTTATGACAGGAAAGTGGGCACGTTTATTTGAGGGATAAAATGGAAAAGACTAGGAAAATTCAATTTAATAAAGGAAAATAAACAATGGGAAAGACATACACACACAGGCATCTACACCCTTTATAGAATTATGAACTACTCTACAAACAAACAGGAAAATAGTCAAACCCAGCCCAGTCAGAAAACGGGGTGTCAGGATTTAGTAACTATTCAGATTGTAAGGAACGACCTGAATCTTACACAGTGCGCCTATTCATTATTAAAGTAGAAACGCAAGTTTATACTTGCTAAAGAATCAAATATCAGCAAAATATATTCAATACTGAAACAATTCTAATGATTATCAGTAATGACTCCAAGGGCACATTAAGATCTTGTAGCACATGGGGCCCTTATTACAAACATGAAGTCACTACTGTCTTTGTATCCCGGCGCCGGTGCTGAACAGCAGAGTTCCGATTGATGGGCTGTTGGGTTCAGCAAAGTCAGCTGTTCTGGAAAGGCTCAGGGGGCCAGCCTTGGTGGCCCACCCAGCACACCGAGAGGAGGGCTGAGTCTAGGCCAGTCCTGCTTCATACTGGGTACCCCTGGCACACAGTTGGTACACCAGCATGCAGTACATGCTGGATAAGTGTTCACTGTATAAATATTGAACGTGAGTGAATTAGTGAATAACAAAGTTAAATTGAATTTTTTGTGTCGAGAACTTCTGCTGATGCCCAAAGCTGAGATGAGTAACAAGCAGTTCCATGTTCTAAAGGGAGCTGCAGCTTCCTTTCTTGCAAGACTTGTTAAGAAGTGGTCACAACAATAGATAAAAATGATATAATTATAAATATAGATTTAGATTGGTTGTATGGAGTTTCTACTAAGAAGGATTGTGCATTTACTTTCCTTTTCCTCTCACTGGAGGAGTGCTTCCCACCTTCTTGAACCAAGCTCCGGGAGGACCCGCTCTGAGAGTGGGGATTCTGCCAGGGGCAGAGACTAATCTCCCTTCCTGGGATGCTGGCTGAGCCACAGCGTCTGCAGGTCTGCTCTGCTGTCTTTGCCTTGGGGCACAAAGCTCTTGTCCCTGCACTTCCAGAGCCTGTGGAGACAAGAGATCCACCTGGCCCCTACGGATCGTAGCTAGGCTTGGGACCAGCCAAGGGCCCTGACTGCCAGGGAAAAGTGAACTTACATTAGTTGCCATGTAGGGTATCCCACTGGCACGGGAACTATAGGGGAGTCATAAAAGTCAGCCAGAGAGGGCATCATTCCAAACCCAGGCTCTGCAAGGCCCTGGCCCTGGGCTGGGTGGCTCAGGTCTGAGGGACGCGCTGAAGCGCCTTACAAGAGAAGGAGCCAGTGCCTGAGCGCCTGCGTTCCGAGGACACTGATGGCTAGATCCCAGCAGGCCTGGCTAAGTAAAAAGACATTTTTGCTTCTGGCTCTCTTCCGCCCTACCCTAGGGAGTTAGGAGCAGCTAGTGAAAGACAAGAAACACACAACAGAAGACAGCAGTGCAACCTCTTCGTGTTTGGGTCGGACCTGAGCTGCAGGAAGAGAAACTATCTTTGCATTTGATGAGAAATCATTTTAAATGTATATTGGAATGAGCTTTTTTTAATACTCTAACATGAGGACTGTTTATTGATCCCTGAAAGGGACTGAACAGTTTTGGGATCTGCCTGAGATGTTGACTAGTAAAAGATCTGGTAGAGCAGTTTAGAAGGGCAGCCATGAGAGAAAGGAGGAGGGAAAAATAAGCTGTTTCCTGGTTATGTCCCACCAAGCCCAGCTGAATGAAAGCATGCATGCGTGAAAGAAAGGAATCATTTCTATAACTGATTGGCACCATGGCCACCTATCCAGTGCCCCCAGCTTACCCTGCCTATGACAAGAGTCCAGATGACGTCCTCCCCTTAGCTGCAGGCAGATGAGACCTCTCTACCAGCTTCGGGGTATGGCTGGGAAGAGTCACCAGGTCAGTGAGTCAAGGGAGGCTGACCTGCCACTCCTGACTTCCCCCAGGTGACCAGTGGGTTAATCATTTACCATCACCTTATCAACATTGTAAATGCTAAGCGTTACTTTGGCCCCAACAAGTAACGACTTTTAGTGGGCAAGTAAGCAAAGTGCCCAGATGTGCCATTGCCCTGTGTTTGGAGTGTTGTGGACTGCTCGGGACACTCCCTGGACAACTGGCTGAGAAGATGGTAAGAAGTGTAGAAACGTCTCCTTCTGGGCTTCTGTGTGTTATGGAGACCAAGCCTGGGGGAGAAGGGTGAACGGTGGCTGCTCTCGTCATTTCTCCCTAGGTGAGCACAGCCCAGGTTCTTGCAGCGGTGCCAGGGAGATTCACTTGGCAAGATCCGTTAAAACCCTGCTCTTTCAGGGTTTTGGGGAGGGCTCATGGTGGCTTCCATGGCAGCATCCCCACTTTCCTTTTGTAACCCAATTGCCTTGTCCGATCACTTGTCTGTCTCTTCCACTAGGGCAGGAGTTTTCTTTAATTCATGATTTTACCCTAAGTGCTGGGCAAAAGAGTCTGAACAAATGCTGGCTCAGTGAATGAATTTGGTTGGCTCTGGCGGGTGTTCCTGAGACAGCTGGAGTTAGGCAGCAGACTCGTTTTCCAGGGAAGCAGCTGAGGTACTACAGATGGGTAGGGCGGTTTAACCACGGTCCCAGGTAAAGCAGGAGGACAGGTGAGACTAGAGCAAGGTGAGGAGCCTCTAGAAATAACCCTGAAGCCACATATCTCAGTAAGCACAAGCCAAAAGCTAGGTGCCCGGAGGCCAGGACACCCTCCCAGAGCACAGAGCCCCAGACCGTCATCATGCCACCACCTCCGCTCAGTGGCATTTATAGATCACCAGATGGTTTCCCAGACATCAACTCTCTTATTCCTCACAGTGAGCCAGAGGGAGGTGGAGCAGACATCATCATCCGCATTTTGCAGGTCCAGAGAGGTTAAATGATGTTACCAAAGATGCCCAGCTACTAAAGGGGGACGTATGACGACCTCGGGTCATGTGACCCCCAGCTCTTAAGTTCCCCACCAAACCTGGTCAAAAGCACCAAATAAGAGCACACAGGGCCCTCTTTGGGTTGCAGCGCAGTGTTACGAGAGGTGTTAGCTCCATTTTCCCTGTATCCTACAGGGGTTTTTCAATCCTGCCCCAGAAGGCCTCACGAGGGAGGCGTGCTCCTGTTCCCAGGAAGAGCCATGCCACAGTCCCTCCTGCTGGGTCCCCATGGTAGCCCAGGAGCCCGTTTGCAGAACCTGGTTCCAGTTAGACCTCTGCAGCTCGTGCTGCACCTGGGCAGGACAGGTTGCTGAGATGGAGAGGTGGCTCTGGAGCCGCCACACTTGCCGCATGGGAGAGGCTACTGTGCCAGTGCTGTCACGCTGCACTCCCAAATGTCAGGTGAGAAGTGAGACCAACAGCACTCTTCCCTTGGGCCTCTGACACGCAGTCTTTTGTCTCCCCTGGCAATAGCCAATCTATTCCGTTCTCTTTGGAGGTGTGTCTCCGCACAAAGAGAAAAGACTTCTGAAATTTAGCTCATTTGGAGGTCCCAACATTTACAAAGTTGGGATCAGAAGATAGAACAAGTTTCAAGGTTTTGTTCTGATTGTTAAAAGAAATGCCAAAAGAAGTCTTTGTAACATTCAATTGGCTTCATCTTCTAATGCTGACACCAGCTAAGTGCTGAAGGTCACAAATGACACACTGTCATGCTTTGCCCAGTTAATTTCTAAAAGGAAATTTAGGGAGAGGGCCTGAAATTACTGTTTTGTTTTTGTTTAAATATGACAAAGCATATTTAGACAGACTAAATGGGGCAAAAAATAAAATAAGTAAATATAAGCTCAGAGACTTCGACTTACCAAAAATCATTTTCAAAGCAACAGGAGACATGAAAGGCAAAAATTCTACTGAAATTCAAATAGTTTCCAAGGAAAATTCCTGTAACCTTGAAGAATAATAAAGGCCCATGGATATATTTGGAATTTCTGAATGGTAGGACTGTTTCCCGAGAGCATATTAAACATCACAAGTGAAAAATGAGAACAAGGCTGAAATTGTTTGGTAAAGAGCAAAGAAACCCTTGGTTTAAGAAAAAGTGATGGAGACTCTAAGAGTCAAAAACACTGTAAGGGGCTGGAGTTTCACATGAAATACGAACGACGGTAGCTTTTTGCCAGAAAACTTTTTACTCAGTGCCATATGCAAAGAATGTATACTATAATCATCTATTTTTATTTTACTTTCTTAGTCCTCCCCTGAGGTTATGTTTTTATTGATTTTAGAGAGAGAGGAAGGGAGAGAGGGGGAGAGAGAGAGAAGAACGTCAATGGGAGAGAGAAGCATCAATCAGTTGCCTCCCATATGCACCCTGACCAGAGATGGAACTCACAACCCAGGTATGTGCCCTGACCTGGAATCGAACTTGCAACCTTTTGGTTTACGGGTCGACATTCCAACTTACTAAGCAACCAGGCCAGGGCTATGATCATCTATTTTTAAAGTCCATTCCATGCCGTTTTGCAACCTATGAGTTTTCCCTTTGCACTCAGCCCTGCACAATATGTCAGGGTCTGGGGTTCTGCTGGGTGGGGCCTGCCAGGCATACAGAGCCCAGCCCCAGTTTGCAGGACTCTAGGCCTCTGTAGTTAACAGGCCCATTTCTGCCCAGATTGCTGTCAGTCTGGAGGCAACCGAGTGTCTCCACCATTATCATTTATTCCCTCTGGCATTTCCTAAACCCCGCCAAACCTCAAAACGGGACATTACCCTGTACCCTATGGGTGGCACATGTTGGAGTGAGGCACATGCCTGTCTTATACTCCACTGGAGTGGGCAAATGTTATGTGGAGGCACAATAATAGCCGGCATCATCCAACAGTATAACAAAGTCCAACCACTTTGTAAATGCTAAGGAGAGAATAATCACTACCGGCCGAGAGGGCTCGGGAAGACCTCATTCAAGCAGAGGCGGTGCGAGGGAACGGTTTGAGAGAGAGACAACTAGGCACAGTAGGAACACGGGCCCCAGGGCCTGGTGCCCAGGACCACCCCCATGTCCACGTCTTTTGTGCATGGGACCAAACATGCTCTGGGAGATGGAGCTGAGAAAGGAGGTTTGAATACTGTGATAAGGACTCAGAGTTGATTCTGGAGGTGAAGGGGGGCCAAACCATTGGGAGCAATGAAGTTATAAAGTGTTCAGGGGCCCATGGATGGGCACGGGGGGTCCAAGAAGCCTCTGAAATTGCACACAGTTCTGTGCTCATGCACAGTATGTGTAGGTGAGCACATCTGTAGCTTTCTCTGGTTTTTCAAAAAGCCTCATAGCTCTGAGGCCGAGTTCCGGGGCCATGCTGGAGAAGAATCTCATTGCCACCCTTCTCCCAGCTCCCCATCTGCATCCCAGACACAGGGCACCAATGACACCTCATGTACTCCCTCTCCTGGACTCAAACCAGCCATTAAAACAGAGACCAGGGGTGTCCCAGCCATGTGGTCCACTGGGACCTCTCTGTGTTATTGAATTTCCAAATTACCCAAAGTTGTTTATTTACACCACATTTTAATGTCAAATGAACAGAGAATTGCCGAAAAACTTCTGCAACAAGGTTCATATTTCGAAATTTCCCCCTTTGGCAACATCACCTCAATTGTTTAAAGCAAAGCAGCAAATTTGACTCACTGTTTTCCGGTTACGGCGGACTCCTCCAGCGGTTCTCGATCAGACCCCGGCCCCTTACACCCATCTTCTCGCCCTCACCACCACCAGCCGGCAATCAAGAGAACTCCGCCAGGCCTTCCCAATTTTGTATTTAGTGAGAGTCAGTGTGGCCTCCTCCCTTCATCTCACTCCTCTCACACTCTCTCCTTAGTGAGCCAAGCTGCAGAGCCCTTGGCTCTATAGACCGACGGCAGCAAAGGAGTTTTCCAGAACAAAGCCCAGGCTCCACCTGAGATTAATTTGACAATATCTGCTTTATTACAACCACTAACCACTGTGGCAACGAACCCCAAGTTGCTCATTAGACGCCCTCTGCCTCTCGAGCCGTGGGCTGTTATGTCTCCTCCCCAGGAGCTCCTGGGAATGGGAACGAGGTGCCACAGAATCCGGGGGAGGTGAGGGGAGCATTTCGTTGGGTCCGATTCAAACCCCTTGTGAAGACTGGAGAGAGAAGGGCCACACATAGTATAGCTTCCAGAGCAGTTTGGCTAATTTTAGAAGTATAAAGGCTTGAAACCCAAAACAGCACTCAGATGAGTCTTTCTTAGATTTAAAACATGGAAACTCAGCCAACATGCATTTCTTACTCTGTGCCAAGTGCCGGGTCAGGTTTAGAGACTCAGTGTGTTATCTGTGCACCTTCGTCACTGGCAGCTCTCGATGGCTATCGGGCGTCACTTCTGCCTTGCACCACAGTAGATGCCTTTCCTCTCCCTCACCTGGCTGTGACCTTGCAAGGTGTAGGCACACCAGTCACCGGCGAATGCCCCTCTCGCACACACACACTCACTGTGCTGGCTTTGGGTCTCGCGTATAGATCCTGTTAGTAACTGCGTGCTACAGAGAATTTCTTGTTCAAATGTTTGTTGAACTCTTGTTATGTACTGGACACTGTATCAAGCCCTGGAGACAGACTTGGATAAATGAAGCCCAGTTCCGGCAGTCCAGAGGGCTTTATAATCACCATAGACAGGAAGGGAAGAGCTAACATTTCGGGAAAATGACTTCAGAACTAAACAAAGGAGGAAGTAAAGAAATGAACAGGCATGGATTGGGTCTGGCAAAATCTGCTTTGATTGGCAAGGCAAAACCACTCACGCCGCCTGGGACTTGGTCAAGGACCTGTTCTACTTACTTCCTCCCCTTATGGTAGCACCAAAGGGAAAAGAGAACAACATCCTGCCCTCCCCCAACCCCTCACCCCTCTACCCGCAGCAGGAGAATGTCCCTGGAAACTAGCCCCTGACTCTCTTCCATCCCATCTCATCTCATCTCTCTGACTCTGGCAGCTGGGACACTCACCACTATGGTTTTGCTCAGAAAAACAAAGGTCAGGACACCCCAGCTCTCGAGACAATAAAACAGGAGGAGGTTGATTTACAGGGAAAGTTCAGAGGTAGCACTGCAAGTTTTCGGAACTTTCCCTGTTACACACACACACACACTGAGTCTATTTACCTGTCTATATCCAGCTATCCATTTATCTATTCACCCACCCACCTATTTCCTTTTCCACTTTGCTTTTAGAAGTAAAAATAAAGAAAACAGAGCAATAAGGATTTATGAGGTGTGAGGAATTGGGGACAGTGGGGGGGGGATAAGGGGTGAAGGGGTTCCCGTTTTAATACAAACTGTAAACCAAGCATCATAGCTCTCTCGCCTCACACTCTTTCTCGGAACACATCCCACTTTGCTCTGCTTACAAATGCCCCTCGGTTTCATGAGAAAAATAAAACAAAACATGTATTACAAAATCTGTACAATCCCATCTAATTTGAATTTCTGAGTAACTCATCAGTTCTACACTCATCGCCACGCCCCCCCCGCTCCCGCCATGCTTTCTAATTTTAGAGCTAAAAGCACGGGACATGTTTCCATTTACCATGAAAGGCATGTTTCTCCAAAAACAGCTGGAGGGCAAGCTTGGAGACAGGTCTAAAGACCAGCCTTGTAGAGCTTTGGTGAGGCAAGTCTCTGGAATCGTCCACCATCCCAGCAAGAGGCAGGAAGCATTGAGAACGAATATGTGTTCTGGCTTCTTTCAAATGAAATGATTTAATTTTTAGAGTTCCAATTCATAAAATAGCCCCAGCTAATTTTCCAAGGAAAATGAGCGTATTTTGTTTTTCTTCCTTCTTCAAAGAATATTTGAGCTGTGAAAAGAATTTATACAGAATTTCCTTAAAAGACATAATTGGGCAATGTTCCCGGGACCTTATAAAGGGATATAAAGTGGTGAAAAAAGCAAGTTTAATAGGGATATAAACCTTTTTGTGATTTAGAAGTTAGAGATCAGTTTAGGCCCTGTGATAATCGCGAATTTAAAAAATAAATTAGAGAAAAAGCTCTGTAGCATGCTGTAGTCCGTTTCTATAGTTTTACAGATTTAGGAGCTATTTCAACAGAAGAAAATGCAAAGCCTTCAATTCTGAAGCTGACATTTTTATCCCTCCGTGGATGCCCTCTTTGCCCAAACTGTAGGTTGGGCCCTTTTATTGCCACATATGCAATCAAATTATCAATATTTCCGTTTAATCGTCATTTTATAAGAGGAAAAGTCAGCAAACGTTTTCAGTGTAGTTTTTTAAAGAATCACAGAGAATGTCCACCTGTTCAGTCTCCCGGTCACCTGGCTCTCACCTGCCCTCCCCTCCCCCACCGCCTGCCCTCCCGGCGGGGGCAGCACCGCTCCTGGCTCACAGGCCCCGGATGTTTGTTTGACCTGCTTTCCTGTCTATTCTAGAGCTTCTGCTTCTAACAAAGGGCACTTTTCTCCCCCTAGGACCAGCTCCGGGGCAAGGCACGGTCTCCCCGACTTTTACCTTCTACTTCGTTGCTCCAAACAAGCAAGCTGGCCATCAGTTCCCCTTTAATCTAAAGAATGTACTGCTAATTCCTCTGCGGAAATGGGTGGTGGGCCCCAAAAGTAACAAGCACGAGGAAGCTGTAAAAGCTTAAGGAACCTCCCGGGCTCTCCAAAGCCTCTTCCCGATTGGCCTGAGTTCCTTCTCATGGGGCCTCAAGGAGCTTCGTTCAGTTGGTGCTGGACGTTGGGCAAACCCGTGGAGACTGAAGGCCAAGTTAAATTTGATCTGGCTTCGCTGCTGGAAAAACTGATCGGCAGAATGCTTGGCTATTGTCTAAAGCACACCTACCCAGGATGCCAGACGCAACTGCCCCTCCATTCCGTGCCCGCGGCAGACTTGGCTAAACAATCACAGATCTGTTTCCGGCTGAGCTTGGAGGCTGCCCGGAACCCTTCTTAACAAAGTGCTCTAAGTGGCCACTGGCAGTTCTTTGCATTTGGCATGTAAGTTGGACTTGTTTTTCATCCCTGGCCTGCCTTGTCTCGTATCCTGGGTGTTCTGAATGAGACACAAACATCAGCCAGTGACAAAGGTTTTCTCCACCTTGCAATAAAGCATGGCTTCCTTGCCTCTTGTCTTAAGGAATGGTCATCCGACAGATAGGCATTTGGCCCTTTTGTCCCCACTCCCCTGCCAGGGTGTGTTTTAGCTCGTCTTAACATTTACCCAATTACAGGCGTACCTCAGAGACTTCGTGGGTTCAGTTCCAGCCCACCACAGTAAAGTGAATATTGCAAGAAGTGGGTCATAATCTTTTTGCTGGTAGAGTGGCTTGCCTTCAACGTGTAAAAAAACACAATATCCATGAAGTGCAATAAACCTAAGTGCCATAAAACGAGGTATGCCTGCAGTTAGTCCATACAAATTACTCAGGGGCTAACTACCCGCCTATAAGAAATTTGAGACATTTGGTCTAAACATGGAAAAGGGAGTTCACCTGATGCAGATGGAACAGTTTATTCGCGTTAATCGGAAAGGCAGGTGTGCCCACTTTCTACTGGATCCTCATCAGAAGATTTACGAACCTGGGGAGTCAGGCTCCTGGCAGGTGTGAAACGGTGGAGGAAGTGACTAAGGTGGTGAGTTTCCTTCATGGTCATGTCTTCCACTGAGTCCGTTTATGGGGCGCTTGGAAGAAGTTAAGGCAGAATGTGCACATTCAGTAAATTTTTTATTGTTGACACTATTACAGATGTCCCCAATTTCTCTCCCTTCGCCCACTTCCACCCAGCCCCCGCCCTCCCTCCCCTGGCCTTCACCACACTACTGTCTGTGTCCAGGGGCTATGCATACATGTTCTTTGGCTAATCCCTTCACCTTCTTTTATCCAGTCCCCCCGGACGCCCTCCCCTCGAGATCTGTCAGTCTGTTCCCTATATCTATGCCTCTGGTTCTATTTCATTCATCAGTTGATTTTAATGCAGGCAGTTGGCTGGGTTGTAGAAACTTGGAGAGATTTACTAAGCAGCTCCCTCACATCCAGGCCTTATTAGCAGGACCACGCTCTGACAGGGCTCACGCTGGCGGAGCCACCCGAATGCCTGGGACTGGAGCTGCTGGGGGAAGGAGAGTATTTCTCATGAGCACATGGAAGTATAGGCGTCCCCATTCACGTGGGAGTGTAGTTGGAAAAGGAAACAGAAACAGCCTTTCTCTCCCATTCCTGAACTGCCCTGCATGCCACCAAGTCGCAGAGTTGAACCGTGGCAGGGCTCTTTGGTGGAAATGAGGTCACAATTTAAGAAGAGAGTCATAGATCAAACAACGTGAATCAAACAACGTGAATCATGCGCAAGTTTCTCGGGCTGCCTCAAGAGTTTAAGCCTGAGGGTGTGGCTCAGTTATCAAACACCTGACCCATGAGTGCGACTCAGCTTTATTGGGTGGACCACCTAGATGATTTGATATTTCCAGAACCTCGGAGTGCTCAACTTGCCTGTGGTGAGCCACACTCTGCCTTACTTAGCTCATACATCAGCTGGAATGAAGGTAAAAGTCACTTTACTAGTGGCAACCTACATCCAGAATTAAGACATGTGTCTGATTTAAAACACTCCATAGTTCTTGAAGTTAATTCAGACTTCTAAATACAATAATCTCTTGACCACATCTGATTTAAGACTAATTCTAGGTCTCTAACTATGTTTTTTCCTGAAAAAAGTGCTTTGAACTGTTTTTATTTTTTTTAATTTATGATAAATATCTACATGTTTGACTAGCTAAAACCATTTACCATTAAAAAATTCTGTGCAGCAAACATGCACCACGTATGGATTTCAGGTGGAATAACTTACGAATGAAAAAAAAAAATTTAAACACATTCCTCTCTTAAAGTAATGCCTGGGCCTAGCTTCTCTGAATTCTATATATTCTACGTATTCCAAAATCTGTATCCTTTAACTCACTTTTCATTCAATTTCCAGACAAATAATTTTTATTTAAATTCAATCTGTCCTCTGGCTTAGGTTCACATAACTCCGGTGTGAAAGAAAGGCCCTTCTAGGCTTACTGCCATTTGCCAGGCTGACGTGACTGACACGTCCTGTGACTAAGGAGGGCCCACTCTTTCCTGTTTCAGATCCCTGGCCCCACCCCCACCGGCCCCTCAGGTTTTCTGGAATGACTCACCCCCTTTTCTTCACAGTCCTCCTCCCTTTGCTGCAAGTCATCTTTTGGAATTACCATTTTAATGGGTAAAAATAGAAGAAAAACATGAACTTCCCTAACCAAGAGAAAGAGGCTTCGCAGCACTTAACAGAAACACCTCCGCCTTCATTTTGAAGCTTCAGAGGACTTGGAACCATTCCAGTGCCTCAGTCCTTTTACCTTCCGCCGTCCTGCCCTCCGTTCCTGGACAGCACGTGAGATCTGACCGGACCCTCCATCCTCCAGGCTGGGCTGTCTGTCAGATGAGTTGAATCTCCAGAAAATTTGGCACCTTTTTCATCTTTGGGTACCACAGGAAGAGTAAGGACAAGAGAGAATTTATTGAAAATAGAATCCCAGACAGTGCATTCCTGGTTCTGGTCCTAGCTCCCTCGGTGGCATTAAGAAGGTCGCATCCATTATTTCTGGTTTCACTTCCTCATCCGTTGCAGGAGGTGTGGTGGGACCCGAAGACCTCCAAGGCCCCACCCAGGTCTAGCAGGAAAGAATCTACCCTCCCTCCATGAGCCCCGGAAAGTGACCTCCATGGAACTGACCCCGCGTGGCCGTGCTGACAGAGTGGCTGGTCCTGCACCATGAATGTGGCAGGAGGGGTGGTGAGGAGGCACGGAATTCCAGAAGTTGGTGGGGTAGCCAGCTTGCGCTGTTCATAAAGCACAGATAAAACAACAAGGAGGGAGAAAAGACAAACGCTGTATGGTTTCACTTACGTGTGGAATGTAAAAGGACAAACTCATAGAAACAGGACAGACTGGTGGTTGCCAGGCGAGGGGGAAGGGGGTGGAGAAAGTAAATGAAGGTTGTCAAAAGGTACAGACTTCCAACTTAGTAAGTCCCAGGGATGTAACGTACAGCATGGCGACTGTAGTTAACAATCCTGTACTGTAAATTTGAAAGCTGCTAAGAGAGTACATTTTTCAAATTCTTGTCACCAAAAAAATAAAAAGTGCCTATATGAGGTGATGGATGTGTTAACTAACCTTATCATAGTCATCATTTTGCAATAATATATATACGAACCACTACATTGTAACCTTAAGCGTACACGATGGTACACATCAGTTTTATATCAATAACGCTGGGGAAAACAATAAGGAGAAACATCTGTACGGCACTTCACAGTTGAGACAGGATTTCACTTACATTATCTCCTTTAAAAGCGGAGAAGCACTTTGAGTACAATCACCATTTTACAGACAATAAAAGAGACTCAGAAGCGACAGTTGTCTAAAGTCACGTGGCTAGAAGCAGGAGGGCAAAGCCTCGACGGCTGCCAGGATGGCTTCCTCAGTGCCCCCTTGACTGTCTGGTTGTAAAAGCCCTACCCCTGGCCACTGCACGGCAAGGTGCGGCCAGGGCCCAGCAACCCTGTGCCCTACCAGGCCACAGGGTGCTTTGTGGGAACACATATTTTTTGGATACCTTATTACTCTAATTTACTATTATTCATGTTCTGTAATCCCATTCATCAAACTTTTTGTCCTGTTCTTGTTATTCAGTTTCACCTCTTTAAGAAAAGTTGTGGCTGCTGGGACTGGGGTAGGCGTCCCGCACAGTGCTTTTAACTTTCTCCACCCCTAGAGATCCAGTGTGGGGCATTTATTTATTAGGATTTAAAGGGGACAGTAGAAATAGAGCAGCATTTTTTAAATTTAAGAAGTATGTGTCTCTGTTTTAAAAAGCAAACAAACACCCTCAAGACCCTTTAACGGGCGTCCATATTCTCACAAGCGCAGCAGGCCGTTCGCGAGGAATAAACCTTTTCCAGAGCAGGAAGCTAGAGTTGAGAAGGCTCCGGCTCCTCCGTGTGCTGGGCAAGAAACCAGGAGGGGGAACGGGGAGTGGGGCTTGGAGCCACACAGAAAGGTCATATTCCAGCTCAGCCACTTACCAGCTACATGACCTCAGGCAAGCTACTTAAAGGACATCATAATAAGGATAATGACCTCCATGGGGTTATCGGGAGGACTAAATGACACAACACATGCAAAGCAGTCAGCGCAATGCAGGGTTAGAGGTATTCGATAAGTAACTGCCCATCACTAGTAGCAGGGCGTCCAGGCTGCTTGAAGCCACCGCCCAGGGCTTGTCCTCGCTCTCACCTTGCTCACTGCCCCTCCACCCCATCCCGTCCCGTCTATTACTGTCATCATCATCATCATCACCAGCAACATCGTCACCCCTTCTGGCCCTGTACTTCCTGACCTTGGGCTTCGGATGGCCTCCCCAAGATGTCCTAGGAAGATTAACCACCAAGGCAGGAAAGGGGAGGATTTCCCAGAGGCTGCCCTGGTGTGTGCCTCATTTTGAAGCCTGAAAGAGGGCAGACAACCAGAGGAGCAAGTCCTCCCTCTCCGTCCATCCCCTTCGCTGTCTCGGAGGTGTGGCCGGTCCAGCCAGAGAGGGGGGCAGAGCAGACAGGAGCCACAGCCTTTGTCCATTGTCCGCCTCTGGTGGATGGGGCCCTCCCAGATATTATCTCTCAGGTGGCTCCAGGCACCTGTCTGCCGAGGTTCAGGCCTCTAAGATGGGTCATGAGGGCTTGGTTTGTCTTCCCTGGGATGACTCAGGGCCTGCTGGCCGAGAGTCACCCTCAGCTCCCCTCCCAGTAATGAGAGAGGTCAGATTCTTTCTGATTTAGTAAGGGCACTCCTTGAGGTTGCCTTTAGTCACCCATCCACAGTGGGACTTCTCCTTTAATGAACAGTGAACCACACACCCTTCCCCCAGAATGGGGGTGGGGCGGCTGTCCAGGTGGCATGTGAGCAGTGCTGATTTCACAATGGTCAGCCCACAGATGAGGGACCAAGGGCAGTCTGGGCAGGACAGGGCCTCCTGGACCTGCTAGGTCAGCCCTCCCCAGCCCTCCCACCCAGGCTGCAACTCCTCCACACCCCACCTGCCCAAACACCTGGAGGGAGATGCTGCTGCGGGCGTGGGCGGCAGAGGAATGGAAGACCTGGGGTACTGAGGGCCAGCGATGCCTGATTGCAAGTCAGACGAAGCTGCAGATAGGCAAGGCATAGCTGGACTGCGCCTGCTCCATCCATCACACCACACAGAGCCCTGGAGAAGCCAAAGCTCCATGCAGTGCCCACAGCCTACCCGCACATTCCCGCACCACCACCTTGCCGGTATGAACCTTATCTGCAGCTCAGAACAGTTAAGGCATGTGTCTGGGTCCCATGTGGGTAAGGGAAGGAATTTGGACTCAATTCCATGTGGCTGACTCCAAAACCCATCCATTTTCTACTCCATCTTTGGTTTTAAACATTTTTTTTAAAAGAATTTTGAACATTTAAAGAGCATATAAAATCCTATGTGCCTCTCTATACTATATTTTCACCTTCCTGTGAATCTATAATTAATTCAACATAAAAAGTTTTTAAAAGCTTATGTGGGACCCTGATACAGAAAACATATCAATGAGCTACTGTTGGGAACCAGGAGAGCAGCCCCCACTTCGGGGGCACTGCGGGGGCACTGTGGGAAAGGGGCATGGGGCTCCCGCGGTTGGGGGTTCTACTTCTGGGTCCGGCTGGTTCCACAGGTGTGTGCAATTTGTAGAACTCATCGAGCTGAACATTTATGATCAGGGCATTTTTCTAAATAAATTGAGCAGGAAGAGGGGTTGGGGTTTACTCAGCTTCTCCCCCCACTCCCCACAACCGCAACCCTCTAGGGACCCATAGTTCTGTGGGACTCAGCCTGAAATCTGGGTCCTGACTTCTCCTCCTGTCTCAGGAGTGGCTGGAGCAGAGGACCTTGGCCCTCCAGGCCCCATGCGGATCATTCTATGGCCATTTCCCGTTAATTATCTAGTTACGAAGCATCTCCTTCAGTTAAAAACCATCAATGAAACATGCGTGAAGAAGAGCATCACCCTGATGTGGATGATACCACAAAAGGAGGCTGCGTGAAAAAGGAAATGCCAGGCTCTGTGTCTCCCACAGAAAAGCTGTAGTCCCCCCTTGGGAAGGGCAGCCTTACACTGAAATTATAAACTCAGAATGAAGGAGTCCCAAAGAAAACTGGGTTTAAAAAAAAAAAAAAGACTTGAAAGGAATCAGTTCAGACCTACAACTACAGGGAGCTGGAAATAATAGCCGTTCAAGATATTTTGCAAGTAAAAGGCAGCTGACAACATAAACAAGTGAACCAAGTCAGTCAGCTTGGAAGCTGGCCGAGCACTTCGTTTCCCCTTGATTTGGCTCTTCGAAGGTTTCTGGGTGGATTGTGCACTTTTGATCAGGGTGCCTTAGCCAGGTTGTTTTTCCCCTCATGCTTGGGGGATGTGGTTAACATTTTCTTCCTTTAATACACCACATTAGTTTCCTCTGGTACCTGCCCACTACTGTACTTGGAATCAGCAGTAGCTGACAACACACAGCCAAGGGCAGAAGTTAGCCCAGTGTGAGGTTAATTGGACCAAACTGAAGCCATTACAGTTTAACAGATCCTCTCAGAGGTCCATGGGAGGAATACTTAAGTGGGCTCCCTCAAAAAGTTTGGAAGTGAACTTGCTGTTGCTACTCACAGTAGCGAGAGGCCCTCTGTTTTATGTGTCAGACAGCCGCACTACAGGCTGCTGCTTGGTGAAGCTGTTAGACGAAGGAGGGTCTTTTATGAACTCCTGTTTCTAGAAGAGGCGAATCCCTGGGAAGTTTAGGAAATGATAAAAAAACAGTGAATCAGACTAATGACCCAATCAAGGAGTTGAGGGGAGGGGAGGCCCAGGCCTGAAGGTCCTGTCAGTGCCTCCTACTTGGTGACATGGCTTTTCTGTGAGGTTCTTTCTAGTCTAATAACACTCCATTTAACCTCGAGGAAAGTGGAGTTTTGTTTCACTGAATTTGCAGGCTAAGTGGAAAATTCATTTTTGGTACACCATTTGTCACTGTTAGAGTCATGTTCGCTATGATTCCAGGACTCTCTCTACCTTGGGACCCCTCCTCAGAGGAATAAAGACAGGGAGGTTCCAACTGGTCAAAGCATAAGTAGCCAATGGCAACACTTCCGCTTATTATGAAAGCCAGGCCCCCTTAGACAGCATTCATCAAAGGGTTTCTGTAGCCAAGGAAGGTAACGGCACAGTCCTTGCGTGCTTCCAGGACGTTGGTTTGTTGGGTACAATCGTGGGAGGTTATTGGCACACTAGAATTCTTCCAGAAAAGACACTAGCATGGTAAACTATCTGGGAGCTGTTGCTACTGAAGAAAATGGCCATGTGCAGCCAAGGAAAAAGAAGATTTATGATGAGGTGGGGGGCGGCGGGGAGCAGCCCCTGGGGAAGAGCTATGACCTCTGGGGGATGGTTTGATACTACACTCTCCCACAGACTTTCCCCAGGACCCATCACGGATCTGAACACTGAACATACCGTGAGCTCATTTAGTGCTCATGGCAGCCTTATGGGCCACTCACTCATTATCATCCCTGTCTTACAGATGTGAAAGCGAGCACAGAGAAGTTGCCCAAAGGTACGGCTGTAAGTGACAGAGCTGAATTTTGAAGCCAGCTTCTCACTGACCCAGGGTTCTCAGTCTCAGCGCTACTGACATTGTGCGTCCAGTGACGACACTCAGAACTTGCAACTGCCCAGGGACATCTTGCCTTAGATGTTGTTTGATTTTTAACATTTCCAATATTTTTTAATTTTATTGTCATTTGCCTCTGCGTCTCAAAAGTCAAAAGCCATAAAGCAATGCTGATACACCGGGGCAAAGATTGAGGAAAGGCCTAAGTTTTACTTAGCACTTTACATATGTATCCCATTTAATCCTCACAGTAATCCTACTGAGGTAGATACTTTTATCCCCACTGTATATGAGAGAAAATTGAGCCTCAGAAAGTTTAGCAACTTGCCCAAGGTCATAGCTAAGAAGTAGTGGAGCCAAGGTTTGTAGCCAGCTCTGTCAATACCACAATCCACATGCTTTTTTAAGGGGCACAGGTCGGGGCACTCAGACATAAGCTCAGTCACACAGCACTCACGGTGACACACCAGCACGTGAGCAGCCTAAGCTAGAGGGCTGGGGCGGACACAAGAGGTAGAAGGCCTGCTGCCTCCACCCTCCAGGTAGACAGCTCAGTGTCACGGGCTATGGTGACAGGGTTGGGGCCAGGGTTGAGGAGCACCTTTGGGGGCTGTGTATGTGTGCCCCACCTCTTGCCCAGCTCAGGTCCTCCCTGTCCTCTCTCTCCTGGGCCACCAGCCTCTTCTCTCTTTACTATCTCCCTCCAGTTTCCAGAACAGTCTGTCAAAGCCACCAGTCTGACTATGTCACTCCCCAACTCTAAACCCTCCATGGCTGCTCTTCTCTCAGAGTCAAAGCCCAGGTTGTCCAAGGCGGACTCAGGAAGCCCTCTCGGCTCTGACCCCATGCCCTCCACCCCCTGCTCTCATTCCTCCTTGCTGTCCTTGAAATGCCATGCTTTTTCTCACAAGCCAAGCTCTTAACATCCAATCGAACTTTTGAATGGGGGTTTGTGAGTATGCAGGTCTCGCCACCTTTCTTCATCATCTGAGCCTCAGGTGGCACAGCCGTCTCCTCCATGGTCTATCCCTTTGCAGGGCCAGCACAGTGCCTGTTATGCTGTAGGACTCAGTCACTATTTGCTGACTGTATTTAACAAGCATGTAATTTATGTTCTCATCTAAGTCAGTGATGAAAATGCCAAGTAGAAGTGGGCCAAGGCGGGGGCAGGTGGCTGCCAGCAGACATCGCCCT
Source organism: Mormoops blainvillei (assembly GCA_004026545.1). Classification (NCBI taxonomy): domain Eukaryota; kingdom Metazoa; phylum Chordata; class Mammalia; order Chiroptera; family Mormoopidae; genus Mormoops; species Mormoops blainvillei. The sequence goes on along the minus strand of PVJD01000505.1, from coordinate 233,719 downwards.
CTGGGTGATGTCAGGCCTTTCGTCCACAACATCTGGGTCATTCAACCTCCCAGTGCCATCCACCTGCAACTTCGCACCTCCCGGTCTCCTTCACCAGGCGCCCTGATAGCACCTCAGACACCTGCCTGCTCACATCCTTCAACCCATGCCTACATGCCCCTTTACTCCCCAACACACAACCCTTTATAAAAAGGAAATGAGCCCAATCTTGGTGACCCATCCTACCTTTTAGTGGTCCCTCTTCCTTAAATTCTCCAGTCTCTCAGTTATGTTGCTACTTGGTCGTCTGACCCTTGGGAAGCTGGGAACATGCTCTGAACAAAAGGGTCCAGGACAAGTATAATTTTTCTCAACTTTAGAAAAGTATAATTGGCATTCAGAAAACCACACAAAATAAAATTGCACCAGCTGATGAGTCTTGCAAATGTTTGCACTCATAAAACCATCACCACAAGCAAGATAATGAACATTCCCATAGGCCCCCCAGGATTTCCGCGCCGCTGTGCCGACGGTCCCTTTCTCCACCCCGACCATGAGGCAGCTGCCGGTCTGCGCTCTGTCACAGTAGATTAGTGTACATGTTTAAAAACCTTACATACATGCAATCAGATGTAGTTGTTTTCAGGGGGAGGGGTCATATAATGATTTTAAGATTCACCCATGCTATTGCGTGTAGTGATAGTTTGTTCCTTTTTTTGCTCAGTAGCATTCCATTCCAGGCGTACATCACAATTTATCTGTTCACCTGTTGATGGGCAATTGGGCTGTTTCCCATGTGGGACTATTTCAAATAAGGCTCCCGTGAACATTTGCGGATGAGCCCTTCTGCGGACATGTGTTTTCAGGTCTCTTGGGTGGCTGGGTCACTTGGCAGATACACACTGAACTTTTTAAGAGATTGCAAAACTATTTTTCGAAAATAGTTGTAACATTTGACATTCCTACCACAAAGTATAATTTTATTTGCCCCACAGCCTCTCCAATACTTAGAATGGTCAGTCTTTCTAATTTTACCCATTCTGATGGGCTGTAGTGGTATCTCCTTGTGGTTTTAATTTGCATTTCTCTATGACTAATGATGTTGAACATCTTCTCATGTGTTTATTGTGTGTTTTTATGTCTTTTTTTCATAAAGTGTCTGCTCAGATATTTTGACCATTTTTAATTGGGTTGTTTGTCTTTTTAAAACTTTAGTTATAAAAGTTTTTTTTATATGGTCTAGAAACAAATACTTTATCAGATATATTTGTAGCTAATAATTTTTCCAGATTGTGGCTAGCATTTTCATTTTTTGATCAGTATATTTCGGGAACCAAAGCTTTAAATTTTGATGAAACCAATTTATTTTGTCATTTACACGACATGTTTAAGAAATCTTTGTTCAACGTCACAAAGATTTTCACCTACATTTTGTTCTATTTAGGCCTATAGTCCATTTCAAGTTAATTTTTTTGTGTGGTGTGAAGTGAGGTTGATGATCATTTTTTTAATATGCAGTATTCTTTTGTTTTGCGCTGTTTGTTGAAAACTTTCTTTTCCCCATTGAATTGCTTTGGTACCCTTATTGCAATTCTTCTATTGCTATGTATATGGCTATATTGTATGGGTAGATTCTTTATTTTGTTCCAATGATCCATATATTGATGTTTTTGCTAATACTCAACTGTTTTGACTGCTGTACCTTTATAATGTCTTGAATTCAGGCAGAGTTGAGTCCTCCAACTTTGTTCTTTTTAAAGTTAGCTTTGGTTATTTTTTGTCCTCTACATTTCATATATATTTTAGAATAAGCTTGTAAATCTTTATGAAAGATCTTCTTGGGATTTTGATTGAAAACATGTTGAATCTGTCGATCAATTTGGAAAGGATATTGAGTCTTCCTATCAACCAATTTACTATGGCTTTCCATTTAATTATATCTTCTTTAGTTTCTCTCAGCAATGATGTGCAGTTCTCAGCACAAAAGGCTTGTACTCCTTTTACTGATTTATTTCTAACTATTTTATGGTTTGTGGTGCTATTATAAATGGACTTGCTTTTTTCAAAATTCCATTTTCAAAGTGTTTGCTGCTAATGCATAAGAATACAGTTGATTCTTTTATGATGATTTTGTATCCTGCAACCTCACTAAATTCAATTATTCTATTGGTTATTTTGTAGAGTCCTCGGACTCTACATCTACAAAGAGGGACAGTTTTATTTGTTCCTCCTTGATATTTATGCCTTTTATTTCTTTTTCTTGCTTCATTGCAATGGCAAGGACCTTCAGTGCAAAGTGGAATAGAAAGGCAACAGGCATCTTTGCCTTGTTTCTAATTTTAGGGATGTTTCACCATTAAGTATGATGTCAGCTGATGGTTTTTGTAAATGCCCTTTATCAATTTGAAGGAGTTTCTAGTTTTTCTAGTTTGCGCCATGAATGGGTGCTGAATTGTATCACATGCTTTTTCTGCATCGATTAAAATGGTCAGGCAGTTTTCCCTCTTTAGTGAGTGTCTCAGTCCATTCAGGCTGCTGTAACAAGATACCAGAGACTGAGTGGCTTATGAACAATAGAAATTCATGTCTCACAATTCCGAGGCTGGAAGTCTAAGATCAAGGCCCCACCGGATTCGGTGTCTGGCGAGGGCGAGGGCTCGCTCCCTCACTCACAGAGGCCGCCTTCTCCCCGCGTCCTCACGGGGCTGAAGGGACGAGGGAGCTTCGCCGGTCTCCTTTCAAAGTCGCGAATCCCACCATGAGGGCTCTACCTTCAGGATCCGGTCATCTCCCAGAGGCCCCGCCTCCTAATACCATCACATTGGGGGTTAGGTTTTAACACACAAATATCCGAGAGGAGTCCCCAGGCTGTGGAGTTTCCCAAACACATTTGATTTCAGAGCTCTTTCAGAATTCACTGTCTCACGGGTTCCAAAGGGCAAACTGTTGGAAAGCCTGATGCATTGTGTTTATGTCTCAGTGGCATATTTTAAAGCTTTTATCTGCTAAATTGAAAAAAAAAATTTTTTTAATTCACAGCCTTCCATGGAGCCCAACTCCCAGTAGGCTATTAACGAGTAGTATTATATTATTGTTAGGTATTATTATCTCCATTTTACAAATGAGAAGAAGCCTGGAATAGAACGCTAACCACTTCACGTATTTCATCTAAGTTAGTCATTGCAGCATTCCTGGAACAGAGGCATTGTTATCTCCATTTGATGGCAGTGGAAGGAAATTAAGTGACTTGTCCAGGGTCACACAGCTAGTGTAAGAGTAAGAAAGGCACTAGGGGAGGAGATCACCCAGGTTGCCTCCATCCACCCTAGGTGAGCCAGTCACTGGGACAAAAATGGACCAAGGCACAGGTGCAAGTTCCTCTAGGAGAACAGCATCGTGCAGGTGCCACTGACTCACCCCCACCTCGCCTCCCTTCCTGGTGGGGCTTGTGGGGAAGGTGGAATAAATGTGTAGGTGCTAAGAACTTTGAATTTCCTGAACAGGAAGACGTTGTTTTCTGGAGAAACCAGGTAGTGTTAGGACCTATTGTCACCCAGAACTGCAATTCTGGGCTCACAAACAGGGCAGCTTTCAGCTTTGAAAGGCTTTTTGCCCAGCCCTTGCTGGCCTTCCTACTTAGGTGTGAGCAGCACATTTAGGCAGGAAGGAGGCAGAAGTCCTCTACTCAGAGGTTCACCTGAATAGTCTTCACTGCCCCAGCCCTGCCAGGTTTTAAGCTGAATGAGAATGGAGAGGGGGAAAGCCCAAACCCTGAAAATTCAGGAAATGGTGGGTGAAGAAAAGTGAGAAAAATGTTCACTTGACATTTTCAAAATCAAAAGTCATTATAAGATGGCTACTCGAGTGTGTTAATTGGCAAGTAAGTGCCAGGGTGTGGGGAGGAAAAGACTTTGCCAGAGGGAGCGGGGCGTGATTTAGTAGCGACCCCACTGAGACATGCAATGGACGCTACCCTCATATGTTTGGAAATATGACTTTAGATATAATTTGTGTGTGCAGGGGGAACCCAGTTTGCCTTTATTTTGAAGATGCTGATCATCACCACACTATTCCGGGTTTACTTTTGAATGTTTCCATGTTGGGCAGAGGAGGGGAAGGACGAGCAATAGTTGTTCGCTTCCCAAAGGAATGATACCATTTCTTTCTTAGCTACAAAAACAGTTTAATAAGTCACCTTGGGTCCAGTGGTCCATATGCCAACTAGAATAAAGGGATAAAAGCAGCAGTGAAAATGAGAGACTAGTCAGAGGTTGCAGAAATGGACCTATAAAATAAATGGTACCAAAAATTCAGTTCAGCAGTTTTATTCTCTGTAGGATGCTGGATCCACTTGGGAATCTGATGAACGCGGATACAAATGCACACAGCTTTTTGTCAGTCTATGGCATTTGCTGTCCTACTGTGGCCCCACCTTCTGGGCACGTAGAGCCTAGATTAAGAAGCCCTAATCTTGGCAGAAACCAGCTTTAAACTGGCAAGTGGCATCATGAGTGTACTCTTTAGTTTGCGATAATTAGCCGAGACAACTTTTAGAGCCGTCCTTGGGACGGCTCCAAGAAATCATGTCACTTAATCATCTGTGCTAGTCTATTAAATATTGGCTGTTCTGAAAAACTGGCCTGCAACCTGACAATACTGGTGACTTAGTGCGATTGATAAAAGACAATCACCTATGGGGAGGGCTTGAATCCCATTAACCCCTCTCTGGCTGCGGAGCAAATATTGAACACGGGAGCCTGGTTTAATGAGGTGGGATTTGGGATGAGATCTTCAAATACCACCAACTATTGATTCCCAAGGGATTGTTTTTTGTCCTTGGCAAAGCACATGATACGATAGGCTGTATCTTTGTTGTGCTTCATTGGTATTCCCCCTCCTCGCCCAGGCCACGGATCTCACACAGGCTGTCCCCACGGCCAGCCTCAGGCCGTGCAACTGGTGAGCTTTACCAGTTCGTCACTGTGCTTGGCTGCCTTTGGGTTAGTTCAAGGAGTGATGGGCAAAGAGAAGAAGACATTGACCAGTGACAGAGTCTGTCTCCCCATACCCACATGAGGAAGGCACTTCAATCCTTTCAGTGCCGCCAGGTCACTCAAGGATAATGTCCTCTGAGTTGTGTGTAGGTCGCCCTGCCTGCAGCAGTTCCTCTGCCTGGGACCACAGTGTTTTCTGAACCAAGAAGGGGGCTGGGAGGACTTCTGGTCCAGTGTATGCGGTGAGTCAGGTGAGTTGGGGCTGGACTAGTCTGGGAAGCTGACAGTCACCACAGGAGTCCCTCACAACGGCTCCCCTCTGGGAACAGAATCTGAATGGCTGCTGGGCATCTTGGCATCTTTGAAGACAGTAGTTTGTGACCTTGTTTTTAGGACATAGTGACTGAAGTCCTGCCACTCTTGGGTACACCTTCAGTTATTCACAAGTCAACTCATGATAAGTCAGATTTGTACCTCATTTTAGTCTTGATTCTGGTCTATGTAAGCATTTCAGGTGGTTTTTAAGAAAAATTAATGAAAATCCTTAAAACTGAAAAAATTGTATCATAAACCTAATTTCTCACCCTTTCCTCCCCTTGAATGGAAAAAAGACCTGAGTCCTTTGCCTTGGGAACAAATCATCCGAAACCTAGCTTATGATACAAGAGCGTCAGCCAGGAGCCATGGGTTTAAGCTTTTAAAAGAAAAGTGACGTAGACAGGTCGGGGTGGGGCATGGGGGCAGATGGAATGAAAGAGTTATTTGCATTGGTATTAACTGGACTAAATCTTAATATTGCCTAATTACAGCAGGCATTTCCTTTCAGCTGGCTTCTTGTTTCTCAAAAAAATCACAGTGTCTCACCCAGCGTTTCCATTAAGCCTAACCATTTAAATCTATTTCCAGAAGTCTGAACAGCAGTCTAGTGCAGGCTCAGTGAGATTTCTTTCTATTCAGATTTTCTGAAAATATTTAAAATAAGAGTTTCCAAAATTATTTTATATATGGCTCCCTGGCAAAGAGGAGGTAACTGCTGGAGTAAGTTTTGGAGGCCAGCGGCCATCGTCACCCCGGAACCCCCCTCCGCAGCCTTCCCTCACTGCCTCGAACGCTTCCCGGCATGTTGTCCAAGGAGTGATGCCAGAGGCAGCAAGGCGCGCGGGAAGGGGAGAGGGCCTGCGACCAAGGCAAACCGGCTCCGGTCCTAGTCGTTCCTCCTCTAGAGAATTATGTAGCCTTGTGGAAACCCCGTTTCCTCTTTATAGAAATGATTGCATGTGCATTCGTTGGGCTCTGAATACTAAAACTGATGAGAGATGAAATCAAATGATACATAAGAGTTCTCAGTGCCCATTGGTTTCGGGATTAGGGAAACAGTAACTTCTGAGGATATAAAACAGGAGGAATTGAATGCAAGGCATTGATTACACAGGTGATGGGAAAGGTTAGAAAGTCAACTGGGGACCGTGAGGCAGCCCGGAGACCACCGGCAGCAGGAAGCTACTACTGCCTGGGCCGGAGGGACACAGGGAGGAGACAGGCTCTCCAAGGCCAGGCACCAAAGCCGCTGGAAGAAAACCAGGCCACAGCAGGGGGACCTAGGGTCAGGAGACGAATGCAGCTGCCGCCAGAGGTGGCACCCGAGGCAGAGAAGGGGAGGAAGAAACTCCCTGCTTCCTCCCACTCCCACCCACCCTCCAGTCTCTCGCCAAAGGCTCTCCTAAGGGACACCTGGCCAGCAGCCCACTGACCCAGCACCTTAGAAAGTGCAGCCTGCAGGGCCCGCTGTCTGTCATGCAGAGCACAGGGGAGGCTGAGCACCAGGCCGGAGGGCGACCAGGCCCGGGCCTCGCACCGGAGACCAGTTGTCCTGACCCTGACGTCCTGGTCTCCCCACACTGAAGCCTCCTCTGGGCTCAGGGCACTGTTCCCCTGGCTGCGGGCCTCGGGCATTGCCCCTGCCAGCTGTCACCACCCTCTGTCTCTCTCTACATTGACCCTGGGCTTAACAGATTGCACCCCCACCCTTCTAAGCAACACCATGTTCCCTGGTGGCAAACACGTGGCCCCCACGCTAAGCCCCTCATGTCAGGCAGGGCGGACTGGGCAGCAGTAGAGTGGGGCAGACAGGCTTCCGGGGCTAACAGACACAGCGCTGCCCCAGCCCTGGCCTGGGGCATGCTGCTCTGGGCCTCGCTTTTGATAGGCCAGGATTCCAAGCAACAAGGGGAACTGGCCACCTCTGCTCTCCCCGCACTACCCCTCACTCTGGGTGTTCAGGACACCTGAATTCCCCATGCAAACAGCCCAGAACATGTTTGCTGGGCTGATTGGTCTTTTTCCCAGTCTGTCCTCCCAACATGCCCTCAGCGCGAGCATCTTTAGTCATCTGGGGTGACTCTTCGCAGGAGAGTGGGAAGAGGAGGGAGGGCTGTGGCTGTGAACACAGCTTACACACCACACAACTGATGTGTCCGCACGCCTGCTCGTGACAGCCCCTCATGGTGAGGGATGTGTCTGGGGTGTGAGAAGAGGGGGGCAGGCTGCGGGCCAGGTGCTGGGGGTCAGGGCCAGCTCTCCATACGCCATAATACCCTGACTCAAAATTTCAAGGAGTTCTAAAATTGAGCCTGGCCTTCCATGTTGTGATGAAGGTATAACTCCTGAGTTATGAGGATGGAACCTATTTTTTTATGTAGTGGTTGTTAGCTTGATTTGTAACTTCCGTGAATATGGGGCTGCCATTGGCACTCTCACCGTAGCCCCGACGCTTGTTAAGGGTGGGCCTGGGCCAGAGTGAGCTGGTTCTTGAACCAGACTCTGGGCTCTGAGAGTACAGTGCTCAGGCAAAGAGGGAAAAGAAGGAGGCCTAGGTCCTAGGTGCTCACCGGCCAGGGCTCTGTACCCACTCGGGGGAGCCGAATCTGGTGGCTGCAGCCCTCTAGAGAGAACACTTGGTAGGACGATAATTTTAAATGAACATTTACAGGGTATGGTAGACTTTGTCCCAAACACATTAATCCCCCTATGAGGTGGGTAATGCTGTTATCCCGATTTCACAGATAAGCAGACAGACAAGGAGGTCAAGCAAAGCTGCCCAAAGCGCAGCCCTGATTCGATTCAGATCCATGAGTCTGGGTCTCGAGCGGGGCTCTTAACCGCACCCTGTGCTGCCTCCCACTCCGTGAAAGCCGCGTGTGTCCCGGGTTCCACTGAGCACTTAAGAACTCCCTGACCACCCCCCAAGACAGTGAGGGATCTCACGGTGTCCTTTTCCCGAACACGTAACAACAGTTCTCGCAGTCTCGGCTAAGCCACCTCTTTTCCTGGCTGAACATTCCATCTGTTTGCTTTTCCTCACATGACAGAACATCTAGACCCTCTACCACCCAGCCTGCCCTTTAGCGGAGTCCATTCATCCTGTCTCAGTTGCCCCTTTGGAAGTGTGGGACCCAGAACTGAAACCCACATTCAAGTCGCCTGACTGCCCGGTGTGAGCAGAATAATGATTTCTGCCTATCCTGTGCCAGCACGGCAAAAGCCAGGGTGGGCCTTCAGCCAGACCCTTCCCGCAAACATTTGTTGAACATCTGCTCTGTGAAGGAGAAGGCCACCTGTCCTCAGGCAGCGTACAGTGCAGTGAAGCAGACAGGTGGGGACTCGGTCATTTGAACAAGATGTGGTGAGTGCCATAGAGGAGCAGGGGTTGTCGGGCTTTCAGAAGGCTCCACCCAGGCGAGGCTGCTGGACCGGATCTTAAAGCATGCTTAGGAATCTACGGGTGAGCTAGAGGAGAAGGAAGTGGAACAATGCTTGCAGAGTTACGGAGGTGTGCAAAAACAAGGCACATTCCAGAATCCGCCAAGTGACGAGCAGCCGGATAGCACCTGAGTCTGATCCGATTGTGGCGCCTGGTCATTGGCAGAGGGGAGCCATGAGCTTCTGGTCGTGACTTAATTCCTATTAACTACATGGCACTTTTAGTCTCAAACCCTGAAGTCCTTTTCACCTTGTGTCACTGATTTATTCAACTGAAATGCAAAATTTTTCATTTATTCCAATTAAGTTTTGTTCTATCAGGTCATGCCGATTATTTCAGTCTGTCTGGATCTTCATTCTCTAACCAAACTAGTATCCCTCTCAATGCCGCATCATCTGCCCTTTATGTTATTGATAAAAATATCCAAGATCACAGGCTCAGGATAGAGCCTTGTCGCCCACCCCGACAGGCTTCCTCTGGGCTACCACCAGTCGGCGTTCCTCAGGTTGGGTATTCAGCTGGCTATGGGTTCTTCTAAATAAAAGCGTGTCCAGCTCTCACACATTTTCCCATTGTTGTCTACGAGAAAGTCACGAGAGACATTATCAGCTGTCTGACCGAAATCCGGAAATACCACATCACCAACATCTCCCCGATCTACCAGCCCAGCAACCCCGTGAGAAGAGGAAATGGGCAGCTGGCCTGACTTGTTTTGAGTGGACCCCTGTACCTCTTTAGTGAACTGTGCTCCTATTTCTAAGGAGTGCCAACTCTTTGCTTAATAGCATGCACTATCATTTGATTGGGGCTCCCCTCACACGTACAGGGATGTAGTCTGAAAAATCCAAAGTGCTCTGCCCTTCAGAAACAAGGACTTTTGCGCGCCCCAACGTGGGCCTCTCCCACATTCGCCGTGGACTGTGAAGGATGAACAGCCTTGGAGCAAGCTGGGTCCCCGGGCTGTCCCTGGCCCGGGTCAGGGGGGCCCTCGACTCCCTGCCAACACCAGCATGTCCTCGGCCATCTTCTCACCAACCTTAGGCTCCGATTCCAACTCACTGGAGTTATTTTTCCCTTTTAGCCTGAAGATCGTTCTTGAAAGAGAAAAGGGCAACAGGAGTTTGGCATCTTGTCATACTTCAGTGCTTCGTATTGCACGCTGAAGAGTTTAAACTTGATCTGGTAAGTAGAGAAGTCACTGAAGATTTTTTGGAAAAAGGAGTGATGTGATCCTATTTTAGGCGAAGGGTTTTCACGTTTTGGCTGTTTACATCATTAGTGCCTTGCTCTGAGCATCGGCATTTAACACTAGCAATTACCAATAAGTATGACAGGCAGTGCAAAATATACCAGCGAAGGTTGGTCGGTTTATCCTCAGCGTGAGGCAGAAAGGGGAAGGGGCTTTGAGTCAGATGTGGGGTCCAACAAACCTGACTTTAAAGACCAACTCCATCGTTGAAAGTCAGGGGGCCTAAAACAAGCAGCTCACCGCCTCGGAGCCTCCGTTTTCTCCTCCGTAGAATGGGAATAACAACTTTACCCACTTCGCAGGGTGGGTGTGAGGACGGAGATAGTGAATGTAAAGTGCCTGGCTCCACAGACGGAGTGCTCGGTAGGCGGTCCTTCAGCCGAATCCTTCATCTTTAGGTGTCAGACGGTCCCCTCGCAGGGTTTCCCATGTTCCCCAAGACCAGGCCCACGCACCTGGAACAGCCTGAGGGGAGTGGTGCCCCCGATCAGATGTGGGCTCCTAGAAGCAGCTGCCTCCCGGACACGCGCACAGTACCTGTTTATTGCGTGGCTCTGTGCTGATGGCTGCCAAGGCCCCAGCCCCTGAGTGACCTGCAGGGGAGGCTGCCTCTGAATTCCTAGAGTCCTGATCTCCCGCCCACCCTAATTAGCCCCACCTGGGTATACGTTTTTTTTTTCCAGGAGTTGCAAGGTGAATAGCTGGAAAAACCGGTTTTAAAATGTGCCCTCAGGAGTTAGTCTGGGTGATTCTTCAGCTTCAGCGGAGACTGGAGCCTGGATGCGAGGCTCCAGGCCGGACAACTGGCATGCATCCCAAGGCCCCGCCTGCGGTGCTCCCCATTTCCTGCACGTGTGGCCTATCACCTCCCACACACTTGGGCCGCCCCCACCCCTAGCCGTGGGTGTGTGGAGGAGGAAAATGAGCTATGCCTAAGGAAGTGCGGTCGGGGAGGCACCGTCCCCTTCCGCCCTGCTGTAATTCCAACCTGCGCCTAGGTTGGTCTTCCAAGGCTGTGCAAAATGGCGTGGGACAGTGCACTGCGCCACTCTGCCTTCTGACCTGGGAAGGGTCAGTTCAGGCCATCAGCTTATGGGGGCCAGAAGTAGCCACATTTTCTTTTCACTCATCGCCTTTCCACCCAGTTGCCCAGTTATTTCATTGCAACATGAATTCTCCCATACAAACTTCAACCCTGTTTTAAACATTAACATAACATATTGAGCAAAATGCTAAGGACTTCCATAGGGTGACTCATTTAGTCCTCAGTCTGTGTCTATGATGTACTAATTGAGCCCATTTTACAGATGAGGAAACTGAGGCACTGGCAAGCTCAGGCACTTTGTCCATGGCCACATAGCGAAGTAAGTGGCAGAAGTGGGAACTTAACCCTTAAAAGCTTGGTCTGCACTATATTCTATTTCCTCTCTTGTAATAGAAATTTGGGGACTTAAGACACCTGACAGAGAAAACCACCAGCCACTGGGCCCCAGTTTACTTCCTCTGTGTCCCTCGTCCAAGTAAAAATAACCCCAGACTCTCTAGTGACTAAGTTAATTTTGACTTCTAGGACCTTCCCTGTTCCCACTGCCCCCTACACCGACTCCATCCCACACACACCCACACACACCCTTCTCCATCTTCCCCTTGTGTCCGGATGGCAGCCTCAGCCCTTGACCACTGCAGCCTTAACTCTTTTTATGTTTCTCAATGGTGGTAAAAAAAAATATATGTAACACAAAATTTACCCCTTAACCATTTTAAGTATATAGTCCAGTACTATATTCACGTTGTTTAAAACAGATCTCCAACTTGCAAATCTATAACTATACCCATTAAACAACTTGCAAATCTATAACTACACCCATTAAACAAACTCCCTTGTTCTCCCTTCCCTCAGACCCTAGAAACTACCATTCTTCTTTCTGTCTCTATGACTTTTTCGATACCTCGTGTGAATGCAATCAAACAGCATGTCTTTTTCTGACTGGCTTATTTCACTTAACATTATTAGTCCTCAAATTTCATCCATGTTGCAGCAAGTGACAGGATTTCCTGCCTTTTTAAGGCTCATATCCCATGGTATGCACTGTCTTCTGATACCCATCCATCCCTCCACGGACACTTGGGTGGCTTCCACCTTTTGGCTATTATTGAATAATGCTGCTATGAATGTAGGTGTGCAAATATCTCTTTGAGACCCTGCTTTCAATTCTTTGGATATGCACCCAGAAGTGGGGATTGCTGGATCACATGGTAGTTTAATTTTTGAGGAACCTTCATGCTGTTTCCCATAGGGGCTGCACCATTTCACACTCCAGCCAACCAGTGCATGGAAGTTCCAATTTCTCCGCCTCCGAGCCCACACTTGCGATCTTCTGTGTTTTGAGAGCGGCCACGCTGATGCGTGTGAAGCTAGAGCCTTAACTCTTGAGCATGAAGTCCTGCACCGACTGACCGGGTGGGCCTCCCCATGCCAGGACCGAGACTCAAACGTGGCAACAAGAGTTCCATTTACCTCTTCCCTGTGGCCAAAGAGGCCGAGTGATTCTGTCTGACTGGTTGGAAACTCGGAGGCCTCGTACAACTCAGTATCAGAGAATCCCCGACGGACCTCTCCTGGCTGGGCGGTGTTTGTGGTGGAGCGGACATGAATGATCATAGGATGTAAGCTTCATGCAGGCAGAGACATTTGTTCGGTCATCCCCAGTGTTTGGTACATAGGAAGTGCTCAATTAGTATTTGGTGAATGAACTAAAAAAAATGGGTAGTTTTCTCAGCCTGCGGAAAACAGTCCCTCTGAGCTAACGTGGCCCATAATTAGGTGGCCATCCGCAGACTGCTGGGTCCTACCTCTGGAGGCTCACACACTCTTTCTGTGAGTGCAGCACTGTCCCTCTTTCTTCGCTGAAGCATTGTATGTCTGGCTGTCAGCCTCTGGCCCATTCCTGTCACTCCTTTCTCTTGAGAATGACTCTGGACTTTGTCTTTCTGTCTGCACTGACAAGGAGAGAGTTTAAAAAGTTTGAGAAGTGATGCCTTAGAGGGAAGTTTTGGCAGGCTGTAATAAATTGTTAGCTTTCATTCAGGAAAGAAGTGTACCGTTTCTTGCTCCTCGCAGGGGAGATTTTAAGGATCTCAGCACTTTTTTGTGCAAACAGTGAGAATTTGCAGTTCACCAACCCCACCTCCAGACACAAAGACACTTTGGTGGGGAATGGGAATGAGGGGGTTTCGAACTGATACAGACCCAACAAAACTTGTTCCCTCCAGCGTGGTATGAGGAGAGGGCAAGAAATGCGAGGAGCATTTGAGCCAGCCCCAGTGCCACTCTTTGTCACAACCTATAAGAATTCGGTGAGAAAACACCTGCTGTGTGCCTGGCACTGAGCTGAGTGCTTTACACCTAGTAACTCATTTAATCTTCCCATTGATCTTGAGGGATGTGTAGCGATGTCATATCCTTTGTATGGATGGGGAAACCAAGCTCCTGAGATGTTAAGTCACCTGCCCGTGGTCACACAGTCGGCTGGGATTTAGATCCAGGCATGTGGATGCAGAGTCTGGGCTCTCACCCGTGAACCATGCCAGCTCTCTTTAGTTATATATCAATTCATTTGTTAATTCAGCAATCATTTATAGAAGCCTGCTGTGGCAGACCCCAGCCCCGCAATGAGCGAGACACAGGCCTCACCCACCAAGGCTTTCAGTCTAGCAAGGATGCTCATACCATGAGAGGAGATCAGGGTAAGTGGGAATCCGGACCCACAAATTACCAAACCAAATTCAAATACCTGAATCCAGTACCCCCCCAAATCGGAATTATCTTCTGGAGGGTGGGTCCCTTGTAGTACAGGCTTCCCCCATTAGGTGAGTGTTCTAGGAACCCATCTGTACCCATGTACCAGCTGGCATTATTGTGAGAGGCTGTGTTTGGCTTTAGTGAATTTTTTTTTGAAGACTCGTACATCACATATGCCTGTTTCATGATGGGTGATTTACGAGCACACCTGCCCACACCGCACTGAGTGTTCAGCAGTTTTTGACCAAAAAAACGGCATGATCCCTGCACCCACTCTCCTTATTCACCCAATCTCACCCTGAGCAACTTTTTTTTTGTTTACCTGGATGAAAGAAGCTCTCAAACAGAAACATTTTGCTAATGTGGAAGAAGTGAAACAAAAAACATCAGAAGCACTAAAAGCCACCAAAATCCACTAGTTCAAAAGCTGTCCTGAGCAGTGGAAAAAAGTCTCAATAAATGTATTGCATCAAATGGGAAGAACTTTGAAGGTGACTGAAGTTTAAACATGCAAGAATAAATGCACAATTTTTAATAAATAAATTCCAGATATTTTTGGGTCCCCCTTGTATTAAAAAAGAAAAAATTAGTGATTAATGATCCTGACAAACTAGGAGTCAAAATTTAATCTTCTTTAAAGAAAACAGCTCTAAGCGTTTTAAAGATGCCATTGGCCCAGGGAAGAGATTTTAGACCATCGAAGCGGAAGGGGGAGCTGTCGACACGGCTGTGGCGCCCTTCGCGCAGGGCTCACCGGCCCACCAGAGGACCAAGAAGAGCCCAGATTTCCTAATGAAAACGCCAAATGAAAGCATTAGTAATATCAGCTGAAATTAATATCAGCCAAACTCCTGCACTGGAGCAGGATCAAAGGGGCTTTTGAGATGGCTCTCGGCTTCTCCGAGGAGCCCAGCTGAGTAGCGCCTTCTCATCAAATAAAACCTGGGTTCTGAGTGGGCACACTTAACACCGGAATGGCAAGCGCCCGCGTCGCACAGACATCCTGGGGAGAAGCAGGCATTTCTGCGTGTCTCTGCCTGTGGCGCAGTGGGACCGTTCGGCGCACAGGCCTGGGTTTAATCCCGGCCCCGGGGCCCGCACGGGAGAATCGCCTTCTATCTTTCAGTCTCCACATCTATAAAGTAGGCCTAATAATGAATAATCATACCTTCTGGGCGAGGTGGATGTAAGGATGAAAGGAGAGAATCCTGTAGAGTAATTGGCACTTTGTGTGGCCACCCAAAAGCACACGTGTTACCTATTATTATTAAATTATCTTATTGTGCATTATCTGCAAATAAATCCATTGTTTAAAAAATTCACTGATTTAAATAAATGGGCTGTGGGCACTGGGTAGGAGCGTTTTCCCTCTCCAGCTCGAAGTGAAAGCATTACCCCTCTCAGATGCCCGGTGCGGCTGAGGCCCATTCCTCCAGTTTTTGGCGTGGCAGTAGCAGCGGCACCCACAGTCGCCCGTCCCAGGTTCTATCCAGCAGCTCAAACCTCCTCCCTTCAGCCCTGGGCTTCGGTCTCTATTTCACAGGCTCAAAACTGGAGGGCTTTGCCCAGCCCAGTCATCAGGACTTCAGTTCTGAGGTTAACTCCTCCCAGAAATCTGACTTTGGGTGCAAGTAATTTATCAAGGAAGCATTCCTAGAGGTAACCAATACGGGGGTGGGAGAAGGAGAACAGGGGAGGAGAGGAGGCCAGACAAGGGTGCCGTCTCAGCACAGCCTCACAGAGGGCGGCTTTAGGCTGACCCAGCAGGGGACCTATGGGTGCACCCGCTTGGCCCCTTCCTTCCCGAGGGGAAAGGAGCCTGAAGTACAGGCGAGGGAAGGGCAGGCCACGGGGGCAGGAGTGCCCTGCTCGCCGATACTTCCAGCTCCTGGGGGCAAGACGTGTTTGCCGCTTCCCGTTGACATAACTTTAGGTTCTGTGGGTCCCGAGGGCCTCATCTCTAAAAGGAAGACGCCTCTACCAGGACACAGAAAGCTTCCACTAAGCCTAAAACTATGGCAACCCCTTGGCCCCCGGGGGGCTCCTCATGCTAGTAGACCATCAGGCAAAGAAAGAAGCTTCCGTGCTGGCTAACGAACCCTAGTCATTAACAGGAGGTGCTGTCTCTCTGCCATGAGCCCAGTGGGAGGACATGTAGCACTTGGGCGGCTCTAGGTTACTCCCATGCACGGCATCCACTGTGACCTGGCGGTTATACCTGCCACGCCATGTTGACCATGGGCTCCCCAGGGATGAAGGGCTGGGCCATACCGACTGGGAACAACCAGGTGAGGATTAGGGGTAGTGGAAGGAAGGTTATGTGAGTATCGATTTTGCCTCCAGACTAGCTGTAGCAGGTAAGGGCTGTAAATTGTCCCGCCAACCCTCCTCTTATAAGTTTCCCCCATAACTGTGGCCAGTCTCCAGCATCTTCATGAAGACTCCAAGACAGGATGCAGTGAACTTGAAAGAGGGATGCCTGGGACACGTCTGTGCTCCCAGATTCCTCTTTCTGGTTTTGTTCACAGGCGGCTTCATGAGCCTTGCATCCCAGCCCCACTCCTGAAATCACTGTCTTAGGTCGGGACCCCCAAAGCCTGCCCCAGGTGAGGATTTGTGTACATATGATGTAAGGACACTGGTGGGGAGTGGCGGGGACAGGACAGGGCCTGGGAGGAGTGCAGGCCAAGGTTCCCAGAGAGCGGCCTCTGCTTGACCCTGCGTGCTCCAGCATGAGGTCTACCAGCATGAGCTCTCGCTCCACTTAGCCGAACCAGCTCCAGAGCCCCGAGGGCATTTTGGCCCAAAAGCCCATCAGGGCCTACAGTGCACAACAATGGTAGGAATGACTGGGGGGACAATGGGGAAGGCCCTGGCATTTGGAGTTGCTTTACTCCCAGTAAGAATGAACTGCGCTCAAAAACGGAACCAAGAGGGAACAGCAAGTCTGTTCCAACAGAACAGATTCTTTTCCTTCTACCGGAAGACGGAAGACCACGAGTGCCCAGGCTGGCCTCTGGGGGCCGGGGAGCAAGGAAAGGCAGATGCACAGGTCTGCCTCCAGAATGTCCCCTCAGGCTGCGCAGAGGAGAAGCCACCTGTGGACTTTTTAAACCACAGCCCAGCAACCCCCCAGGAGGCCTATTATTACAGGGGAAAAGGGAAGTACCTGCCCCTAGAGATTAGAGACTTGCAAAGTCACTCTGAACCCAAGAAGTGAAAAAAAAACAAATCAAAATAGACAGAGAATTGGCATGGACAAGTTCAAGACTCGATTTATTTCTTCAAATTACACTTCCTTGAGTTTTGCTTGGGCTTGGAGTTGTTTTCAAGCCAGGCAGATTTCCAAGGGTCAAATGCTGCTTTGAGAGCAGCTGCATTCGTTGGTTCATTCATTGTGTCTTTCGGCACACATCTACGGGACGCCTGCTCCGTAAACAGGCATGGGGCTCGGCGTGGGGTGGCGACAAAACAGACACAGGCCCCAAATGAAGATATGGTTTAGCCGAGAGACAATCTCTAAATAAATAAATACACACGTAGATCTGGAAGTACAAATGGTGATGGGTGTCTCGAAGGAAAATGTAAAATGCCATCAGAGGGAAGAACAGTGTGAAGGAAATTAAATTGTCAGGAAAGATTTCTCTGAAGAAGTGGCACGTAAATTGAGGTACGGGAATGAGCTGGGAGTTCAACCAGTGAGGGGAAGGAAGTTGGGCGGAGGGTGGGGCGGCCTTCCTGGGCAGAGAGAACGGCCTATGCTTAGGCCTAGAGTTAGGAAAGATGGGAAATGACCTGAGAATCAAACAAACGTGAGCAAATAGGCCAACCGAAGCAGCCTAGGGTTGGTGAAGGAGCCAGACAAAAACTGGAGCACGTTTCTTTCTGTCTGTGCACAGTGGGGGTGGGTTTCAGGAGAGAATGGAGCCTGGAGTGGTGATAAATGTTAGCCCCAAACCTGCTCTGGGTAGGAGACTCAAATCAGACCAAAATGATGAAGCTTTTGGTTAAAGATGAGGCAAAGGAGTCTCAGCTCTTAGCAGTGCACTGCCTCGGGGCGCCACGCACGCTGCAATGTGAGTTTGGAAACGCCTCGTGGGAAAAGGGCCCTTTGGAGAAGTCAGTAAAATGGTTGAATCATTTGGGAGAAAAGAGGAGGTTAGCTTAACGGTTGAGTTTTTATTTTCTGAAGAAACTGGAGGCCAGCGAGGAGAGACAGGTGAAATTGGAGTGCGAGATGTGTTGAAAAGACATCTTTTGTTCTACGACGAAAACCATTGGTGGAGCTTTCCACTAGATGGATAATGTTGAGTAAAACAGGCGAGATCCTACCCTCATAAAGCTTACAGTCTCGTGGGGGAGAAAAGACTAATTTAAATAATATAAAAACAAATGTGTGACTGTAAGTTGAGAAGAGGCATGCAGGAGAGGACCATGGCTGTGGGTGGGTGGGTGTGCCACGGTCCAATGATGTCCAGGGTGTGTGTCAGGACCGCTTCCCTGAGGAAATGGTATTTAGGTTGAGATCGTAAGAATGAGAGAGGGGGTAGAGTGGGGTCTGGGCAAGAACATTCTAGGCATTGGGAAAACGCAAAGGCCCTGTGGTAGGGACACCTGAAGGGATAGAAGAAATCTGGTGACTGGGGCACAGAGAACATAGAGCAGGGAGAAATCACTGAAAGATTTAAGGCAGGAATTAAACTCGGATTCTGAAACTTATCCTGCTCCTTCATGGCTGACGAACTGAGGGGGCGGGAGAACAAGCAGAAAGAATAGTTAGGAAGTTCTTAGAGTGAGACAGGGAGGAGCTCATGGTGGCCTGGGCCAGGGTGGTGGCAGTGGGGGTGCAGAGCATGGAGAGGTTTGAAATATATTTAGGGTGGGAGAGGGGCATATAAGGGGACTAAATGGTAATGGAAAAATACAATAAAAATTACATATTTTCAAAAAGAAATATATTTAGGGTGCAGATCTGGCAGGAAATTGTGGTAGACTAAATGTGGGAGCAGACTCCAAGAAGAAAGGTTCATGTGATGTGAACCCAAGAGTAAATTTACCTGATAAGGCGGACTCCGCATGGTCGACCGAGGGCCCAAATTTTATCAGTAATAACAGCCCAGTGGCCATTTGCTGATGAGCTTCCCACATACTCCGTTTGCCAGAAAGAACTGCAGATGGATCTCTCAGCTTCTCGCCTTATGTCCTACTTGCTTATGCTGTGTATCAACTATTGAAGTAGGGCGGCGGGGGTGGGGGACCCTGGTTTAGTCCTTCTCTTGATACCAATGGACTAAGACATGACCATTCAATCGTTCAATCAGAACTGCCCTATAACGACCAGTCAGGACACATAATGATAACCAATCAGAAGTGTATGCATTTGGATACCTTATTTACATAAAATGGACCCCATTGGGACCCCGGGCAGGAACTTTCCATATAAAAGGCAGCCTTTCCTTTGTCTCTGCACAACACAAGTTGCTACCTGAGTCTGTGTCTCCCAGACTACAGCTCCTTTTGCTCAAGTAAATGCTTTTTATTCTTTATTACATCCTAAAGTTAATTTTTGTTTACAGGGGTGTGAGCGATGAGCGGGGAACAGGTATCAAAGTCTCAGCTTTGTGGAAGTGAGTGGATGGTAGAGCCATTCATCCAGCTGGGGCACCCTGGAAAATAACTCGGTACGAAATGAAGGATACTGATTTTGGTTTTAAACATTTTGGACAGATTGAGTTGGAGGCCCTCTTAAGACACCCAGGTGGAAGCAATTAGATAAATAGATCTGGACTTCAGGGGAAAGGTCTGGGCTGGAAATACTGGTTTGGGAGTCGCGGCTGTGTGAGATTATTGAGGTCTTGGGCGTGGATAAGACCACATGGGGAGAATATGACAGTGCAATGTAAATGCACATAAAGATGTGACTTCATTGGTCAAATTTGTTTGGAAAACATTGGGTTAAATGTACTTAAACTTTGCTGCAGCACTTCTCAAGGCCTTTAAAAGACCAGTGAGTGTTTATATTTCTAGAGGGGAGTGGCTAATGAGCATTGGAAATCTCTAAAGGCAGAGATACCTTAATTCAGAGATTCCTAAACTCTTCTGGCCACAGAATCCTTCGATCACAGGGCATCTTACTGTACTAGACCAGTCTGCCTGACAATCACTGTATTTTGCCATGTATAATGTGCACCCATGTTTTTGGCCCAAACTTTCAGGGGAAAAAAAAATCTTTCATTTTAATTTTTTAATTCAATTATTCATTTATTTGTATTTAGATATTTGTTTTTATATTATAAAGGAATTTTTTCGTTTATTTTTTAACATATTATGGTACAAGAAATTTTATGTAACAAATGATTACAAAACACAAGAATGGATATAAAATACAAGAAATTTTAATTAGTACTACCCATGTATAATGCACACCCTTATTTTTTCCTCAAAAATTTGGGCAAAAGTGTGCATTGTACACAGCAAAATATGGTAAATATGGTAACCAGAGCACTATTTTTTCTCTTTGAAAATAAAACCAATAGCAATACCTAATAATTGAACAATACATCATACTTGACTGGGCATTTTCATATAACTTCTTACTCAGCTCCCAAAACCTTGTTGGGGTGGTCTTAGCATCCCCACTCAGAGGCAAGGTTCAGATACCTTGAGTGGCATCCCCAGTGTCCAATGTCTCCCAGCTGATGAGGGGCAGACCAGGCACTAAAGCCAGGGGCAACCAAGCCACCAACTCCGAAATCATGTTGTTTTATAACCTTAGCTGCTCCCGCATACCAACACACAGTCCTTAACAATATTATTGATTTAATAGTAGTGAGGCCAATGCTTGGATCCTCACAGCCTCCACCTGGTAGCTGAAGCGCCTATGCTTCTGACCTTCTTGCTCTTAATAACCTAAGAATGGCCACACTGAGTCAGACCCAAGGTCCACCCACAGAGGACGCATGTGGTTGTCCTCGTGGAGGTCAACTTTAAAGGCTGAAGCCAAACCCCAAGCATCCCAGCTTCTCCTTGATAGTCAGTTGTGGATCGAACCCCTACACATTTATCTAAAACTTTTAAAAACATATTTATGATTTTAATCATGCATTACCATTTGGGATAATGAGGTCTATAGATTAATTGTTCCTGCTGTAAAACCTTCTTAAGTCTTTTATATGTTGATTGAAAATGAGGCTGTTGGAAGAAATACATTTCTTGAAGAGAGAGGATTATCCTTAGAGGAGAAAAACCAAGACTACCCTCTAACATTAGCATAGGACCCATCTTTTCAGAGAATTAAATATATGTTTCTATTAGCAATGTCCTTAAATAATATCTGGGAATTTCCCTTCTGCTCTGCTATTACACAGATATACACTGAACACCTCTTCCTGGCAAAGATTTGTGCTGGCCGTGGTAGGAAAACATACCCTCCCTATAAGGAATTTTTGTTTACCAATATGTAAAGTTCTACTGAATTATGATATATATTCAGAAAGGTGCACAAATCATGCATTTTCACAAAATGTAACCTCCACCCAGATCAAGAAATAGATCATCATCAGCTCCCTAGAAACAACCTGTGCCGCACCTTCTCTTATCCCTAAGGTAACCGGTATCCTGACCACATATTAATTCCCCATTGCTGCTGTAGCACGTCACCGCAAACCTAGTGGCTTAAGGCAACACATATTTATTATCTTACAGCTCTGGAGGTCAGAAACCCAAAAGCAGTCTCAATAAGCTACAGTCAAGGGGTCAGCAGGGTGGGTTCCTTCCAGAGGCGCTAGGAGAGAATCTCTTTCCTTCCCTCCTCCAGCTGTCAGAGGCCACCTGCACTTCCTAACTTCTGACCTCCTTTCTCTGTCTTCAAAGCCATCATCATAGCACCTTCTCTCTTTCCCTCCTTGACTCTCATCTTCCTGCCTCTCTCTTATCAGGTCTCTTAAAATCAGACTGGGAGCACCTGGATAATCCAAGTACTCTCCCCATTTCAAAATCCTTAATTTAATCACACCTGCAATATCTCTTATACCATACGTTTATTCACAGGGTCAGGGATTAGGAGGTGGACCAGAGGCTCTGCTACACACCGTAACACCACAGATCCTCTTCGCCGGGTTTCGAACTTTATGTAAGTGGAACCAAACACTCCTTTAATGATGCCTTTTGATTTTAAAAAGCTTTAAATTTCAGAGCAGTCTAATTTATCAATTTTTTGCTTTAAGGCTAGTGTTTTTGTGTCTTTTCAAAGAAACGTTTGCCTACCCTCAATAATGAAGGTGTTTTACTTCCTCCAGTTGATACACTGTTTTACGTCTATTTCAACCTAGAATACACCTAGAGTTAGCTTTTTGGGATGGTGTGATGTAGTTATTGTTAAGGTTTGTTTTGTCCCGATATGGGTACACAAGTGAGCCAGCATGACTGTGAAAACACTGTCTTTCCTCCGCTGGTCTGCACTGCTACTTTTGTATTGCTCGGATATCTGTCTTAGCACCATACCAAACTGTCTTAATTACAGTAGCTTTAAAATAAATCCAAATAATCACTAGCACAAGTTCTCCAATTTAGCCCTTCTCCAAGACTGTCTTGGCCATTCTTGGATTTTTGCATTATCATACAGATTTTAGAATCAGTTTACCAATTTCTTGAAATTTGATTGGGCCTGCAATGAATCTGTAGATTATTTGGGAGAGCATCTTTACAATAGAGTCCTCTAATGCCTGAACATTTATTTGGGTTTTCTTTACCTTGGCTCAATAACACTTATTTTTGCACAAAAATGTTGTATATCACTCATTTGATTATTCCTAGTATTTAATGGTAATTCAAAACTCAATTGGTTAAACTGGTGTCTACCAACCTTAACTGAGTTTTGAATGGTAATTGAAATTGGTAATTCAATTAATGCACTTTACCACATGAACAGAATAAAAGAGATCTTATGATCATCTAAAAATATTATAAAGATGTTCTCCCAAATGATCTACAAATTCATTGCAGTCCCAATCAAATTCCAGTTAATTAGCTTTTTGTTTTGAAATAATTTTAGACTTACAGAAGAGTCATGAAAATAGTATGGAGTTTCCTTATATCCTGCACCCAGCTGCCTCTAATGCTTATTTGATATAGCCATAGGACAATTATAAAAACTTAAATAATTAGCACTGGTATAATGCTTTTAACTATATTACGATTTTGGTCATGTTTTACTAGCTTTTCCACTAATGTTCTTTTTCTGTTTCAGAATGCGATATTGCATCCCATTGTGGCGTCTCCTGGTCTGCCCTGACCTGTGACGGTTCCCCAGTCCTCCCTTGTCTTTCATGACCTTGACACTTTTGAAGAGAACTGGTCAGGTATTTTTTAGAATGTCCTTCAGTTTGGGCTTGTCTGATGACTTCACGTGATTTGATTAGAGTTTTTTAATTTTGAGAAATCTACAGCGGTGATGTGCCAGCATCAATTGAGTTTTGAATATTAAACTTCCCTTATAGTCTTGGGATAAACTCAAATTTGTTCTATTATATTTTTTCATATATTTTAAGCTAATATTTTCAAGAGGATGTTTGCATCTATGTTCATGTGAGTTTGGTCTGCAATTTTCTAATTTTCTTTTCTTCTAATATCTTTGTCAGGATTTGGTATCAAGGTTAAGCTGACTTCATAAAACAAGGTAGTAACGGTTTTCTGTTTATTCTCTGAGAGAGTTTGTTTATGTGAGATATGTTGCTGTTTCTTCCCTAAATATGTGAAGAATTCATTGATGAAGCTACTGGGCCTGGAGTTTTCCTTGAGGGAAGGTTTTAAATGATAGATTCAATAGATATTGGACCAGATTCCTTTTTGTCCTTGTTTCAGCTTTAACAGTGTCTTTTTCAAAGCATTTACCGTTTCATAGTTTCAAATTTATTAACAGAAAGTTATTTATAATATTCTTGTATTCTCCACCCCCCTCCCCGTATTCTCTTGTAAATATCTGTATGATCTATGCTGAGGTGTTCTTTTTCATTCCTAAAAGTGATACTTTGCTTTCTCACTTTTTTCTTGAATATTTTTGCAAGAGGTTTATCAATATTATTTATCCTTTTTAGAACCCCCTTCTGTTTTTGTTGATTCTCTCATTATACATTTGTTTACTATTTCATTAATTTTCTACTTTTGTCTTTATTATGTTCTTCCACTTTCTTGGGTTTCATATGCTGGGTTCTTTCACCACTGATTTCTCAAAATAGATTATTACATAATTGATTTCTGGACTTTCCTCTTTTTTAATTTATGCATTCAGGCTTTAAATTGCTCCAAGTATACCAAGTACACCTGCCCCCAAGTACAGCTTTTACTGAATTCCACATGTTTTGATATGTTGTATTTTCATGATCATTTAGTTAAAATACTTTTTCTTTAATCTACAGACTGTTTAAAAGTGTATCACTTGATTTCTTAAAAGGTGAGGATTTTTTAAAGTATCTTTTGTTATTGATTTCTAGGTGAATTATACTGTGGTCATAGGACCATGAATTCTCCCAGAGGATGGAAAAGGAGAGAACATTTACCACTCATTTTATGAGGGCAGTTTAACCTTAATAGCAAAACCGACAAAAATACTATGTGTGGAGAGGGGAGGAATGGAGTAAAAAGATTATTTAAATCCTTTGAAATTTGTTCAGATTTGTTTCATGGACCAGTGTACAGTCAATTTTGATAAATGCACCACATATATTCAGAATTTTAAAAGCATAGCCAATGGGTAGCTCAGTTGGCTAGAGCATCGTCCCAGGGCACCAAGGGCGCAGGTTTGATCTCTGGCTGTGCACATATAAGAAGCAACCAATGAATGCGTAAATTAGTGGAACAACAAATCGATGTTTCTCTCTCTCTGTCTCTAAAAATCAATAAATAAAATTTCCAAAGGGCATTCCGCAGTGGTGTGCAATATTCTATAGGTGATAATTCGGTGGTGGCTGCAT
Organism: Mormoops blainvillei; assembly: GCA_004026545.1. Classification (NCBI taxonomy): domain Eukaryota; kingdom Metazoa; phylum Chordata; class Mammalia; order Chiroptera; family Mormoopidae; genus Mormoops; species Mormoops blainvillei. Next base: position 208,965 of record PVJD01000505.1, on the reverse strand, counting down.
TTGTTAATTGTGTTGTTCAGATCTTTTATATGCCTGTGCTTTTTTCCCTGTTGGTTCTAAAAATTAGAGAAGTGAAAGGTGTCTTAAAATCTTTATTATAATTGTGGATTTGTTTCTTTTTCTTTTTAGTTCTGGTTAATTTTTGCGTTATAAAATTCAAGGATGTATTATTAGGTGCATTTTACAATTGTGTCCTCTTTCAGATGAACTGACATTTTTATCCTTATGAAATGTACTTCATTATCTCTTATATAAAGATGTTTGCCTTAACATTACTCTGATATTAGTGTAGACAAACCAGTTTTCTTTTACTTAGTTAGAAATACATTTTTTCTTCCTTTTGCCTTTATTCTTTCTGTATATTTGGGTGCAGTGGTGTGTTGATTTTTAATTCAGTCTGATAATCTTTGCCTTTTGAAGTACTTAATCTGTTTATAGTTAATATACTTACTGACATATTTTGTGTTTAAATCTACCATTTTATTTGTTTTCTAGTTGTTACAATTGTTCCATTTTCTTTCCTCCTCTCTCTTACCTTCTTTTGCATTCATCAAGCATTTGTATTATCCTGTTTCCCTCTTCTATTAACTAGTTGTTGATTCTTTTATCATCCTTTTATTGGTTACCCTAGACGTAAAGATTACAACATGCATCCTTGACTTATTAAAGCCCGATATAAATTAGTACTTTTTTCAATTCCTGGGAAATGTTAAGGACATTGGGATACTTTAACTCCTTTTTCCTACTTCTTGTATTTTCTATATTGTTGCATGTTCTAATTCTACATGTATTCTAATTTTCTCAAGATATTATTTTATTCTTTTATACTCAATATTAATTTAGATGTTCCCATATATTTATGCTGTACACTGTTCTTCATTCTTTTCTGCATCTTCTTGCTTCCGTCTGAGGTTCTTTACCTTCTACCTGAAAAACTATTTAGTTTTCCCTTTAGTGTTTGTTGGCTAGCTATAAATCATCTCAGTTTTTATTTGGCTGTTTATTTCACTTTCGTTTTGAAAGATACTTTTTCTGGGTATAGAATTTTAGGTTAGCAGTTATTTTTGTAGTCTTTTGAAGGTATCATTATATTATTTTTTAGCTTCCATTGTCTCTGTTGAAAAATTGGCTGTCTTATTATTGTGTCTCTGAACAAAATGTGCTATATTGTTTTTGGCTTTCTTTTCTTTTTATGCTTTTACAGTTTTTTCCCTTTGGTAGTTTTCAGCATTTTATTATGCTCTGTTTGGTTGTGGCTTTCTTAGTAATCACCTGCCTGGGGGCTGTGGCACTGTTTGAATCTACGGTTTTAGTAATTTGTTAGTTTGTAAATCCCAAGATTATTTTCTCTTCAAATGTTGTTTATACTATGCACAGATGTTTACCCTGGGTCTCATATATCTCTCAGGTTCTTTTCTGTATTTTCTAAACTTTTTATCTTGCTGTAATCATAGTGAAGTCTGAACATTTTCTTCTGGCCTATATTCAAGTTCATGAATCATCTCTTCAGTTGTGTCTAATCTGTTTATAAATCCTTTCGTCAAGTTCTTCATTCCAGTCCTAGAATTTTCATTTGATTTTTTTTTAAAATAGAGTCAACATATCTATAATATTTTTCCTTTGGTTTTCAGTGATTTAGTCTTATCTTCTGGTATGCCTTGTATTTTATTTTCATGCCAGATACTGTGGTTTGTTTGTTTTTTAACCTCACTGGTGGACATGCTTATTGATTTTAGAGGGAGGAGAGAGAGGAAGAGAAATAATGATGTGGGAGAGAAACATTGATCAGTTGCCTCTCGTATACATCTGGACTGGGGACCGACCCTACATCCCAGGCATGTGCCCTGACCAGGAATCAAACCCGCAGCCTTTCAGTTTATGGGATAACACTCTAAGCAACTGAGCCACACAGGCCAGGCCACCGTGGGGCTTTTTGCCAGAAAAATTGTAGTGATAATTTGAGACCCTGGATATTGTCATCTTCCTCCAAGGAAGATTTACTTGTTTCTGGCAGACAGCTAGAAAAATATCTTCTTAATCTAATCTGAGATTAAACTGATTCAGATCTGAGTTTCGGTCTCTGAGTGCTAGTCTGTTTTCAGGCTAGCTTTACTACCAGGGTGTAGTCCTCCAACGTTCCCAGCTGGAAGACTGGAATGTTTATGAGGACTCCCCTTGGAAAGCAATGAATCCCAATTTTTATCTCTGCAGCCCTGTGAAACAGCCAACAGCCCTGCTCAGCATCTCTGTATTTATTCAGCATCAGCAAATTCATCATGAGGAACGTAGCTGCGTATGTTAAGCCACTCACCTGTCTGTGTTTCCTTTTTCTCTAGCACCTTAGACCTTATCTTAGTAGCTTTCTGTTGCTTTCAAATAAATGTTTCTCACTTTTTAAAAATTTAATCTTTATTGTATTTTTTCCATTACCATTTAGTCCCCTTATAACCCCCTCCCCCCCACCATCACCACACTGTTGTCCATGTCCATGAGCCCTTTCTCCTGTTTCTCTTTTTTTTTAAATATAGGGTTTTCTAGTTGTTCTCACATGGAGGACTGGTCTGATACAAGCCGCTCCACAATGACTGCAGGCAGATGTCTTCCCCGGTGGAGCTTATCGCCAAGTGCTGCTCTATTTTCTCACTCGTGGTCCCTGCCCTTGAGGAACTTTTGCTTTAAAACTCTACCCCACCTGCCATAAAAAAACAAAAACAAAGACAAAACAACAACGAAAAAACCCACAAAAAAACCCCTCAGTCTAAAAGAAAAAAAAAGGAATGCCTTGGATACTGAGTATTATTTTTCAAGCAATATCATATGAACAATAATAACAACTACAAATTTTATTGTTTGCTCCGGGCCAGTGTCCTAGCATCTTACGTGCATTAATTCATTCCATGGGATGCAATAATGTCTAACGCTCTCCCTCTTCCTCAGTCACAGAACTTGACCGAGGGTGAGCCATGGGTGAGAATGACATATAACTCCACAAACACGGCCAGTGCCCAACTGAGAAAAAAGTTTAGACATTATCTAGGCTATCAGAGTACAGGGAAGACACGGGCTTATAGAATAAATCTAATTTATTGTACAAGCCTCAAACTACTGCCCTGCTAGTCTTTCTCAAGTGAGAACTCCTAAAATAAGTTAACGAACAGCAAAAGATGAACAACGAGCAAGTTTTCCTTCTACTCGTACGCTTCCTAGTGGAGGTGATGAAATGTTGAAAGTAAGTAGCAGAGAAGAAATAACAGGAGGAGAAGAGAGAACAACCAAGAGCCCTGTCCACTGTCCCTGAGTATCAAGAATCAACTTTATCTGTATTCAGCAGATGCCAAGTGATTGCAGATTTGCGCCATGCAAATGAATCGAGTGACAGATATAAGACTAGAAAGGGGTGGCACGGTATGGATGGTCCGAGGCCCTGCCAAAGAGAAGTGAAGGGGACATTTAGGCTCTTTACACCAAACGCCATGCGCAGAGCCTGGAACATGGCAATCCCAGTCTCACTTCAGCTCTCAGCCAGGCAGTCCTCGTCCTCTTCTATCCTTGAGCCCTGGTAGTAAGTGGAGTGAGTCACATTCTTGCTGTTGGATGAAATTCTATTTAGTACTCCAGTTTTATTTCCACCAGTGGAAGCAGTCTGGGGTGGTCGCAGCATAGGCTGTGGAATAAGCCTACCTTGGTTCAAGTCTTGGCCCTAACTGCTACCTGGGTGACCTTGGGCAAATTATTTAACCTCTCTGAGCCTCAATATCCTTCTTGTGAAATAGGGATGATGATAATAATAGTTATCAAGATGCTATGAGATAATGCTAGTGAAGTGTTTGGCAAAGAAATAAAAGCAAAATAAATGTTGGCTACAGCTATTACTTAATTTAGGGTCCTGCTATGTGTAGGAAGGTCTTACGCAATTCTTACCTGTCGCATTCCTCATTTGCAAGGCGGCCTCAGGGGTGTTGTAGGAGGGGAAGGAAGAGATGGAAAACACGGGAGCTTCCTTGGTGTCATGGGTGAACATACATTTAATCTAACAATCATAGCACTCCCAAGGCTGGTATCTACGAGACCTTTTAGGAGAACTGTTGCAAAATGTATTAATGTGAGTGGTCATTAGCCAGGTTTCCTGTTCTCACTCCTCCCTGGGAGGAAGTTGGTTCTATTTCAGAGACATCAGAGATCTCAACTTACCCCCTCTACCCCCTTCAGAAATACTAAGGCTGGAGGGCCCTTAGGTTAATAATAAACAGGTGATGCCTCCCAGTCTTGTGATCAGAAGCGCTCTTCCACGCAGCTCAGGAACCTCTGCTCCCCCAAAGCTCTTCTCAGAGTATTAAACATCAATTATTTAGCTCTTAATGTGAATTGAATTAATGTGTCTTACTCAAGTGAATTTTCCATTTATGCCTTACCTTCACTCTGGAATGAAAGGCTTGTGTCCCCACGAAAGCCAAGGAATAGCAAGAAGGGAACATATAGCAGACGACCATCCTATGAGTCAGAAGACCCCCACCCCCACTTCTGGTTCTGAAGTGTGGCTTTGGGTAATTTGTTTGTCCTCTGTTGTTCTCAACATCCTCACTTAAGGGTCTCTCAACTCCCTTCCAGCTCTGAAAACTGTGTATCTATGTGAGTGGTTTTAGTTGAAGGACCTGAAGCAGGCCCAGAAATCGCCCACAGGCATTTACAGTCAACCCATACCCATCCTGAAGCTTTGAACATACCCGGGGTTCCCTGTCCCCTGCCCCTTCCCGGGCCCATGTGGGTCCCCCACCCTCAGGACCTGTCTCTCCAGGGCCTTGCTCTGAGGGTGGCGGTAACCCAGCCCCCACTCCAGCCTCACTGTGCAGCCCCTGCCGTGCCCGCCCCTCCCCTCCAAATCCCCATTTCCTGTCTAACAGACTTACGATGCAGTTCAAAGAAGGAAGGATGATATAACAGCTTTCCTTCCCCCTCCCTCTCCCAACTGACTTAGTTTAAACTGGCTGGGGGCCAAGCAGTTTTGTTCTCCACAGCCTCCCATGTGTAAAAATACTCCAGGCCCCAGCCCTCCCGCCTGTGACAGGGCGTCAGCTCCCAAACCCACTGGTCAGGCTTTGCTCGTGGGTGGGAAGGAGGCAGCCCTGCCCGGCACTGGAGTCTAATTAAGTACTGGGGGAATAAACCATGGGCTTCAATTTTAGCTTTAAAAATAGCTCGAGCCCAGGATTCCGCTCGCTGGTTTGAACTGTGAGTTCACCGTGTCCCGTCACTGAGTCCTCCGGCACCTGGGCTTTAGGGTTTTCAAGGGGAAACTCAGTGGGGAGGAGAGGGTGGGGGTTTTGAGGAGCAGAGGGACCCCATGGAGGCTCGGAGGGGCAGAAGCCAGTGGGAGAAGCAGACCTCAGCGAGAGGGAGACCCAAGCCCGGGGTGGGGGGTGGATTATTCCGTCCCCTCGGTCCCTACTTTGGCATCCCACCTCCAGTGCGCTGGCTCCCCCGCGGCGGGACATCCAGGAGCCCGGGGTCCTTCTGAATATATCTCCAGAGCCCCAGGTGGCCAGGAATGCGAAGCTCCAGCCAATGCTGAGGTAATTCTCCAGCAAGATAATAGAATACACATCACAGTTTTGTGCATAATCAGGCCTCTTGGGCAATGAGGATGAGGAAAACATCAACAAATGGATGTGTGGAAATAAAAGCTGCAGGTCAACTGAATGTCTAGCTGGCTCACAGTGAGCATCTTCCTGCCTACCTCTCCATGTGGAAGGAGAGAAGTCAGCCTGCTGAGAGACAGGCAAGGAACGGCTAAGCAGACCAGTCAAGGTGAAGAAGAGGGGCAGTCCCTGTGAGCTGTGGGATGTCCAGAGGGGCCAGCAGATTTGCCACGCGGGTTAAGTCCTCAGTCACTCGGTCCATTCTGACTCTCACACTATATCACCATTAGCTGTCATTGGACCACGGACAGGGGCTCTATATTATCTTCTCCCTTTCCCATTGCCCGACCCATGGCAGGTGCCTGGCTTCAGTGTGCTTGCTCCTTGTTAGGCACCCCTTTGTAACATTTCAGCACTGAGTTTGCTTTCTGCTGTCAGGAGCACCCTTACTCCTGCATCAAAGGGGCACGATCGAGAACAAGCTAAATGAGCCTGTGAACAAGCTTATCCCACCTGCCTTCTGCACACCTGGGCTGACCCAGAGCGGACGGCAGAAGTGGGGTGAGGCCCCTGGCAACACCGGTGGCTATGAAGACCAGTGTCACATGTACCTAACACTGAGCCAGTGCTCTCTGCTTCTGGGGAACAGTCAGAATGAAAAGGACAGAGAAGCGTAACAGAAATCAAGCTCAAAGGGCAGGAGTAAGGGCTCTTACCTACCAGTGCTCTGGGAGTTTTTCCATCAGCGCGAATTGCCAGGCAGGGGGCTCCCTTCAGCTCGTTCTTAGAGAAGTCTGCAGAGCTCCTTCTTCTCCTCAGATTCATTCAATCACTCCGTCAGCATGTTTTGAGCAGCTACCACAGCTGCATGTGGGGGGTGCAGTGATGGCACAGCCAGCCAGCCACACCGGTAATTACTTTATACTGTGTTATGTTGGGGAGGGGACAGAGGACTGAGGGAGGATGGGGCAAAAGGCACCTATGGCTGCCTGGCGGTCATGGAGGCTCCCTAGAGGGGGTGGAGGGTACCCAGGCCTGCCTTCTCCGGGCCCGCTGCCCCTCTGCTTCTCTCTCCTCCCACCTGGCAGCTCTGTCTTGCAAAGAGGCCCTGTGCTATGGGAGACAGGCCGCCGGAGAACACGGTTCATTCTCCAGAGCGCCTCTGGCACCCTGGTCTCCTGCTTTTCGGCTTTCAGGTGCCTCCGCAGGGCCCAGCTGTTCCTAACGCAGCCCCTTCTCTTGGTGGAGTCCGAGGCCAGAGGCCGGAATGCAGTGACACTGGGGCCATAATAATACTGCTGAGGAGGGGGAAGGGAGTGGAGTGGCAAAGGAGAAGCACCGCTTTACCCTCAAGCCCCACCCTGTGGGTAACTGTCTCAACCCCTAACTGTGGCTGTGGAGGCACAGCTCAGTGTGGCCAAACCACAAAGTCCCCACTTGGAAGGTCCCGTTTCCTAACCACCTTGGCCCAACATCAATAGCAATATTGCCCCACGAGGAGTGGCAAGCCATTTACTGCAGAACCACCGCACCACAGCTCAAAACTCAAGTTCAGATACGAAGAACTCCCCTCTGGAATGTAAAACTGAGTTCAGAAATAAGAAAAACAAAGTTTCGGCCCAAGTTTCCTCCAAGGAGACACCCTCAGTGCCCCTCCTCACAGCTGCCTAGGCCTCCTTCCTGGGCTGACCCCTCATTAGGAACTAATGATCCCCAGCTGTGCCAGCGTCCAGGCCTCTTCCTTAACCCCTTGGTTTCCCCTGTTAGTGCCAGAAAAAAAATTGTGCCAAGAGGGCACGCACTTCATTGAGTCAGTGGTGTGCACATTCTATGGTGTCTCCTAATAAACCAAATTAGTAACAATTGCGGCCAGCATGCCTTACCCACTTGCAGTATCAGTTCTTCTGTCACCTCTCAGCTTCGCAAGAACACTAGGAGGTAGGACTTGTTTCACCCATTTTATGAATGAGAACAGCGAGGCCCTGCAGCTAGCAAAGGGAGGGGCGATCCAAACTTGGCTCTATTCTCTCTTGCCCACGCTGTCACTTACTTTGAGCAAGATTTGATTCTCATGTGTGCTTTGTTCACCTGTAGAGGTTTTAACACTTTCAAACCAGAAAATACTAGGTTGAGAATGGAAAGAACCGGGTTTTCTGCCCAACCAGGGAGGCTTGTTGTCCTTGGACAACTACCAGCTTCCTTGAGCTCCTACAACCTTACCTTCAAAATAGGGCAAGTTTATATCTGCCTTTCGTCCCTCTTGGGCTTGTTGGAAGATCAAGTAGATGCAACTGGGCAAAATCATCGTGAACTGTGGGGAAGGACAGTGACACTCGATGACTCCCCTGTGGGACACGACACATTCTAAGAGCAGAAAGCCTCACCCAGATGTGGTCAGACTGAGTTTTGGGGCCTAACATCCCAGGAGCCTTTTATTTCCTTGGTGAGACACTTGAGTTGACAATAATCACCCAGGGAAGGTGGCAGGGGGGTCCAACCTGTGGTTTGTGGGCTGCATGTGTCCCAGGATGGCTCTGAACACAGTGCAACACGAAATCATAAATTTACTTAAAGCATTGTGAGGTTTTTTTTTGTGATTATGTATTGCAGTGTGTTTAATGTGTGGTCCAAGACAACTCTTCTTTCAGTGTGGCCCAGAGAAACCAAAAGGTTGGACGCCCCTGGAAACTGTCCAGGGTCCCATCCCCAGATGATCTGACTCCATGGGTACGGGGTTATTGGCTCGGGTGTTCAGCCCACATTTTGAGGCCTGCTTTTAGGCCTTTCTTTACTGTATGGGAGTCACGTTCTTTTGTGAACAGGCCCCCTTTTATGCTTGTTGTTCCCCCCAGTAACATGGGGACACTTTGTGTGTCTTCTGCTTCACGGTGATCTGAGATGGGAGGACATCCAGGTACACACTGGGGGTGCTACCTGCGTTCTGGTAGGCTTGGCAGCATCAAAGACCTGTTCCTCTAGGGCCTGCACCTTAAACTTCTTTTTCCATAACCTGGCATCTTGGGATTTACTCAACGTCTTGGGAAGTGGTAGCTTTGACCTTAAGGGGTTATTGTTAAGATGGAATTTTGTCTATTTGAAATTTTTGCTTTTTCACAAAAGGAAACCCAAGGCCAGAGGCGTGCCCTTCTGGGATGACGGTAATCCTGAGTTCTGGAACCAGTCAAAGAGAAGACAGAATGTGAATCTGGGTTCAAATCTCAGTCCCATCACTTACCATTTGTGTGAATTTGGTCAAGTAATTTCATTTCTTAGAATTTTAAATTCTTACATTCAAATTCTTTAGATGTAAAATGCAGCTGATAACTGTACTTACTTTGCAGGGGTTTGAAAGATACATGTTGAGATATTTATAAACTATTTATTTATTTATTTATTTTAGAGAGAGGGGAAAGGAGGGAGAGAGAGGGAGAGAAACATCGATCAGTTGCCTCTCATTCATGCCCTGACCAAGAACCAAACTGGCAACCTAGGCATGTGCTCTGACAAGAGTCAGTTTATGGGACGATACTCCAACCAAGCCACACCGGCCAGGGCACGTGCTGAGGTATTTAGAGGTGAAGTGTTATGATGGCTGAACTTAAAAAAATTTGGAAAAAGCAAAAGCATATGTACGTAGATACATAAATATATAAAGCTAACATGGCAAAATGTTAAGAGTTGCTGAATCTAGGTGATGGGTAGATGGGTAATCATTCTTTCAACTTTTCTGAATGTTTGGAAATTTTCATAAAATCAGAAAAAATGGAATATACAGGGTCCCGCAGAAGTAACACCTGTTCGAGTGTGGTTGGTAGGGTAATAATATGGGTGTGATAATTCATAGTTTTAATTTGAACATTTCACCTAAAATGTCATATGGTGTGCTGCAGTGTGATGTTATGTTACAGAATTACATGCTCGTGATTTTGTAATAAAAGATTTTGTAATATAAAAGGGGCATTTTTGTGCTGACCCCTGTATGTAAGACCATTGGCGCAGTGCCAGTCACTGAGAAGGTCTCAGCGGGCCAAAGAGCAGGGGAGGGAGGTGAGGGCGGCAGGACAGGGAGCGGGAGGGGGAGAGACGGGGAAAGACTGCAGGCTGGTCCAGTGCAGGAGCCCGGGGAAAGGGAGGCAGCTGAAGCCAGGGACCCTGGAGCCCTGGCAATTCCCACCCTCAGAGGGTGTGGGTGTGAGAACTGCCCTTCATGTTCCCGTCTCCAGAGAATTGGGGTGTAGGGAAGGAGTGCCCCACTCCACTCGGGAGGCATGTTTCTTTCTCCTTTCTCAGGGTTCTACGAAGAGCCCATTGGACCATTATCAGGTGTTCAGGCCCTCTCGGTTAGGGTGGGAAACATGATAGAGATCCTTTGGACCTCCAAATTGTTCACAATTTATAGACACTCTGAGCCCCTCCCTGACATACAAGAGTCTTGCTCAACAGCTGTCCTGAGCACCAGAGTGTAAATGAACAAGGAACAAAGCCACGAGGCCTGCCCTTGAACTGGGCAGCTGGCCCCCGGCCTCAGCCCATGGCTAGACCTCGGGGTTCTTCCAGATCCAGTGGCATGAATCCAACCTGGTTGAAGAGAACACAGTTGTTTCCTGTTGCTGCTGTAACAAATCACCACGACCGAGTGGCTTAAAACATCACACATTTATCTTACGATTCTAGAGGTCAGACGCCCAGAATGAGTCCCGCCAGACTCGGCTCGAGCAGGCCTGAGTTCCTTCCGGAGGTCCTCAGCGAGATTTCGTTTCCTCATCTTTTCCGATTTCTAGAGGCTGCCCTCGTTCCTCGGCTGTGGCCCTTCCTCCATTTTCAAAGCTCGCGCCATCTTCCTCACAACGCCATCTCTCTGTCCCTATGCTTCTGACTCCTCTCCGCCATTAGGGATCCTTGGGGATACTTTGGGCAGATGGCCTCCTTATTTTCAAGTTCACTAAGAAGCAAGCTGAGTTTCCCTGGTCCTATAACCTATCAGGCTCAAAGGTGCCGGGGTTGGGACACAGACATCTTCTCGTTCTGGGGGCTCTCAGATGGAGGCTCTCATTCTGCCTACTACCGAGGATGCCCCTAAATGGATGAGCAGTTTTCCCCTTTACTCCCAGGGATTTCCAAACTTTAGTGTACTTTGTAAGCAGGGAAAACAAAGGCAGAATTTTAGCCCCACCAGATTCTGATTCAGTACTTCTGGAATGGACCCAAGGAATCTGAATTTTTAGCAAGCTCCCTCATGCCCTCCCGATACACATGATCCAAGGAGCACATTTCTGAAAAATCTGCTTCCCTTTGTCTTTGGATAGGGTATAGGGGCTGCATTTTAGAAACCTAATTACAAAACCTATAACCTATATATATATTTTCTTTTATGGAGCAACTCCAATGTACTAATAAATATACCTAAGTTTAGCAAGCACTTACTACATGCCGGAGACTGTTTTCAGTGGGGTCCGTGCATCACCTCATTTAATCCTCATGATAACACGGCCAGGAGGGGGTATCACCACGTCTGTTTTGCAGATGAGAAAGCGGAGGCAAAGGGGGCTGAGTAACCTCCCTTAGGTTACACAGGCAAAGCCAGTCAGCCGCCTATCCATCTCCTTCCCTTTCTTTTTCTAAAGCCTGAGCAATTAACCACCAACTCAAGCACAGGACCAGCACATAGTAGGCCCTCTATACATACATGTTGAATTACAGAGCGAATACATAGGTGGGTATTTTGTACGCTTTCACCCTAATCCTCCGAAGAATCCCAAAGGGAAGTATTATCATCATCCCTGGGAAGGAGACAAGGCTGGAAGCCTGGAAAGGATAAGGCCCCGTCACTGCATCTCACTCCAAAGTCCACATGCTTCTCACTTCGCCTCGCAGGCAGCAGTCCATGTGTTCTTACAAAGGATTTTTTTCTCATCACGCATTTTATTATCACACAAAAATTTTACTGCTATAAAAGTTAAATTGGCTTTGAGTTCTGTAGTTACCAAGTGGCTTCTATCAACAAGAACCTAATTATACCAAATCAGGCCCAGGTGGCGGCTCTACAGCTTAGGAGGAAGGTGTTTTTTTTTTTCCTCCCCCAAAGATGGAGCTGACTGGGCAGAGCCAAGGCTGGGGGAGGTGGCCTGAGCCTTTACACTCAGGGAGGTACACACAGCAATTAAAAGCTTCAAATCATCCAGGTACATTCTCTTTAATTCTTCTGTGAACATCTAGCAGGGCCACAAGAGTACCTTGGGCCGGAAGGGGTCTGTTGAGGAAATGCCATCCTGCCCATCCTGAAGACAGAAATATCAGAGGCTCGCTCTCACCCTCTCCCTCCCTCTCTCTCTCTCTCTCTCACACACACACACACTCCAGGTGACAGTTTCATTACACGGGCAGCTTGCAGCCTGTCACCTTCCCCGAGCCCTTCAAACTAGCAGCAGCTTGTGCTGGCCTTGGACGGAAACTGGACAGAGTCTGTAATGCCAGCCGGGGCACAGGACTCACACCTGTGTAGGGCGCACCCCTCCCTCTGAAATGGGCACCGCGGAACAAGTCACTCTTTCCCCACTCCCCGCCACACCCACTGCCCTCTCCACCCCCTTCACCCCTCAGTTCCCTTTTCTCTCTTGCATATTTTCCCTTTCTCCATTTCTTCAGTGTGGCTTTGGAAACCTGGGGCAGAGAGGTGGGTTTCAGTGAGGAACCATGAACCTGTAAGCCCACTTTGGACTGTGCCTTTGTTTCCCTTCTGGAAAATGAATATATCAACACTTGCCGAATTCCTGACTCATAGCAGCATCTGTGGTTCTAATAGTCGCTTTGTGGTTTGTAAAGTGTGTGCCCCGCTTCTGGGCTTGTCATGACAGCCTCATGAAGCACAGCGTTTAGGAAGCAGACTTTGCAGATGAGGAAACTGATGCCCAGAGAGAGGGAAATGACTCACTCAAGGCCACACAGTGTTTAGTGACAGAGCCAGGACCAAAAACAAGTCTTCCAACCCTCTCAGCCAGGACACTTGAGTGCTTCGTGATGATGGTTGTATGGCACATGGCACAGAGGACATGGACCTTGAGTGTGACGGCTGCCAACAGATCATGAAGACCATCAAAGAAAATGGAAGCAGAAGAACCTTAACAAAGTGGTTACCTTTTATGCTTAATTACTGTGCAACCCAATTATACTGATGGGGCTCCTTACTGGGTCAAACTTTATTTTATGTTTTTATATGATGAAAAACCAACGCCCCCCTGAGTGTGGACCCGCCGGCTGCGTACAGAGAGAACTTGTGATGAGGGCTTGCTGCTAGCTTGCTGAAGTGTGTGAGGCACTTCATGGGCGCTCAGGAGACCCTCAAACCCATAACCCAGGCAGCCTTGTTCCCCTTTCACAGATGAGCAAATGGAGGTGCAGAGAGTGAACTGACTGGCCCGTGGCAAGGCTGGGTTCAAATCAAGGTCTGTCCCATTCCAGAGTTGCGTTTCCTTCCCACACCGCATGGTGCTGGCTCCCCACAGATACGTAAAGGCTTTAGTGAGGTGACTGTTTCCTCTTCTGTCAAAGCCCACCTTGGTTTCTGTGTTCACTAATGAGAAGCCCTCCTCTACCCTGGGTGCCAACCAACATGGCACAGCAGGAGGAGGACTTGTGGCGAGTGTTAGAGCTTTTCCTTTGGAGGAGCACGTCTCCCCCACTTCGGGGGAGAAGCCAGCTGACCCTGAGGTCCCTGGGCCCCCAGGGAACAGCCCTGTTCAGTAGGCTGCAAGTCTTGCCCAGGGGCACCTGTGCGGCAGGGCCGGCGAGGGAGCAGCACTTCTTTCCCCATGCCCAGCCGGGCCACCCGCCAGCTGGCTGTGCAATCTTGCTATGAATAGGTCAAGGTGTGTGGTTTGGTGCCAAAGAGACCAGGCTTGTTTCCTTTGGGTGACAACTCCCCTCTGGAATTCTGGGAGGTGAGGGAGTGCAGCTGTGAGGTCGGGCTGCTGACCCTGAGGCTGGGCGGTCCAAGCTGGTGGCGTGAGGGGAGGAGCCTGTGGCCAGACTGGATGGGCAGGTTGGCAGCATGTCTCCTCAGCGTGCTGGCACAAGGACAGATGTTCAACTTGAAGTGCCCAGAGCTCCTTCACCGTCCCTAGTAGTCCCCAGCTACCCTGAGTCTGCCTCCTAAGCTCCTCTCCATCCCCCATCCCTCACTCTCACCAGGCCCTCATTACCTTAAAGGAGCTCAGAGAAAGAGAAGGAAAAACAGACTTGCAGTTTCATTTTTAAAACATTAAAATTATGAGGCTGTGGGAAATCTGAGATTTTCATATTTTGTTGGTGTTGTGAGTTGGTACATTGGAGGGTAATTTGGTCAGTCTACAAAAATTGGTAGACCCCCGACCCAGCAATTCCACATTTGAGCATTAATCCTACAGGTTCTTGCGCATGTATGTAATATAGGTATAAGGTTATTTACTGCAGTATTGCTGTTAACAACAAACGTTTAGAAACAACTCAGTGTTCTGTATCTATCCACAGGGGACTACTGGTTAAATGAATGATGATACATTGGCATAGTGGAATACCATGCAGCTACAAAAACATCTCCTCCATGTGTGTGAAAATCATTAGTAAAGCAAGATCCCAAAAGGGTATATAATATAGTGTTCGTGTAATAAAAAGGGGAAAATTAGAATCTGCATTTTTATTGATTGTAGGTGTATGAGAAATTCTGGAAGGATACACAAGAAACTTTGGGGTGGGAGGAACTAGAGAGCTAGACAGGGATGGGAAGGAAACATTCTTTGAGTGTATCTATATGCTTTCTGCCTTTTCAATCATATGAAGGTATTTCCTTTCAAAATATTAAAAATACAGTGCAACAAAATGAAGATACTTCTGAAAAAATTCCATAATCCAACTGCCAGACTATAATGGACACGTCCCACATGAGGCCCCCGTTCCTACTTAGGGAGGTTACCGAATGGGTGCATCTTGGTGGGAAGGAGCCCCTGATCCCCTACGGGAATGGGCCATGGTTCCTGATGCTCCCGTCGGCTGGGGCTTGGGCAGCAGGTGGCTCCAATGCTCTCTGACTTCGAATGTGGAGAGAACAACTGAGAAACAGTTATAGATTATTCATGGCAGCAACACTGAGGTCCTGGGTCCAATGTTAAAGCCCAAAGTGTCCAGGACACAATAGTTACTTCAATTTTTGCATTTTATCCCTTAGTACCTCTCTCCAGCCATAGTTTACACAAGATGCTCTATTTCTATTCTGCTTCTTATTCTTCTATCAATATATAAGGTTATAAGAGCAATTAGATTTCTAAGAGTGTAAACAACATGAATATTTTCTATGCATAGGAATAGTTTTCATATTTTGTTCTAATAACATTCCTTTGTTCTAATTAGGTATTTCCTACACTATGATATTCAAGATGCTAACAGAAGAAAATCATGGAAACTCAGTTACGAAGGCGCAACTTTGCAATACCAGTTTTCGACCACATTCCTTGTAAACAGTCGAGTTCCCTCGTGATCTCCACTTCAGCTCCCCAGTGCCCTTCTTTCACATTATTCCTCATTCCCGACAGGCTTGGGGGAGGCGGAGTCAAGCTCGGCTCTTCGCTTTGGCTTTTCCAAAACTACACTTATAAAAGTAGCAAACTTCCACTTTGGTAAGTTAAAATGGTACGCCAGGTGAAGAGCTGAAAGTGAAAGTCCCTTCTCGGTCCCCTAGACTTCACCATTACTAAGTTTCTTGTGATTTTTTTTTCCTAGGTCGGGACTTCGGAACTTGCTTAGAGAATTACATGGGTGCTGAGTTATGGATTCCTCAGCTCGTGGGGCAGCCTGTAGGGCCTGAGACCTGGAACGACTTGTTTTCATGTTTTTATATGGTGTGCCATATAAACATCATCTTTTCCGTGGGTAAAATGTTGCAAAAACAGTTCTAGAGTGACCATGACTTCTCATTTCCTCAATATCCTCCCCTTCTAGGACCCACCTCCAGTGTGTCCAAGGGCCCTTCTTCAAGGGCCACTCTGATTAGGTCTCTGCCCTGCTGGCTTCTCCGAGCAGGGTCTAAGCAACTCGGTCTGGACTTCTCTGGCAGCTTATTTCTCTTGACTGACTTCTCACCTGTATTCTTTGAACTCTTTAAGGCCCAAACAAGCTCACTGTTTCCTGAACATGTTCCAGTCTCTCCTGCATCTATGCCCGAGATTCATCACTTCAGCTCGGAAAGCCCAATGCTCTTCTGCCCTTCCGTTCGAATGTTCGCTTCCTCTGGGCTACCAGGGCTCTGACTGCCCTGCTCCGCCACAGCACCCTTGGCCGCGTTCACGGGATCCGCCCGCGCCAGCGCTCGCGCCAGCAGCCCTCCACACTCCGGCCCAGCCCCCGGCCCATCCTCCTGGGACAACACAGGGCCTGGCGCATAGTGGGCGCCGATGGGATGAATGAACGGAGGATTCTCAGAGGCGGCCCTGGGCCCATATAAGAAAGGCGTTGAGATTCTCTTCCCCGTGCAAATGGTGATGCTTGTACTGTGCACAGCAAGGCCTCAGAGGAAGGCGGCAAAAACAAACGGTTTTGAGCCGTCACTCTGGGACGGCACCGGGCAGAACTGCGTGTGCGCGCACACACATCTAATTTCTTCAGGTCTTAAACACTGCTAATAGCGTTATCCTAGTGTTCAATGAGGACATGCAGGGGGTAGAACCCCCCTTCTTCCAGCTGCAAATGTGTCTAGTTCTCAGAGCCCAGCACCGTTGCTTCTCTCTGATGGAGATGGAAGCACAGCTCGAGTGGGTGGGCCCCTTTCTGAATGCTCCTCTCTCCACCTCCACACTTCAAATTCCCTGCTGGTTCGCGCCACAGGCCTCCTCTCACAACGGCCCCCGTAGCCCTCTCCCTACCTTTCCGTGTCCCAGGTGTGGGGTGTGGAGCATCTGGCAGATAGTGGCTATGAATTCTACCTCCCTCCACCTTTCACTGCTGTATTCCAGCTTGGTGTGGGTGACGTGGCTGATACAGTCACATTTGGTGGCGTAAAGGTTTGCCTTCATTACATGAACATCTGCAAAGTCAAATCGCTAAAGTATTTTAGAGATTAGTCCACATTCTTCCTCTTTTAAACATGAAGCTGAAGCAGAGAATCAGCAAGAGTTAGTTCTTTATTTGTCAAGGTGCACACCAACGGCGGCCACCAGCCACCATGACCCACGCCACAGATCTGCCTTTACTCAACTGGTTGTCTGTGGAGGTCGAAAGTGGACCAGAGAAACAGTCTGTTAGCTTCACTGAGTTTCGAGATCTCACGATAGAGCCTCTCAGCTTTCCGCCTTCCCAGCCTGTGAAGTCCTTCCACAGGGAGACCCTGAGAGAAACTCAATGATTTCATTTCTGGTGTTAAAGGAAAGGGGAGGGAGAACAAAAGACTTCTTGGAGTAAGATAGAGTGTCACTGATGCTTTATTTACATGCGTCACCATCTCTTTTACAAACTAGGTTACTGTTTTAAATGGAATACACAAGGCAGTATCTACAAACACCAAGGAAAGTTAAGTACTGTATCTCTATTTCATTTGGAAAGGGGAAGATTCCCAAATCAAACTGGTTTTGATTCTTGAAAAGAAAGATGGTAGAGTTAATTCATGGCAACATATGGTTAGACAAAACCCTCAGTAAGAATGCAATGATAGTATCCGCTTTGAAAGGAAGGATGAGGCGCTTCAAACCAGAGTATTGACCGCTTGACTCTTGGGTGTTTGAATATGGCCATGCACCATATTTAATTCTAGTTGTATGGGGTGTGAGCAAGAAATTGAAACGGATAAGACCGTTTTACAGATACTGTATACAGATTTTCCCCCATTCATGCAACTTTTTTTTTTCCTTAAAAAAATTTCAACGTGTGAAGCCAAAATGCACATTTTTTTTTTAATATGAACTAATTTTTCTGGTCCTCCTTCACACCTGTTTACATTTCCCATGTACATAAATAATGTGCTAGGACAAGTATACGAGAGAAGACTGATTGCCAGGCAATGAGATAATTTTGGCGACATAAGTGACCAGGCACACAAGTTTTAAAAGCAGCCGCACAAATATTTCTGAAGTGTGGCAGAGGCCTTGTCACCAATCATTCGTCAAAGAAAAACACATACAAGTAGAATTAGACAAGAGGAAAATATTTCATTCACTCAGACTACAGAAAATGTTACCCATGAAAGATTTAGATCAAAAATAACATACTCTTTTTAATTTCTTGGGCATCTGCTTTCAGATACTGTTCGACAGACACGACTTCGGGAGGACTTCGCTTTCCCCTGCCTCCCCCAATCACCATGAGAGGCTGGCTTTTTCGTACCTCTTGGCCAGTGATTGCATTTCTATCAAAAAATTTGCTTTTGTTTATTAAAAAGAAAAATTATGCCTAATCATACAATGTTCTCCAAATACAGCCAGAAAAAGGAAATCACAGTTCAGAGCTGTCGGGGTGTTGTTTCTGCATTCGGAGAGAGGGGGTAACATTTTCATTTCCCTCACCGGCCCGTGGCTCCGGTGCTTGAAACGGAACTGGCTGCTGGACTGCTCTCCTCTCGGCAGTCCTAAGAGATTCGAAGGTTCCTTATTCTGTAAGTGGGGGGCTCATTAGGTAGCTGTGAAGTCTGTGCTTACCATCTTTAACAGGTTTAGAAGCCACCTGAAATGACACCCTGAGATTGGGCGTATCTGTCCTGAGCAGCGAGCCCAGAGGTCCTCTCCTCAGGGAGGGGAAGTGACACACATGTAAGGCCAAAACCCAACACCAAACACACAAAGTCTGCCTTGTACTACATGTGTACGCACAATATTCCCGTTAACCGGAAAGCAACTTTTGAAAGTTTTCAAAATGTGTTTCAGCAATCATTGTATTACAGAGGGTACACTACAGGAAACTGACCTCAGATTCATTCACAGTTAATGGGGTCACCGAACCCGGCGGTCAGTGCCCACACGCCAGGACGGTGAAAGCCTGCGATAAAGCTCTTCTCTAACTTTGGTAAAAGGTATCTGGTTCTGGAGTCCTGAAGAAAACAACAGAGCTACAGAATACATGTCATGTTTTCAGTATCAGTCGATCTTATAATTTCCTATCAAAAAGTGGAAGGCTCCCTAGAGCAGCTTGTTTAGAGGCCAAAGGTGGCCTCGGATAGTTCTCATCAGAATGCAAACAGGAGAGCGGCCAGGCCCCAGGAGCTACTAAGCATTCTGCTGAGATGCTGCGATCAGGAAACTTACTGTGAGGGACCCATGACACTCAGAGCTGCACATGGCGGCCGACAGTTGGTCCTATCTGAAAGCAGGTCTCAATATGAGAGACGGAGGGCTCAGGGTGAACCTCTGCCCAGTCTGACCACTTTAGAACCTGGCTGGAACCTGGCTGGTCTAAGGTACCCTGAGCGTCTGGAAGGGTGGCCAGCCGAGCACGGCCAACGGAGACGGAGGGGCTGGTGTGATCCTGGACAGGCCCAACTGTTCCATTCTGACCCCCTCCTGGGGCTGCTGTTGAAGCCCCTGACTTTACTCGGACCTCGGCGCTCCACAGCTCTCTACGTGTAGGTGCTACTATTTCAGAAAAACAGTTCGAAGGCCCCTCCCCTCCATCCTCCTGCTCTGCCCTATGGCTGCTCTGCTTTCAGATCTCCTCTGGCCCGCCCTCAGCTCCTTCAGATTAAATGATCATCTGATTCTGGAACATTTTGTGAGATATTCTGCCTGAAATCTAACAAACATCGAGGGGAAAAAAGGAGAGTAAGTGAGATGTCACGTATCTGAAAGGAATGCAACATTTAAAGTTGAGAAATACTTGAGGGTTGCCTTTCCTAGTCCAAAAGTAACTCCCAGGGTCTATAAAACTGCAAAGGCAAAAAGCTAATTTGTTAGTTTGCTTGTTTCTTTGCACTCAGGAGAGGAATTCTCAGGGCCCTCATGTTGGAAGCACTCTGGATTCTCCTTTGTAACCAATGTCCCCCATCCCCTCAAGCCACTGTTGCTGTCTCTGAACTACAACTCCACGCAGGGTAACATCGCTTAGAAACCCAGAGAGGCAGCCCTCTTTCGCTGATACTGGACAGTTCTTGTGTACAGCAGACTACCAAAGAACTGAGGAAGTGGCTAGCATTATATAAAGAAATATAGTAAGCAAAAGTCTGTCTCACTGACAAGCAGACCACGTGAATAGAATATATATTTAAAAAAATTATACATATTTTTAAAATGAAAATTATAAACTTGTAGCAGTTTAGAAAGGCGATACGCTACGGGTCTACTATAACCACAGCTGCACAACAATTTACAGATTCAGTAAAAGGCAGGATGAAATCAACAGGGCCATCGCCCAAACGCGACAACCTAAGCAAGGGGGGAGAGACGTGTGACAATACCAAATGGAACTTTCATTATGCAAGGAGCTGTTATCGCCACCAATATTACCCCCAGAGGAATTATAAAGCAAGGTGCACAAGGGGGCCCCTGGTGGCCGGTGGTGGGTGCAGGGGGTCAGGCGGCACGTCTGTGTTGGTGGAAGGGAGTCAGTGCCCACTGCACGGTGCAAGAGAACTCATGCAGGGAGGTCTGTGCTGAAATACTAGCCTGTATTCCTAATGTCCATGCAGAATGTTCCATTTTTGCACTGTACATGATAAAATATATTTATACATTTATATGCCTAATGCATTTTATGCAAAGAAAAGCCTTCGTATATCACTTTGGAGAAGTATGCATATGCTGTGCTAATCAGAGCATCGCTACACCATTTTCGTATGTACCGAAGGTGTTCCCCACTGTTCTGTCTACCAAAGAAGGTAAGTAGTATAATCACACGTTCCAGGTTAAACAGAAAGCACCTATACAGCACCGTAACTTTTGGAAAACAAAACAAAATGAATCCATAGAAGCAGGAAAGTGGCTGGGGGGTGGGGTCAAAACTGCCCCATCTTTGACTTCCATTGTGTCACTGGTACAATTACAATCTAAGATTATATATAAAAATCAGTTTGTATGCTACTGCCTCTCACTCATACACATCTAGTAGATCAGATTATACACAGCAAGGCTGAAAGAAAGAATTAAGGGTGTGTATTTAGGAAAACAGTGAGCTTAGAACTCCCTCTCCATTGACTCTGGTTTGTACTTTTCACACATTTGTCACTGTAGGCTTAACGCTCACCTGCAAGTTCACTTCTTCTGCAAAGCAAAATTGAGACTTTTTTTTCTTTTCTCTTTAAAACTAAATCCTTCAGTGGCATTTGGCAATTAGTGGACAGCTGAGCTGATTTCTTTCCTGAAAAGATCCTAATTTCTAACCAACACAGTATCACTGTTCGCTGCAGTTGCTGAGGATACCGGCAGGAGACCACCAACACCACTGATCTGGCAACTGCAGAGCAGGTGCTGGGGTCCTACCCGCCGGCCTCCCTGACTCAGAGCTGGAACGCTCTGAGCTGGCGGTCAGGTTCCGTTCGTTCTGTCTGTGCAGGGTTCGGTCCTGGGCTGGTGCGCAGAGCGAAGAGCTGTGCCCTTGTTCAGTTCTTAGAAAAGGAGTTTCATACCAAACAAAAGAAGAAAGAAAATCCCCCTCTAGTTTATGTAATATGTTAGTTTATGGAGTTCCACGGGCTCAAACATTCGTGATGCCCAAAGCCAAAATGGTACCTGGTGCATTTTCCTTCTGTTTTTAAATTTGCCAGGGGAAGAATGGTTAACATTTTAACAGAAAAATACCTCAAGTTAATGCATGTGAAAAACTCAGAAAGTCAAAGGAAAACAAACACAAAACAACACTTAAAACGTCCCATAAACCATCGCGATATTGAAACACCACACAATTGCCGACGGGGGCTCACGGTGTGCTCTGACCGAGGGTGGGCGGTGCTGGCAGGATGCTGTCCTTCGCTGGCAGGTGGCGCATCACCCCGTACAAGGAAGATTTGCATACTTTAGATATAGAGTTCTGTTCCAAGGGTAAGTGCTTCACCTGGGGTAAGGGGCCATTAACAGTCTCTGCTGGGCTAGGAAAATGGCATGGGATTCACAAAGGTGTTAAGCTGTAAACGGTATCACTGTCCACTTGTTGAGAGCAGATTTGGCAAAGGGTTTTCTCTGTAGGTCTTGTGTCAGTTTGAGGGTCTACAGGAGGAGAAAAGAAAACCAGAGATGGTTAAGAACATTCAAATGGCAAGAGTAAGCAGGCACCTCACAGTCACATTTCATTGGACTCCCGTCTCCTCACCCCACCCCCTAGCCAAGGGCACCAGCTTCAAAGGTCTCAACGCCTAAGGACGAAGCATGGAGTCAACTTCACTTATTTCTCTGTTTGATTACAAAATTCGCTCAAGTTGAAAAAGCTCAAAAGAAATGGGGTCATTCACTTTGGGAGATTAAAAAAGATGAGCAAAATTAGGTGTGTATTAGTGGGCCCTACATTCAGTCTTACCAGATTTCATGTGACCGCTGAGCCTGGAAAAGTTACAGGACATTTTCAAAAAGTACAGATGACCCCTGAACAATGTGGAATTTAGAGATGCCAAACCCCTGGCACAGCTGAAAATCCACATTTGATTTTTGACTCCCCCAAAGCTTACCTACTAAAAGCCAGTAACATAAATAGCAGATGAACATATAATTTGTAATCTATATATTATATGCTGTATTGTTACGAAAAAGTCAGCTAGAGAAAAGAAAATGTTATTACGAAAATCATAAGGAACACATGTACATGTATATTTTATGCATTCATGACATACCTTTTACATTTTTTTAAATATCTCTAGGCTATCTGTAAGTTTTTTCAAATTGTAGCAAATCTCCAAAAAATTTTCCAATATATTTACTGAAAAAAAATCCACGTATAACTGGATCCATGCAGTTCAAACCCGTGTTGTTCAAGGGTCAACTATAAATTCGTAGAGACGTAGCCAAAAGAAGGGATGTGACAGGTCTCAAGACATAAGACTTTCTGTTTATGGAGACAGTGTCGGCCATCATGGTAGGAAAAAATGACTCCAGGCCAAGAAATGGACACAAAAGTGGTAGTGAAGCAACATGAACTCTCGATCTGCTCACCGGATAAGGTGAACAAGTAATGAAAAATGCATCGATAAGCTCTCTCACACACGAACATCTGCTTCCCCCTTCAGAGGAGACAGCATCATGAGGCTCACAAGGAATTTTCACGAGTCTACTTGCGACCTCCTCTCTTCTGTGACTGTCCTGGTGGGCAATCTCACCCCTCATTACCAATGGGCAGAAGACAGCAGGGCTTAGTATTTGTTGACATTACACACCCAAGGTCACAGTTACCCTGGTTAGAGCTCCAAGTACGAGAACTGAGGTTGTTTCACTGGCAGCAGAGACAAAAGCAGGAAAAGAAGCCCCTTCTTCCCCTATCCCTAATATTTAGTTTCCCTGGCCTATAGCTTTTTTGGAGCTATGCTTTGCTTTGTAAGGGTGTGAGACAATTTATCCTGGACTATAAAATAATGGCCTATTGATTTCAGAGGGAGGAAGGCTAAATTAGATGCCAGATCTCAGTATCTCTGAAGAATAGAGCCTTCAAGAGTCCATGCTGTCCAGCACCTCTGGTCCCCTGAGGCATGCTGTCCAGCACCTTGGACCCCTGAGGCATGGACGAACAGGGGTGTGGATAGGGTTCTTCAGAAGGGGATTTGGTTTTTCCCTTCACAGTAACACTTAATAAACCACAATCTAATATCACTATGCAATTAATCATCAGGGGACTCTGGTCCCCAACTCTCGATCCTGACTTACTGAGAGTGCCAAGGGAGAAGCTGTAAGAGTATCACCTAATTCAGACTCCATCCCCCGATTCCCACTGGTGTTAATTATTCAGCCGTGGAACTAGGATGGTAACACACTTCTTCCACAGGCACACGGGCTAAGCACATGGCTTGCTCCGACGCTGGGGCTGGCTCAGCACAGGAAGGAAGGAGGTGGAGGGCACTATAATCCCCAACATGCCATCGTTCTAGACAGAGCAGGGCATTAGTCCTGAAACCAGGGACAGGAGGCCCGCACAGGCAGTCTAAAGCAACAACCAACAACAATCCCTGGGCTAAGTGCCCATTCCCTCATCCAAAGGCCTAGAATCTTCAGGAAGTGTCATGGTTAAAAAGGAGATGCACTGATCATCACTTTCCCTTTCCGCACAATGGGCTTTGGGCACCTGTGGTACTGAGTCCGGAAATGCCCCAGAGTCTCACAGACACGCCTCCCACCTTCCTCAGAACCTGCCTGTGCCCGCAGGTTAGGCCAGAGAGGCCCAGGCCCCGAGGCAGCGCTCAAACAGAGTTTATACAAAATCTCCCCTCCACAGAACAGAAAGACGACTTGTTTTCTCTGTGGTGGATGAAAAACAGGCTGTAAAACAACGTGAACAACATGAAGGAACCAGGTAAGGATTAACGGAGATACCGTCATCCTTCCAGAGGAAGCCCAGAATCATCGCTCATTAGGAAGGCCTTATGATTAAAAACGGCCACGAGGGAAGCAGCCCCTCGTCTGCCTTGGATTTACAGCCAATCTTCAGAGGCTCAAAGTCTGCATGCTCACCCGACTCCACGCACTGAAAGAACAGAGGGGGCACACTTGGGAGTGAGGCCAGCTGCTGCGCTGGGGATCTGATGATACTTAGGTTGGGCGCACGTCTCACAGATTTTAATGAAGCGCCCACCATTCTTACATTGCTCCAAGTAAGACATTTTAGTTAACTGTGAGGTTTATGTGTATATGCTGATGCCCTGCTAAGTTTAGGAACACATCAGATTAAGGAAAACTTGGAAGGAAAAGGAAGCACACAGCTGAAGGGAATTACAGCTATCACTTTACAGTTACTAGGCAACAGGCCAACTAACAGTAAATATGAAAATGTCCCATCCCATCAGTGACTTTCATTACTAGGCAGAAGGTCCCCTCCTCCCCCTTCCTTGCCCAATAAATAAGTTTGAAATCAGGCTGCCAGTGCAAGGAAAATGAAATGGGGAGATAAAATGATGAGGCCCATTCTAAAATTATCTATGGATGCTGTCATCTGGTCTCTGGTGTCCCTCTATAATCTTGGCATCTGTAGGGAAGACAAGTTTCTGCCTAATTAGCACCACTAAATCACATGATGTTCTAAGAAAGGGCACCACCTCCAAAAAACTCTACACAAAACATAACAACCCCAATCAACTTTAATCTGGAAATAAAAACATAAATGTTCCTACTGCTGTCCTCCTCCAACATAACTCCAGGGTGACAGGTTTGGAGTTTTCAGTGGTGTTTTTATCTCCTTGGCAGAGGACCCCAGTGCCAAATATGCCACGGAAGGAGAAGAGTCGGTCGGATGAGACTCACATCCACAACCCATGAAGGCAATCCACTGCTTCCCTGGCTAAAACTGAAGGATGTCTGGAGGAAAGTCAGCCGGAAAAACAAAATCCAAGTGAAAACACCACTTTCTTCACTCTTCAGACTTAAGGATAACTGCAACCCCTGGGGCAAGCTGTGGACTAAATATTGGCATTTAGGAAAGAAAAGGAAAAGCCTCGAAGTTCACACAATCTGACAGGGAAGCCTCAAATTCAGAGAACAAGGGAGTGTTTCAAAGTAAGGATGTTTCTGTCCCTGAGTAGAAAGCAAAGCAATGCCTGCCTGCTACCATCCCAACTTTGTCCCAGAGGTATCTAAGGGACAGCCAATTCATCACGTGAGCCACAACCACCTGCCAACACCCACCAAGGCTTTTGTAGCTGACCTCACCCCAGGAAAAACACATTCTGGGGGGTCTTGGGTAGGCAGCGACATCTATATCTGGAATGGAAGCAGTTCCCTTGGAGGTCACCTTCACGGGGCAGACATGAAGCAGCTCCAGAAAACATGATCATGGATACAACACCGGCTTAATTTGGTAATTTTTCAGCATCTTCCGGGTTGGAACAGTGATAAAAGGATTCTGGGAACTGCATGAACACAAGACTGGTGGTCACTGACAGCAAGGGCCTGGACAGTTAAACCCAGCCTCTGCCCGTGATGCTGGCCCAACAGAGCCGTCCTCCTTGACTGCCGGGGAAGGGGCGTCGGGAGGGGGGGCTCTAGAAAAATGCCATTTGGCAAGTGCTGTCAACTTGCCAGTTTTTACACAGTGAAAAGTTTTCAAGGGAAACAACACATACGGAAGTTTTGGCCAGGCTAGAAGCCAACCTGTATTCAGTTGAGGAGCCTCCCTGAACGGAAAACATAACAACAACCCCAATCAACTTTAATCTGGGAATAAAAACATCAATGTTCCTACTGCTGTTCTTCCAGGAAACACGGCCCATAGATTTTGGTGCTTTCTGATGGACAGGGAAATGCTTCTGAAGAAGGTGAAGATGTTACAGGGAAGCCTCACATAAGCTTCGTGGGGCAGAAGGTGACTCTCAGGAAGATACTGCAAAGACACTCGGCTATATGCGCTACCAAAAAAAAGCTTAGTTTGTGTAAAAGAAAAGCTTGTCTTGTATAGGTAATTCCTTTCTGCTATCACCCAGTAACTTCTGGGCTTTTCAAGGTGGCAGGTGAAGCTTGTCTATGAAGGCTGGTGACAGGCCTCTACAGAGCCTTTGCCTCCAGATGCGACCAAACCTAGACGTAGCGTCGAATGCCCTTCCAGCCAGCGTCGGTGCTGTGCTGATAAAGCAAGAGGAAACACGGGGGAGAAGCAACCTCCTCAGTTACACAGTGGGGGACAAAGAGCAGGGGTGACCTGTACAGAGGCACTGACTTTCCTATTGTTTAAACTGCAGAAATTACTGACGGTTAAAATAAGGTTAACTTAAGAATGTCCTATCTGTCTTTATGTTGGAGCAGAGATACATCAACCAATATTCTTTGTGTATCCAGAGTTCAATGTGGTGTTTGACACAGCAGAAATGCATGTATTAATCTGTCAATAACAAAGCTGCAGAGATTTCATATTTCCTTATGCTTCTTACATTTTCGAACCAAACAGATTAGCATGTTAAGTTCCTTATTACGTTCTTTGAAAGAACTATTTTAAAGGCAAATGCCTTAAAGGGGTATTTGGACCTTCCCCGTACTCATGCTTATTTAACCTTCATTATAATAGCCCCGAGCTCGGGCTGGCAGAGGCCTGTGTGGTCAGGCCCGACTGTCCTCATTCAGGTTTTGGGAACAGACCCTCCTTGTCCATAGGTCAGGCGCAGTCACACTGCATCTGGTGTGCTCTCCACACCCAGGTGAATCACACACACACATCCAGCCCCGCCTTCCCTAGGTTGTCCTGTTAAGCTCCTAAGCCACTCACCTGACACCTAATCGCATAGTGCCCAGAATGGTTACTCTTTCATGGACATTAAGCTCCCAACATGTTGAATTCCTTGAAAACAGAGCAAAACCTTCAAACCGTATCAAACAGTGATGAAGCACCAACATTTTAAGAGTGCTGTCCGAGGCCTGCATTTACCCTCAAGAAGCATATATGCTAGTCTGGGAAACAAAGTTTTCTTGATGTTCCATGTAGCCTACAAAGCTGAAATACAGAATAGCTGTGCAATAAATGTTGGGCTGAATAAAGCAATGAGCCATCCTTCTGGAATAGCCCTCTCTTCTCCTCGTCAATCAAATACCACCCTCTTGGCATTCTAGACCCGCTCACAGTTACTAAGATTTGGTTTCATTTGAATCCAAGGCAGAAACCTACTGCTTGCAGGACAAGACCTGGAATTTTAATGCCTTTTTTGAGATAGGGTAGTTCCAATCAAGTTTCTAAAACTCATGAAGCCTCCTAAGGATCAATACAAGGCACGATTTTAACATTCAACTAATTTAATTAGAAAAAAATTAAAATATTAATTTTAATTAATAAAAATTTAATAGTATTTAATAAAGAATTTACCGTTTCACACTCTTTCTGTATATACTACCACACACATTCTTTATTACCAGTCCCCCTATTAAGAGCCTTGTTTTTCTAACTCTCAAAATGCTGTCATTGCTAAAGTGACTCCCCATTTACAAACAAAAGGGAACTCCAGTCCAGGAGGAAATGCTTAGAGCCATAAATCAGAACCTGAATATTATACTGTTTATGTTTGCTGGCTGTGGCCCCATCCTGTGTGACCCTACACTGCATTTATTGGGGGTGGAGGATGGTTGACTGAGAGCCAAGTAGTCACCCCTCCAGGCTGGGATGCCCTAGAATCCAAGGGGCTTGGTGCAAGGGTAGATGTAGTGCATCAGCCCTTCCAAGCCTCCATCGATCTAGACTAGAAGGATCTCTAACGTCTTCTTTTCCTGCTTTAGACAGCCAGTTTTGAAGACAATCTAGTTTTCTCCAACGAGATTCTGAAATTGAAAACACAAAATCAGCTATTTCAGTTCTTACCCACCTATATAAGGTATGAGTAGGAGGTGCAGGTGACACAGGTGGTGGTCACAACGCAACAGCCACAAAACAAGCGGAGGAAACCAAGAAGGAACTGAAAGGAGCGATTTAAGGATGGATCAAGATCAACAGAGACAAAGGACCATCCTGTCATCAGCGGTCTGACCAGGGGTGCAGAATGTATTTGTGCAGCATGTGTGACCTTTCCCTCCTCACCGTGGGGTCCCCCATCCCAGCCAGCAGGGCAAACTGAATTGACTGGCGCTGTGCAGAGAGTGCCCTGGCTGGAGGCACTCAGGTGGCAGGCAAAAGGAACACCGTCCAACAGGTCTATCAGTCAACACATATTTTCCGATTACTTATTGATATGTTGGGTTGATCATTTCTAAACATGTGAATGACCAATGAAAGTTCCAATTAATTACGGTGGCATGAATACAAATGGAGGCCCGGTGGATTTCAACCTCAGAAACTCTGGCCTTCTCTTGGCCATTAATTTCCTCCAAGGAGTCAAATGAAACACTCCGCACAAACATGAATGCTTAAAAAAAAAAAGCCTTTTGGTGTCAACTTCTTTTACAAGAGAGAAAAGAGACAAAAAGAGTAGAAGGGGAAGGGATGGTGGGAGAGAGAGGATATACAGATATGCAAACCTTCAATCAAGCCAAGACTGGCGATTAAAGTTTTATTCTTCAGGGACACTGAAGTTACTCCCTGAGGCCCTCACGACTACCTTCACGACTAAATGATTCTCATCCTTTAATACATGAATGTTACAGATTTCAGAAACAGAAAGGTTATTTAAAAAAAACAAACACCTATATCTAGACAGTATGGTTCACATGTATTAGTGGGAAGAAAAAGAAATGAAACAAAACACCTGCAGCCAAGGGCACAGGAGCTCTGCAGAGAGGGCTGTGCTTCAGCTCCGGACTAGGCCCCACTTCTGATACCTCGAATCAAATCCTTTTTCTTCCATCCATTGGGCCAGTGTTTGAAGGAAGCCCCTAAAGAAATTCAGCCCTAGAGTATTGCTGAAAAAGGTCAGTGACGCCCCCGAGAACTATGGATTCTTTGCCTTTTTACCCTTAATTCTTAGTGAGTTTTTTCTATGCTCTTGTCATAGATCAAGCTCTTCTCAGCCATGGAACAGGTTCTACTGTTGGATGAGCTGCTGGCAAAATGGATGGCCCAATATTGGTGCAAATGCTCCACAAAAGCCTGAATTCACTACAGAAAATTCATTTACTGAGCACCTGCAGTGCGCTGGGCACAGGGGAGAGAGGAACATAAAATAGGGGTTCCTGTCCTGGCCAGTATAGCTCAGTCGGTTGGAACATTGTCCCATAGACCAAAGAATCATGGGTTCGATTCCTGGACAGGGCACATACTCAGATTGCAGATTTAATCCCTGGTCAGGGAGCACACGAGAAGGCAACCACTAATCAGTGTTTCTCTCTCTCCCTTCCTCTCTCTCTAAAAGCAATAAAAAAAAAAAAGAAAAGAAAAAATCCTCAGATGAAGATAAAAAAATAATTTTTTTTAAAATAGGGGTCTCTCCCCTCAAGAAACGCATGGCCTGGTAGGGAAGGTGATGCAGTGGTGGTGGGGACCACTTGTCATAGAGGAAAAGACTGCCTTACATGCAAGGTTGAAGCTAAGGACCCAAGAGTATGTGGTAACCTTACTACGCTTGGTTTTCTGGCACAACCTTGCTCTCAAATGTCCTATTCCATTATCACATGGCCTGTCTTTGGGGGATAAAAACATAGGCCCTAGTACTTCAGGAGTTCCATACTAATAGGCCAGAGTTCAGACTAAATCCAGAGGCTAGTTTCTGTAAAAAGCCCTCAGGACACTTGCTTTAGCTTATGTTTGATTTCTAGAGCTGGTTCATCACAGCTGGACATGAGCCAGCCACCCACTCCAGCTTACTGTCGTCCCTGGGGCTCTGCTCTGAGACATTATTTATAAGATGTTGAATGCTGAGCATTATGAACACTCTAAAAAGAAGTATTTAATGGGAGCTTACAGTTTACAAGAATTTCCAGTAGTAATTCTGGTGAATTTCACCCCATTTATTGATGTTCCACAAAAACTCTTTGGCCAAGAGACCTTCCAGAAAGCAACTTCTAAATGCAACTGCTTAAAGTAAGAGCCACGCACACACTGTGCCCACGCTTCGCAGGCTGGTCGGGGGTGACCACAGGTGCATTAAAAGCTAACAGGCCCCGGAGGAGCAGCCTTTAGCGCTGGACGCCCCACTTCCCAGGACCGGGTACCAGCCTCTGCACAGAAAACCCTTTTCACAGCTGTCTCAATCTTCCTTTACTGCTGTCAACAAGATCCACTGTCAAAAAGATCCAGACGGCCATTCTCTCCATGAATGATACTTCAGACTTGGGGCTTAATAGACAACCCTGCAGATGCAGAGTTCTTGAGACTGGCATATTGTAACCAAAGGCCAGACTACAGTAAGAGCGCAAAAAAACAGAGTATATTCTCCATGCAGTATGAACCGATTCCTATCTACCATGAGCTATGATCCCTGACACAGAAATATCTACAGCAAGAAAAAAATGTGACATCGATGGCCTTATTTAAGCCCCTATTTGATTAGGATTAGTCCTGTCTACCAACATGAATATTTACAGCCATAACAGACTCACAACATTCAAACATAAGTCTAACAAGTATCGAAGATTTGCTGTTTTTGGAAAATAGCCTAAATATAAATTCTAAATGGCCTCCAGCACTGGGGCCTGCAGTGTCCACACTGGCTTACCACCATTTCTTTACATTTCTGGATCACCATGCCCCTCTTACCAAGGCCATTTCACAGGCTGACTGTTGAAACCTAACAGGTTTCAAGTTTAAAATTATACATACATTGTACCTTTAAACTCTATGATTGTGCTCTCTTTTGACAGACAAGAAACCTACAATTAAAAGAGATTCATTACTGATGTGACCAGTGGCAGAAACAGAATACTATCCTTCTCCTCTCGATCTGGGCTTTTCCTGGTTGATGTTTGCCAATCCTTATCATAAAGTAGTTTTAAACAAAACTAAATACTGGACTGCTCCCTCATTGGGGTCTTCAAATGCCAAAAGATGAAGATGAATGAAAGAGTTTGTAAAATCAGGCCATCTTTTGACATCAAAACTACAGCGAGATCGATGCTGCTTTCCCTCCGAGAGCAGACATGTCAAACTCCAGAGGGCTTACTGGAAGCTCAGCTTTGCAGCCACTACTCTTGCGCACAGACATCTCTGCTGCCAATTCGTATATTTCTTCACCAAGCTTTATGAGTGCCTGAGAGGTGACAATGCTCTTTACACCCCGGTAGCTGGCACTCATATGAAGCTATGGTTATTGTTTTCTTTTCCAGATAGACCCACTGGTTGAAATATTTTACATGTGGTCTGAAATGAATGACGTGTGAACCAACCAGCCCTACAGAGAAGCATCTCGACACAGTTCTCCAGCAAAGCTGCCTGTCAACTAGACAGAACTGCTCTATTAACTCCGCAACTAGATGGTTCTAATTCAGGGTCACGTGGCCTTCAGTTAGCAAGTCAGGAAGTGAGTCTGGAGAATACCATGACTTCTGGTTTAAAGAAGGCATTACAGAACAACTCTTGGGATGCCTGGGTGCTTAGTTTGGGTGAAGTGAGGTCTGACACTGTGATCTCAGGTCTGTTTTGTGAATTTAGGAGAGAATCTTCAGTAAAGTGACGGCCATGAGTTTAAAAGTGAACATACTTAGGCCACAAGTGCTCCTGGTTATTAACAGGAGCACTTCGTTTCAAAGCAAAATGGAAATCCTACTCCCAGAAGCCAGACCTCCTCAGAGCACCCCACCCTTGTCTTCCCCTCCCCCATCTTTACGATGTTTCTTGCTCTGGTCACACTGAGCTAGTTTATTTTCAGGAAAATTTAGTGATTTTCTGTTTTTAACTGAAGAAATATCATCTCAAAGTTACCTCCCCCCAAATGTAGAAAAAGGCAACTGAATGTCCCTCAAGTACCATTAGAACATAATAAAAGGTGTTATCCCGAAAGTAGTTTTTATTATCAAAATAATAATTCATTAATGTTTTAAAAACTTAAGTACTTAAAATCTCCCTTAAAATATTTTTATACAATCTTAGAATTATACATATACAAGAAAGGTCTGCTATTTAACTCAAAGGAAAACCTCCACTGGAAAAAAAATCAGACAAAAAGTGGGAGTATATTTTCCTCTGAACTTAACTCTTTTTAATGAACTAGAAAGTGGCCTCCTTACAACTACACCAAAATTAAAATTTACTTGTGTCTTTTGAAGCCGCAATTGTGTTCCTCTTCTTAAAGGAAGACAAACTGTTTATTCTTCTAATAGCCAAGTTCTGGTATGATCTGAATTGGCTGGCATGAAAGTGTGTCACCCTCTTTAGCTTCCATTATAGTCTTTTTACTATCTCAGCGACTATTAAATGACTGAAAACAGATGTCTGAGTTCCATCAGGGGCCTGCGTGTGCCTGCGAAAGTTGAGAAGCTTTAGCATCGCAACACTTGACATTCCCCATTCTACAACCACTGATGAGCCGGAGCGAGTTCACCATAGGATACCCTTGTTAATTCCTTCAGCAGGGCAGAGGGTTAAACGAGGCTCAGGTTGTTATGCTTTGAATCCCATTTTTCTCTTACACCATTTAAAGAAGGGTGTAAGAAGCTTGGAAAAAGAAAAAAAAAGAGCTGAAGCACAGAGCAGAGCCCTTGACCTGGAAGGGTCCAGGGGTGCAAACCTGTTAGCAGAAGACCTCAGGGCTCATCTTACTTCTTGAGGAGGAGAGTTTCAGGTCAAGCTTGTCTAATACTGCTACTCTGGCTCCTGTTCAAAGCACTTCCCGTTTTTTACTACCTAGATAAAATTATAAAGAACCATTATGGTTCAAGGCATTCAAGAAATATGGATTCTGGACAAACTACTTAACCTCTCTGAGCGTCCTGCTTACTCATCTGTCAGTCAGTATATTTACCTAATTTACACCACACACATTTCAGCCCCCTGCAGTTTTACAAAGCACTTTCACATTCTTCAGTGCATTTGATACTTGCAATCACCCTGTCAAGTAACAGGGGCTATCAGCCTCATTTTATAAAACTGGAAATAGAGGCTTGGGGGCTAAGTGACATGCTCTTAATAGCAGCCAGAAAGTAGAAGAAGGGGACAGAACACTCAACTCCTTATTCCAATCAAATGCTTTTCTTATCACGTCATGTTGCGTGATCGTTCTGATTCTGACACTATTACTAAATGCCACCATTAAAAAGTCTCTGTCACTATTCACAGCCCATGTCACTCTGTTTAGAACCTGACATCATTTATACGTTGGGGAACAAGAAACACATGACTAAGTGCTCTTACATAAAAAAATTCTGTTTTCAATTTAATTCTTTTGCCCTTTTAAATGCTTAGAGGTTGAACGCTAACTAATAAAGATGCTTAGGACTATGATGAAGAATCTAACAGATCTTGTTTCTGGTGGAAATATTCATGTATGAAAGAGTCCAGAATATATATTCTACAGTTAAAATAGAAGTACCCACAAATCATTACTTTAATGGAAAAAAAAAAGATGAAATGACAACATCAAAGATCAACAGTGGCAGTGTTGGACCTAAGTCTAAGCAAGTCCTCTGGCTGGGTCCTTGACCTTGACATTCGTGTGATCTAAGTTCCCACCTTCCTCCCTTTCCCTTCTATCCTCATCCATCCATCAAGTAAGGGAACCTGTGTCATAGGTCAGCAAGGGTGACTGGATACAAAGAAGAATGATATCTATGAACGTGTGTGTGTGTTTTCTTTTTACTGGCAATCACATTTCTGAGCTGTCAGCAAATTCTGGGGAGGGGCACCTGACAGCCCAATTTTTCTGCAGGTAAAAAGTTGGAGATGGACTGGTTGGGAGCCATGTTACTGTGCACCATTGCTTTCTCACGGTTCTCAGTTTCTCTATGTGGAGTACAGTTCAAACTACTGGTAAATAAAAGACAGCAACCCCCCAGTCACCCCCACTTTGTTATGATTATGCCATAGCATTGGGCACTGACCTGCTTCGCCCACTTCCCCTTTCCTCAGTGATCCTTCAGCCTGGCACCCAGCTCTGAGATGAGGCCTGCTTAGCACCAGTGAAGCTCCCCACGTTCAAACCAACAACGTTCTGTGTGGAGATGAGGGAATCAAAGTTAAAATCCAACCCATCGGCATCCATGAGTTCACTACGAATAATGGAGTCCATGTCACATTCCAAGCTCCCATTGAACATGTCCAGGTCCAAGTCGCTGGGGAACTTCTCATGGCCCATGACGGAAAGGTTTGCACTAGTTGAGTACAAGGAGGAGCCTGAGAGAGAGTCCGAGAGGGTGTGCATAGACTGGCTGACAGGAGACTGCTGCTGGTGTTTGGCTGACCCAAGGCTGCTGGAGTCGCTCAAGCCCATGTTGTTGACAGAATTCGACAAGGCACGGCTGCCACTGAGAGTGCCCTGGGTTTGGTGCTGGTGGTGGAGCAAGTTCTGATTGACCAAACTCCCCTGGGTGGGCTGGGCAGCAAAGGACATCATTGGGTCATTGCGAAGCATCACGTTCCGGCGGGAGTTCTGGGCAGACACAGCGGTGCTGGCCTGAGACATCAAGGGGTCTGACTGGGTCATCATGACATCGCTGTGGCTGAGTGAGTCTGAAGAGAGCAGGTCCTGGAGTGTCTGGGTAAAATAGTGTGACATGGAAGAGAAGGTAGCTGGCTTGTTCTCTTGTATGGTCTGCATGGGAGACTGGCGCAGGGAATTCAGAGATGCGGGTCCAAACACGCTGCTGTTAAAGGAGCTGGTAGGAGAGCCCAGGCCGGAGCCCTTGGTGGTGTATGGGAAGCTAGAGCTCCGCTGCATGAGCCCTCCGGTGGGGGATGGCTGGGACGACGGGAGTGTGATGTTATCCAGCAGATCATCCATGAGGTTGTCAGCCAGCCCATCATTCAGATTCATGGTGCCTGCCATGTCGGTCAGCCGTGGCAGCTCCACGGTGCACGGTTTGCTTCCAGAGGGTGAGAGGCTGGCTGAGCTGCTATAGAGCATGGGAGAGAGCGGCGCGTCATCATCCTGGACATCATCTAGCTCTGTGCTTGCCAGGATGGGCGACAGGCGGCTACTGACTGTGCTGGCATTGGAATTGGTGCGTGAGCGGAAGTCCGTCCATGCATCCAGCTCATCGCTGCTGCGTGACGTGGGGCTACCAGGCCACTTGGAGAGCTGGGAGGGACTGTCGTCTGCTGACTCAGGAGCCGTCTGCAGGGCTGCTTTCTTCTTAGCTGCACGGCTACGACTCTTGGTATACTTGTTGCTGTTGTCCATGGAGACAGCCCGCCGCCGGGGCGCCTTCCCGCTCTTCCCTCCATCAGGGTTGATGATCCACCAAGAGCTCTTGCCGGTTCCCTCATTCTGTACCCGCATGAACCGGCTGTGCAGCGACAGGTTGTGCCGGATAGAGTTCTGTGGAAAGAGAAGAGAAAATGTGGATTATGAGCCAGCATGGTCCAAAAGTTGAGCACCAAGAAGAAATAGCTAATCAGACTCATTTTAAAACACTGGTATGACCCTCCTTGGCCTGGAACTAAAAGGCATTATAAATGGCAAGTTTCGTATTTAGGAGGCAGGAGATAAGTTTCATATCCAGGAGATGCTGGGAATGTATAAGCCCACTGACACTGTTTTTCACAAATTCCTACATTTTGTTGTCCTTCCTGTAATTGTGTTTTCTATACTGAAGTTCTCAGTTATAATTTATTACCATGCCACGTCCTCCCTGCACTTTGCAACAACCCTCCCTGGCTCTCTAAGGGTGACTAATCACCTGCGGGGCTGCTTTATTCTCTCGGGGTCTCACGGTCCCCTCCCCCACTAGTGTAGAGGCGGCATCTACATTTTCTTAACCATATCTAGTGAACTCAGAACTGGTGTGAATTTTTACCTATGACTTCCATCTCCTCCAGCTACAATTTCATACCTGACAGGCTTATGAAAAAAGCTGTAGAGTAGGATTTGCTGAGGTGACAGAAGCAAGCAAGATACTCCCCACTGAAGATAATGTGGTCTGGGGATAGTAACTTCCTTCCAAAGAGTACAGTATGGAAAGGTGGAAAAAGAGTAACTTCATAGAGAGAAACCTTACAAATGTTATCTCAGCCAGATGATCAAGGGCAACATCAACAGGGATATCATGTTGATAATTTGTACTCTTGATATGACGTGATGAAAATGTACCTTCCTCTGTGGTCATCCCTCCAAAACCCATTGCCCCAGTGTAATCATGAGAAAAACATCAGACAAATACCAATTAAGGGACATTTAACAAATGTTTGTCCAGAGCCACAAGGAACCTAAGGAAGTGTGATGACTAACTGTAATGTGGTATCCTAGGTGGGACGCTGGAACAGAAGAAAGACATTAGGTACAAACAAAGTCAATCCGAATAAAGCATGGACTTTAATTAATAATAACATATCAATATTAGTTCATTAGTTGTGACAAATGTATGAAATTTATACAATATGTTAACAACAGGGGAAATGATGTTGGGTATATGAGAATTCTCTATACTAGTTTTGCAATTTTTCTATAAATCTATAAGTATTCTAAATTTAAAGGTTTATTTTTTAAAAAAGAGAAATAGGGGAAAATATCCCCAAATACTAATGACTGCACCCATCTTTGCAAGACCTCTCCTGC
The DNA here is from genome assembly GCA_004026545.1 of Mormoops blainvillei. NCBI lineage: Eukaryota > Metazoa > Chordata > Mammalia > Chiroptera > Mormoopidae > Mormoops > Mormoops blainvillei. The sequence continues at coordinate 172,152 of PVJD01000505.1, read as the reverse complement.
CTTGGTGATAAGCCCAGTTGACAGGGATGACCCACATCTAGTCTAATCTCTGTCACTGGCCAGCCACGTGATCTTGAGCAAATCATTTAGCCTGTCTGCGGCAACTTCATTTCTCCACCTTCATTATAGCCATAATAACACCCGAACCATTCCTCCCTGACAGGGATGACGTAAGGATGATTATATGATAATACACTTCAGGAGCCTGTCACACTAGCCAGGCAGGGTGTTCTCACGGGTTCTATCAGGTTCAGAGTCCATGGCGGATACCACCTGGTGCGGGCTCATTCTAATCTGTAAAACACCTCAGAGACAGTAAAAGAGAGGAGTTGGTGGCATTCTCCGCATCAGAAACAGCACCTGCAGACCAGATGAGCTTATATTTGCCAGACAAAAGATATTGGTTGATGCTATATATTAAATATGAACAATCGTAAATGTTACCCTAGTTTAAAAAAAAATGGCAATCGCCATATGTATTTATGTAGAGGATACAAATACATGTGTTCTACCAAATGTTTTTAAAACACAAAGTCAGTAGCATTTACCATAAGTAAATAACCCAAAATACGCACAGTGTTTCTGGTGTCTATACATTCCCATGCATGTAGGGCCCACCGTTTAGGCTAGGCAATGAGCATTAGCAACTATGGGTCATAAGTCAGTATTTCTACCATGGCCATAAAGACACATTTGAGAGAAGAAAACATGCTGAGTGTCTGATGAGACAAACTTTGCCCAACAGACTGTATATCCTGCTTCTCTTTTACGGTTTTTAAAAGAATAATGACATCTCTACTAATGGTTCAAAAATTACATTTCTTTAAAAAGCAAAACACTTTCTCAATAAAACAGATAAAAAGCATGCTCTTAAAACTCATTCTGCAGGGTTAAAAAACAGGCGAGTGCAAGGTGGTTCTACTATTGAGTACTCAGATAAATAGGTACATTAAATAAAAACTTAAGCTCAAGCTTCCTGGTGAAAAAACAAGAAGGTCCTGGGGCTACGTGGGGGCAACGCGCACACTGGCTGTTACTCCCACCCTGGCCAGGCTCCTTTGCTCTAGGATTTCGAAGAGTTCACACCAACACCCAGAGTCAACAACAACCAATCATACGTATCCAATTATCCCTCTTTTAAAAAGCATTCAGGGAAACAACCTTTTTTGAACTGCATGTTTAGTTTCACCAATTCCAAATCAACCGAGAAAAATAAAACACTTTACAGACCTCCAAAATGCCCTAATGTAGATTTTCTAATGGTCATCTATTACTGCAACTCTAAACCCCAACAATGCATGTGAGTAATTTTATAAAATTACAAGCTACCGCTGGTTAACATTTGGAAACAAAATCAAGCTTCTGTAAGGGCACTGGTGAAGGGGCTGGGACAGCCACATCTGGGACCAGAACCACAGGGGATCCAGGCCCGGGCCCCTAACTACAACCGCGAAGGAACGAGAGCCTGCCTGATTCCAGCACTGCTAGCTACTGGGTCATCGGTTTTAGATTCATTGTCTTGACTCCTCTCAATAAACCTGCAAAGTTGGTATCAGTGCCCTCACCACAGCTATGAAGGCTCAGGCTGAGAGATGTTAAATAATTTACACAAGGTCACACAGCTAGAGTCTCTAAGATCCCAAACCGAAATTTGTTTTCCCAACTCCAATCCAATACTTTTACTACAACTTTTCACAGATCTGTCACCAAATGACTCAGTTGTCATCATGTAGCCTATCTGTGCTAACACTGAAAGAAAGAAATGTTTAAGAAGGAAGGATACAAAGGCACAATCTTATTATTGTACTTTATGAAATAGTTAGGGATAATAATTTGGCAGGTCTTTCCTAATTTTTTTTTTTTTAACTTAAAAGAAAGTCTCTCAAAAGAGCAAGCCTGAGAAGGAAGGCTCACTCTGGAGCCCACGCCTGTGCTTTTCTACTAGTGGGCATCATAATATTCATTCTGAGGAGAAGACAGCAGTTCCCATACAAACCAATGTTAACTATCCTTGGATTTTGAAACAAAACCCAACTTATTAAATGGGTGATTAGCTTCAGTGTCCAATCTCTGCTCAGCTCTTCATTTTAGAGGTTATTAGTAGCAGAATACAGTTCCTAGGACTTACTGCCTACACAATGCTCAGACAGGTTTTCCCGGTTACATTACTAAGACAACACAAAAAAAACTACACCACCACCGTCCCCACAGTCCCCATTCCAAACAAGCTGGCCAGCCTTCCATTTATAAAATCCATCATCTGAAGGTGGGGCAGTGACAAAGGCCAACAACTATGGCGCCCCTGCCCATTTCACATCCAATGCCCCTCACCCTCCTACCAAGGCCAGATGCCAGGGATACATTCTGATGTTCTTCACAGGTCATGATTCAAATCACTAGCTTCTCTCCCACAATTCTGGTGAAGCACAAAACAGTAAATAATTAAATGCCAGATAAAATGTCAGAAATGCAGTATTTTTCCAACTTCCCTGACAACAAAAGTTGCCAGGGGTAAAGAAATGGTATTTATAAAAACAGACAAACCAACTGGAAAATCCTCTTATGATTCGTAGTTTACATTCTTTAAAGACCTCTCCATTAGGGTCTGTAAATTAGTTTCCAATTTACTGTATTTTTAAACTATAAAACTACTATTAAAAAGATTCTATGATTTTCCACTAATTCATATATCATACCAATACTCTAAATTTCTACAATTTTAATTGGTGTGGGGGTTGGGAGCTGAAGGTAAAGGAGTAACACTTTGACAGGACTAGAGTGATTTTTCTAATTACATCTAAATGTGCACTTTGAAATACCTGGTGAGGCAGGGCTATGCGAATTGGCCAAAGTACTAACGATGTGCTTTCCTCACGGCTAAGGTGATGATAAAGTAAATACTACCAAGCAGGTCTCCCGTTGTTAGAGCTCAGGCTATTCTGTCATTACATTTACTTACTAAAGGAGCAAAGAAGCTATGATAGCCCAACCCCAAACCATGTGAATAGTCCTGGGTATTTAAATCCACTACTAAAAGCCCCAGACACTAATGAATTACAGGGAAGCGAACACCTTTAAGAAACTTTAGCACCAGGAACAAACAGGCCAGTTTTTCTCCAACTTGGGCCAAAGATTTAGGGAACCCTCAAAGGTAAATCTACCACAATGTGCTTGAAAAATGAGGGGGGAGAAAAAGAGGTAACAGTATCCTTTATCTTATTTTTATATCAATCGGATCTTTTACTAAACTATTTTCACCGAAGCAAGTCCCGTGCTAGTGCAGAAATGCTTTAGGTGTGGTTAATTAGTAACAAAACTGGCAAATCTGTGTCCTGTGTGACTGCAGCTGCAATTAGTCGACCAATCCTTTAAGGAGGCACGTGCGGTAGGTGCGTGGAAGAGGCAGCATGAGGGAACTCACATTTCACAGTCGAGCTGACTGTAGTGGTGAGGGCCACAGCCTAGAGGTGTCCCTTTGCTTGGCCCTCCTCAAAGAAATCAGTATCAAGATAACTGTCCTCATCAGAACCTGACACGCACTTTCCTTCCTGTCCTTAAGACAGTTTTCTACTGCATGATACACCTACTGCTAATGCTAATGTGCATACGGTCACTACATGCATGACACTAGTTGTGAAGACGCGTGGACCCAAAACAGATTAGATTAGGTACTGGAGAGAAGCTGCCTGAAATGACAAAGTATTCCGTCACTACTCCACAAAGTGGATAACTCACACAAGCAGTTTAAGGTGGCCAAGGAAAGGAGGGAGGCCGTGTGATTCTGGAGGAAGATCACAGGTTTTGATATGAGCCAGCTCCCAGCTAGAGTCCTGGCCCTGGCATTTGTCTTGTGACCTTGGACAAATGACTTAACTTTGGTTGGCCCTTTCATAAAATGGGGATAAAAGCACCCTCTCTGTTATACTCTAGGGTCTTCGGGCAGATTAAATGAAATTACGCATGCAAAGTACTCATCTGTGCGCCAAGCACAAAATGCTCTCAACTGTCTGATGCCACATACGGAAGCAGTGACATCACAAACGCTCACTTGCTGTTTTCCGAGCATCATATACTTGAAGCCAAAAGGTGAGAGGGTGGCTACTTCCAGGAAAAGATTTCTAACTCTTAAAAGTATTTCAAAGGTGCTGTGCCAGTCGGGAGTAACTGGTAATTTCTTAACTGTTGTTACCCTATGTTGGCTCCAACCCCTTCCCAACCGTGTTTACCTTGTGCAGACTGTCCACTAACCCAGACACCAGCTGCATGTGCTTCCCCGGGAACACAGAGAGGGTTTTGTCTGGAGGCAACATGTGGTATCAATTTATCTTTCTCGGCAAGACAACAAGGAATCCACTGACTTTAAAAATAAAAAGGGAGTTGTGTAATTTAACTCTTAAAGGCCTGTGCATTTTTAATTTTTTTAAGACAGCCTCTTCCTCCCTCTTCTCCCCCTCTCAAAAGCAGCCAAATGAGAGTTACAGTTGTCTGCTCCCAACCCAGACCCACCGCTTCCCCCCAGGCAGAGACTACGGCCATCTCCCTGGTCCTTACCAGGGAGTTCAGCGGGGACGATCTGCAAAGGGCTGCCTTTCAATATTCTACTCCCCAACCTTGAACACAGGACCATCATTTCAAGTAGGTCTCACTGCCTTGACTTGGGGCACTGACAATTCCGAACCAAACGCCTATATTCAACTACATGCCTCTGCTGAACTGCAGAAGAGAAGGGTCACAAGAAAAGCCCAATGGTAACTACAAGTCACGGGAACCCCGGGGTGCTGTGTGCCACAGCAAAGCAACCCCATGACACAGCTTTAGGAGAGGGTCTGAGAAGCTTTGGTGTAAGATGGCAAGTTCTTTCAAAGGCAGTTCTCTAGGCGAGGCCCTGGTTCCTTAGTATTAGCTCTTCATCCTGCTGCCCATTAGAAAATCACCTGAGGAGACCCTAAACACTTTCGCCCCCCACTCCTCGAAATTCTGATTCAAGTGTCGGGTGGAAGGCCTGGGTGGACGGACATTTTCAAAGCTCCTCAGTTTAGTCTAATGTGCAATTAGAGCAGAGAACCGCTGGAATTTCCCTCTCACGTTTCCACTGACTGAGAATCTGATGCCAGTCTAATGATTCCTAGTCTTTCCCAGGTCTGGTGACACAGCACAGGTGATGATGTTCCTTAAGTCCAAACTTCTAGCAGTTAGAAGATAAGGGTGAGAACTGTGGTCTTTACTTTTGCACACTATATGTGCAAAGTAAAATGGAGAGTTAGAGCAGTTTTTCAGATCATTGGGGTCTGGATACCTTTATTTCTTAAAGAAAAAAAAAAGGCAAAGGGGAGGGATGCGTCCTTGACTTTGCACTGTCTTGTAGACAGCCACCCATTCTGCCCTGTGCCACTTCTCCACCCAGCATGGATCGGCGCAGACAGAAAAGAGGGTAAGTGGACTTTCACAAAAGTAGGACTGACGTCGGCTAAAGGGATGGGCTAGAACAATCGTTGATCCCTGTAATTTTCAGAGGCCTTTCTGAATTAGCATGCGATCTCCCACGATCCCTTTCAAAGACTGTCCCTCATGCAAAACCCAAAAGACTGAGTAAAAATAACCACCGAAAAAGCCACATCCCAATCCTAAGGTACTTATTAGCTTCCATTGTTAAGAATACAGCAAAGTATTACTTCATGAATTTCCCTGAGAACCAAAGTACATATTCGGATAGCCTCAAGAACATGAATAACAGCCACTCTGTTTCTCATTCTTCCACGGGGCAAAGCACTGCCTCATTAGGCTCAGTGCAAAAACCCTGGGGGTGGGCGGCGCAAGGGGCCAAGTAGCGGCACCGTCTGAGGGAGGCGTCTGAGGGTCGGCCCGTGCTGTTAGTCACCGCTCTGAGCTGGCTTGCCCTCTTCCACTGAGATTTTTATCTACTTTGGGGCCGGCTAACTGGTTCTTTAGAAGCAAGTACAGAAGGTATGATGGCACGAAACAGACTTGAAACCAGAAAAGTTATGACTTCTAACTATATGAAATACCAGCTATAATAGCCAAACAAGCCTTTCAGATTCAGAAGAACACTTAAAATAAACACTCACATAAAAGATTGCACAATCAACCCTGATGTGTAAGACAAGCTTCAGGCTGGCTCGGTCTTCTCCTTGCCTAAAATACTAAAAGTTTAAACCATTAAGGGAGTTATTTAAAAAAGATGATGTTCTAAAATAAATACTGTCGGGAACTTGGCTGAAGGATTAAATTTCCAGCTACAAACAAGATTTCCGCTAAATTTGCTGACAATAATCCTCTACTAACAGAGGTCCCCTTTGAAAACTAATATTTGTTTCAAGTTTTCATGCAGCAAACGACAGGTTCTGGCCCCTCATTAGGAGAACTAAAATAATCATCATCTTGTGACCGGCATAATGAACCCATTTTCTGTCCAAACAAAATGAGACGCATGAGGCTTTCTTAGGAGAGGAAAGGCTGGGCAGACAATTTGTCCTTCCCCCAACTGAAAAAAGAGAACCTACATGGGAAGAAAGTTCTCTTAAAGAGCTACCACTCTATTACAGACAGTTTTGTTGGGCTTTCCAGTGTGGGTTTTATTTTTGTATTAATTTTTTTTTTTTCATTTAGCAATCTTCTTTTCAAGCGCTTCCACAGCTGTTTCTGCTCTTGGAGGGCAAGAGGGAACATTCCATTCTCCACAGCCAAACCTGCACTTCCGGCACACTGAGAACCCTGGCAGCCTTGCAACCTCTGCCCACACCCACTCCCTGCAGCACCTCCCCTCCCCCCACACCCTCCTACTTCCAACCCCACATCCTTTTCCCCACAGACTGAGGAAGCAGCAGCTAAGGACACGAAGTCAACCGAATCACAGTCTCCAGAAAGCAGGTTAAAACCGCGGTATTTGTCCTCCCATCTTTTCCAAGCTTCTTCCTTGATTTTATTCAGTCTGTGTCTCCTTCCAAGAAGGGATCAGCAAATACAGGCTACTTCAATTCCCTCTGAAGACCACGCTGGGTAGCCATACAAAGTGGATGCTTCAAAGGGTTAAAAGCCATGAAATTACAGAGCATTGTTAAAACTGATTCTGCAGACTGAAACAAAGAGGACAGAAACAGTTTTATTATTAACATAATTTTCACTTAGATTTTAAAAAGTAAATCTGCAAGCTTTTCCAGTTTGAAAATTTGTTGTGGGTAGAAATGGAGAGAATAAAAGTGCACTGTAAATATACATCCAGAATTCAGGACCACATCAGAGAGTTTTAAATCACGTTCATGGCATTATATAAGTGACTGCATAGGAAATTCAGTAAAAAGTAATGGGAGAAAGTGGAGAGGGCTATGAATCCTAGCTAGTAATAAGCAGCCTTAAGTTTACAGTGAAAGAAACTGAGGACCAAAGAGACACATACCTGAATTCAATCAGCTAGTAAGTGGCAGATGAGCTGAGACAAACTCAGATCTCCTGGCCTTGAAGTGTGACAGTAATACCACCCAGAAACATTAATGCCAATGTCTGGATTACCGTATTAACTTGGAAGGATAAAGTGCAGGGAGAACAAGGATGAATAATATGTTCCTTCCGTCCCTCCATCCATCTTCAGTCTGCCTTGCTCTATAAGCTGAGAAATACAGTCTGTCTCCTCTAACACATATTAAACTCTTTAAAACCAGATACCATATCTTCTTATAGCTTTAGCAGCTAGCATGGGGCCTAGTACACAAGCAGGTGCTCAAAAAAATATTTGTTCCAATCAAGAAATTAATTAGTGGGAAGGGGGAAGCAGCAGATTGATACTTTAAAATGAAACGTTATAAAACATGAGCCTGTGACTGATCCTCACATGAGTGAAGACGGAAGAAAAAGCTTCCATTGTAAACTATAAAGTAGTACCTAGGTTGTTTTAAAGTTGACGGCTTTCATCCTTGGGTAGTAACTTCAACTATACAACCCAATTTCCAAAAACAAGGCAACGAGGTCTAATAAGTAAGCTTCAGGTTCTCAATAGTAAGAGAGGGTAGGAAGGGCAAAATGAGAGCATGTGGGCTACTTGGTGGAAGCCAGAACTTGGCAGAATGGTCAAGAGTCCATCCAGGGTGAAGAGCTGATTCCCTTCCCATCTTGGTAATAAGGCTGGCCCAGTGCCCTCTGAGGCATACTCAAAACCACAGATAACTCATCTTAGTTTTAAGTTTCCTCCAAGCAAGCACATAGGGAACAAGAGAAATACAAAACAGAGTCCGCTTCACCTGCAATCTGAAGGAACTTAATGTGTTTGGTGCCTACCAGGGCCAATGCTCTGTGCTTGACCTATCTAATCTCATTTTATTTTTCTGACAAGCCTGTCGGGTGGAAACTAAGGTGCAGAAAAGTTAAGTAACTTGTCTAGTAAATGGTGGTGCTAGAAATCAAGCCAGAGGCTAACTCCAAAAGCAAAGCACTGCACTCTTTCCCTGTGAAGTCACCCAACTGCCTAAGGAGAGGGGCACCATTCACAGGTGACCAAGCAACGTGAAGTTTTAAAGACTACAAAAATCCGTTACTGAGTTAAATGTTCCCATCTCTAGGTTTCTGCACATTGTCCCTAGGACTATGAAAGGGAGAGAAAAGGTAGAAAAATGACGAGCCATGAAGTGAGCCTTGTTGGAACCAGGTCATTTTTAGAAACAGAACCTTTTTTTCTCAGACACACCCTGAAAGGGACACTATTGGCATGTCCTAACATGACCTGGGATCACCATTTTTAGGGAATGACCAAATAAGAATATTGCCACAAACTGTTAGGTATCCAGGCCTTCCTCAGTGGCATGTCTGGCGTCTTCTGTGTGCAGGGAGCCCTGACCCGGGACGGAGTCAGCCAGCACTACCTGACAGGCCCTCAAACAGCTGGCACCGTGCTACGGGTCCTCAAGCCAGAGACATCAGGCAAATGTCTGCTTTGGCCTGGACCTTGCCATTATGAGGCTTAATCTGAAACAGGGACTTAGCTCTATACTACTTAATATATGTAATTAGTTTATTATTGAGCCAGAAAAGATGAGCTTGCTTTAAAACTATGTGAATTTTAAAATATGATGCGTCTGCCTGCCAACTAACAGCACGACCAGGATGCTTCTGTTTAACCTCAATCAAAAACTCTGGTAGAAAATTGCTCTAAGGTTGCATATACATGCTATTTTATTATTTGTCTTCTGGCATCAAAACATGCAAAAACAGAAATCACTGACACTGCAACACATTAAAGGGATGAATGTGGAGGTGCTGAGTGGGTGAGTGAAACAGCTTCAGAGTTTGACATCCGAAATCCAGGAAAACCGCTTTTTCGGTTCTTAGTTTGCAATCCTTTCCTTCACATGAAATTCGCTGGCTTTAGCATCACACATACAAACACAACTGTTTCCAGCTCTTTGGATGTTACGGCTCAGAAAAACCTTTCTTTTTTGTCTTGTTATTTCAAGAGCAACCGATTTTTTTTTTTTTGGTAGCTCTAAAATATATGCCAACGTGTGGGCACAGTCACACACAGGCCCACACCCTGGAAAGACTGGGAGGGTTGGAGGCACATTTTTTTTTAGCTAGGGAAGGAAAAAGTTTGGGCTAGTATTTACAAAATAGGTGAGTGTGTGTGCATTTGGAAGCCGGCTATCTTCCAAGTGTCCATGTTAATTATTTTAATAGTCATCAAAATCAAGGTGTTACTGGTGAAAGAAGCAAAGAAAATAAATGCCACGTAAGAGTATCTCCTGTTGGCTACTGTGAACAAAACAACCGATAGACTTTTTCTTTTTGGGAATAAAAAATATCAATTCTGCAAAATGACCCAGACCTACAGAGCCCTCCAGACCCCCGTGAAATTCAGCTAAGAAGGAGCCTGCTGAGGAACCTCACCTGAATGTGCAGCAGCATTTCACTGCACTGGTTTTGCAAGATTTTTTCTTGTCTAAAACCACAGGATGCAAAAGTAGCTGATGACCAATACAATGATATTGCTAAATGCTGAGTGAACCAACCATTTATTCCAGGATACTCTGGGTGCCAATTACACAGATGAGCACCAGACAGCTCGGTCCACACAACATGATCAAATAAGGCACAGAGAGGACATTTCCACTGACGGAAGAACCAGACACTCTGTTTTTCTCAAAACAAAGAACGTGAACAAACAAACAAAAAACTTACACGCACATTCACTGAGTCATTCAGATACTAGTGCATTTCAACTTAAAAATCTGGATGATCCCAAATGTGCAAGTTAACACTAGCACTGCTCCCCAAGCTATAATGAATGAATTCAGCGGGTTGAGTGTGCGTGAGATTAATCGGTTTTTCTAAGGGACATGACAGGAGTACGGTCTTTGAGTACTAATCTGTACTAGGCTCTAATCTCCTTTATGTATACTGCCAGGTAAGCTTCAAAGCACTTAGAGGCTGGAAGCACTAGCATCGGTAGTGTAATATCTTTTCCCAAAGGGCAAAAATAGTCACACATGAGACTACGGGAACTGAATATACGGTACAACCAAAAAATTCCTGTAATTGAGTGTTTTGAGGGATAAAGGAATGTAGGGGACAGTTTCTTTAGACTCTGTCTGTGGCTGCAGGTGGCTTTAGGAGACAGAGGCCTTAAGAGGAAGAGATCAGAGTATGGTGGGGGGTGCAGTGACCCCACCCCTCAACCAGCAGGTGTCACAGTGCTCCCGCACTCAGTGGTCCCTACACACTAGCTGCCAGTGATTCCAAGGCCGTTCCTGAGGACGTAGAAGCCCTGGCTTTAGGGCTGCCTCCTTGGTAGAGTCTGATTTGGCAGGTTTAGCCCTTAGATTTTCTCCCTCGACTTCTGGAGCCCACATTTCTAACTCTCCCCTTGGCAAGGCTGCTCATTTGCTAAAATGGGGTGTGTGTGTGTGAACACTCACAGCAGGACAAGGCTGAACAAATCACGGTACACAGGGGACCCCCTGAAATCAAACCCTTCACATCAAGACAAGGAAAAACACACAGGAACAGATGTTACTGAGCCATTTTCAGGTTCAAAGGTAGATTCAAGTAACATACTTCCAACTCTCTGAGGCATTATGTGGAACAATATTACCCTGTATTCACTGTTTTTCCAGAAATAAGTTAATCAGGTTCTTTCAAACAGTCCTGACCTCAGCAGTCTTCCCAAACAAGAGAGACAGCTGAGTCCTGATGTTAATCTGTGGTTAGAAAAGGAAGTCACACAAACTTCTTACAAGGTTAACAAATCCAAGCTAGGAGATAATTCTCCTTGGGTCTCTGGTGTTACTGCACATTTTGCAAGCAAAGTACTAATGGCCCTCCATCCTGGACTATCTCTTTCAAGGATGTTTGCTCTCGCATAGTGAATAGCCTTGAAAGATAGTGTCTCCCTCCAGAGCAAAGGGCAGATATGCTTATTTCCCATGACAAAAGATTAGGACCCCTAAACTCAGATTTCCTCTCTTGAAACGGACAGAGACCTGGGCATCAACCATCTCTGTGACTCCCGTGGGACTTGGGGGCAAGAAGAGAACAAATGCGTAATATGCTGCCGTTAGTGCTGCTTGCTGTGGCACGGGTGAATGATAAATGCCTTTGCCTTTGACCCAAAAGCCTCATGGCTAGTAAGGGTCAAATCTCAGGCCCTTGCAGTGTCAGGCAGTCTCCTGAAGCTGGACTTTCCTTAGTTGCAAGAGATGAGATTGGGCAAGTTATCTCTAGCTCGCTTTTCTCTCTACCCCTACATAACCGAGAACGAACACAAGATAATGGGAAAGGATGAAAAGGAGGTCACAAGTAGGAGAGGCAGACACATGGCTCTAGCACTTTGAATGCTCTGACCTGGCTCTGCTGAAGACCCATAAGGCTTCATGAAAACAAACTGTTAATAAAAGGGGTGGTGGCAGGGTGGCGGGAAATGCTCCCCGACACAGTCACTTTGCAGTATTTCATCTGCATCAGTCACCATCTTTTTCAGCTGTTGCTCAATGTTGCGGTTTGCTTGTGAAGAGCAGAGCTGAGTGAGCTGTGGGTCTAGGTTTGTCTCTTCTTGCCTTCCTCGTCTACCAGGCGCAAGAGACTCCGCTATGTCCGCCCTCCCCATCTCCTTGCCCTTTGTACGGTAGGCCTCTAATAACATGTTTTGCCTTTCTGCAGCGTCCAGACCTCTGCCATGGAGCCCTGGGCCGCTCTCAGAGAAGACTTTCTCCTTGGTTCCCTTGACTTGGCCATGGGCTGCCCCAAATTTAACCCTGATGCAAATGCTTTCAAGGTCCTTCTCCTTGATGCAAGGTCATGAAGACAGTGCTTTGTGACTTTAATGTTGTCCTGTGTGAAAAGCCAGGATTCCCTCCATTTTAGCTCTCCCGCATACACTATCCTCATTCCTCTGGCCGTGTTTAGCACTGTTAGACCTCCAAAAATGAAGACAGACTAGGCAGTTCCCAGGAACCAAGGGCAAACACATGCACGTACACATTTATACACCCTCCAAGTTCCCAAAAAGAAGAGAATTCATTTTCTAGCTTACAAAATATGAACCAGGAGACTCTACTATGAAATATAAAAACCTTACAAGATTTCACACTCTACAGTTTCTAACTACCAGCCAAACATGTTCTGGTACATAGGAAATTGGTATTTTCCTTTCCCTCCCTTTTCCTCTTGGATAACCTACTTCAACTCTTGGCGCAACGCAGCATGGATTTACTATAGTGTTCACATGCACCTACAGGCCCGGTGCCTCTGGAATGATACTGGATTGTTGCCACATGGCCAAATAATGTGCTCTTTGAGAAATAATTATCAATTAGAGTGCTATAAAATGGGCCAGCAGTTTTACTCTGCTCACACTGTGTGGTATTTTGGCCACCAAACACTGCAATCTTTCTTTGGTTCTCTTCACATCAATCAGGAAGTTACGTTAATTTGCTCTGATGCTATTTGTGGACAGATGTGGAAAAGAATGCAGACATCCAGGGGTAAATTAGAGTCAACTCACCCACTTGGACAGCAGGCACTCCACATACTAACATTTTACAGGGACCCCAGCCTGGGCTGGGTGGCAAAGGCTGCGTAAAAAAGGAACGATTAGCAATAATCTGCAAGTAATCAATTTCTAGTGCTTTCAGTCTAGAGTAGCTGCCAAAGAACTCAGCAAAAGTCACCATTTAAAAAACACCAATTCAAGCTACAGTGAGGTATTCTTGCTACAGTAAATAGGTTTTACTTTGTCTATCTAAAACTATATGAAGTCTAAAAATAGAAAAAAATAAAGGTTTAAAATTTAGACAATACTTGGACATTAAAAATGTCCTATGGCTTTTTGTCTTTCCTGACAGCTCTCTGATGTGGTGCCGTTTAGTAATGATTATTAAAATGTTTTCTGGGGAAAGAAAGTGCATATAAATATGGAGAAATCATAGACATTCGTATAAGAAGGTAACAGGGAAGCATTAAATGACAAAAGAAAGCACAACCACATCTTTTTTTCCTATGTTGAAGATGCCTGACACATGGAAGACTCTTAATACATTTTCTTGAGAGGATAAATGACACTCCCCCACCTTTTTTTCTCTTTTGAACTAAGCTATGCTGAATAAGGTTAATATCTGTAACTCAATCCAGGAAGTCTAGCACAAAAAGGGAGACACTCTCTTTTCCCAGATTCTCAATCTCCAAGGAAAAATCTACCTTTAGCATTGAAAAGTCACAGTAAATAAAGTATCAAATGTAAATAAATTAAGTTGCTTTAAACTTCAAAAGCACTTAAAAGGTGAAAATGTGGATTTTATTAGCTTTGTTAGGAACCATACTCATGCTCCTGTGAACTACACAATTCAAATATAATAGAGGCGAACATTTTATTTTAATTAAGACTCAGGATTTTTTTGTAATTGTAGGAAAACAAACATTTGGATTAACTGTAGAAAGTATTAAATGGGTGAAAACTTTTAAAAATAATGATAATAGCCCTGGCCGGGTAGCTTAGTTGGTTGAAGTATGGTTTGGTGCACCAAAAGGTTGAGGGTTCGATTCCGGTCAGGGCCTGGGTTGTAGGTTTGATTCCTGGTTGGGATGTGTACAGGAGGCAACTGATTGGTGTTTTTCCTCTCACATTGATGTTTCTCTCTCTGTCCCTTCCCCTCTCTCTTAAAAAAAAAAAAATCAGTAATCATTAAAAAAACAAACAAACCTGATATTGAAACTGAATATAGCCTGTAACTTAGTGGCAAACATCTACTTCATTCTCCTCTTCTTCCTTATTAACAGAATGTTGACTTTTACCTTGGCACAGGGCTACCCAGAAGGGAGACTAAATTCCCCAGCCTTCCTTGAAGTTAGAGGTGGCCATGTGACTTAGTTCTGGCCAAGGGCATGTAAGTGAAAGAATTCCGTGAACTCTCAGGAAGACTGTTTAAAGGCAGCTGACGCAGATGAGAGTCCCTTTGTTCTGCTTGTCTTCCTCCTGTTGGCCTACAGCTAGATGGACCGTGAGGATAAAAACTGCCTTTTGCTAAGGCAAGGAAGGATACCCCTCCAGAGCCTTCAGGGGGAGCACAATCCTGTCAACTCTTTAATTTTGGACTCCTAGCCTTCAGATCTATAACACAATAAATTTGTGGGTTTAAAAAACAAAAACAAAAAAAAACCACAAAAAAAGCAAAACCAAACCCACTATCTGCCATCGTGGGACAGAATATAGGAGGAGACTGATCCTCGATTGCTCCTTAGAGTGGCCTTATCAGCCCTAGACTTCTTCTACATGAAAATAATTCACAAATTTGGGCTTTCTGTGATAAGTAGCCTAACCTAAGCCTGACAGACTCATCGACTCTTTTTTAAGAAATTAATCTTATCGACACACTCTCAACTTTTTTAAATTTCACATAAGAGGTCATGACAAAATATCACTGGTTACAAAATTTCAAGTATTAATAATGTTAATTACAGTTTTCTAATCACATCAAGTAAATAATAAAGAGAAACATCTAGCAAGAAAGGCCTTTCTGTGCCTGTCTCCCATTTACCTTGAAGCCTGAGTCATCGAGCACTTCGAAAGTGCCCTTCAATGAATGACTGCGTGTGCTGGGCACTGTCAGTGTTATGGGCTCACAGGGTGCACGGTGATCCTCCTGGCGCCCAAGTTTTAGAAGTTCTGATGCGGAGGCCTCAGGATGTTTGCAAGCACATCTGTGAAGAGGCTGTGTCATACTGAGGCTTTTTAACACTTTTATTTTGAGGCAACCTAGATTTCAAGAGAAAGAGCATTTTGGGGGATTTAAGACATTAAGTGAATTGTGGGAAAGATGGCTTGGAGGTATAGATGGTCTTTTCCAGGAATTAATTTTATGGTACAGAATATAATATAAAGCTATTTCTACCAATCATGGGAATTATGCCTGAGCCAGTGGCTTAGCAACAATTTTTCACAAAACAATCAGAAATAACATCACCAGCCAATGAATAAAGAATATCTAGAATACCAAAGTGTCATAACTCGGACAAAGGCTCACTTACGCTTTTCTAACTTTGAAGCAATGAGCGGAAAGTAAGAGAGACGTAGTGACGTATCAGCCTCCACTCAAGCCCAGAGCATCAAGTCCAAAAAATAAACGTGCTACCCAGTAAGAAAACCAATAGTGTCATATCTGGACACTGTGAGACAGCATCCAGTAAGAATATTTTTAAAAAATTCTATACTCACACTGAATCAAATTGTGGACAGTTATCCTTCCCTAAAATGAACTTTCAACAATCAGGAAATGAGTATCAAAGAACTCTGTCATCAAGCTATTCCAACATTCTAAAAAATGAATGCGATACAAGAACAAAAAACTTTATTGTATTAAGATACTATATAACTGTCTCAATTTTTCATATCTAAAGGCTAGATATTAAAACTGTCTGTGAGGACCTGATGAATGGGGCAGTATTATGAATGTTTAACTATGCTGCCTAACTTCGTCGACAGTTAAGAAAGAACATGCTGCAGGGGAAAGCCCTGGGTATTCCTAATTAGGTAAGTATTTGCTGGGTTGTAGTCGCTGGCTGTTAGTGAAAACAGGGCCATCTCCAGGAGGAGAAAAAACGGGCAACTGATTCAGAGGAAAGGAGGTTACTTAGCAACTGATATCTCACATACATTTTACTGATAAATACTACATAGTTACTCCCCTAAGCTGGTGTGAAATAAAAAGGGTTTATTTCAGAGTTTAAACTGTCCCTTTCAACATCTTTTATCCCTTTCTTAATATGCTATGGAGTCCACTCCTAATACTTTATAAATAAATCTCTACGGTCTTGGATCTGAAACGACCCCAGCGGCACCAACACCTGCTGGGGGTGCACCCGCCGGGCCAGGACCACCAGCTCTTTAGGTCTCTCCCATGAAACTCCGAGTACAAGGCTGGGTGCTCCAGGGACATTCTTTCTCATTAAACTACAGCCACACTAAAGGAAACTTTTAAAAAGGAAAAACCCTCCAAATCACGAAAAAACATTTTATGGACTAATAGCTGTTTTAGAAAGTGATTTTAGTTTATTAACATTTTATCCTTAGGTATAAATCTCCTACATCAAGCCCCAATTTCCTTTTGCTTAGGGGTTTAAGCAAACCACCCAAGATGCTACTAATGATGAAATGGGTTTAAATAATTCGAAGGCATCATAAGGACACCAAAATTAACTGAAACAATTCTATCACACTGAAATACTGAGTTTTCGTTTCTAATCAATAACAACATTGTAGGGCCAAACAGATATTTGCTGAATAAACTTATGAGTAAATGGGATCCATTAACTTTGTAGAAAAACCCAACACGAAGAGGTAAAATTATTCAAACCAATAGAAAGGAAGTTGGAAGGCATTATGAGTTGTATGATTAATAACCCAAATTTCATATCTACTAATTGTACATAGGAAATTCTGACGGATTAAAGAAACAAAATTGATTAAATGTCTGTAATACACTATATAATAGATGTTGAAAAGTTCACACAATTGAAAATGAATAAAGTATTTTTAAACATCAGGATAAATGGAACTATATCCACATGAAATACTGACATCTTTGTTATGATGACGCATATCTCTCTGAATTTATTTAGTATGTGCTTAGTGTTCATAAAAATATAGTAGCTTGCTTTTAAAGCAATCAGTGACCTAACACAGGGGCCTACCTACATGGGGAAAGCACATGGCCAACTGGGGGTGGGGGAGGAAAAGTATCTCCATTTCAGTTCAGCCTGTACGCATAGCTGCCCAAATTATGACGCCTGAAAATTTCTCCTGCCTAAGACTACCCTAATGTCTCCTATGTACAGCTATGCTTTTTAGCAGACCTGCCTGTGTTTCCAAAGCCTCAGCCCTTCTTATCACCACACAGCATCATCCCTACCTTTCTTCTCCAATGAAACAATCTGCTTGCCTCCTTCCAAGAGACTCTAGGAGCAGTCCCTCCTCCTCCTCCAGCCATTACTTCTTCCAAATTCCAACTTGAAACTCACTAACTGCAGCAAGATTGGCTCCACGCCCATCACTGCTGTGCACTTCTGCATCCAAAGACAGGTACCCCATAATGAAAAGCAGAACTGTCTCGCTCTGGGTGCTTTGCAGTTGTATGCTTCTCTGATGTTGCCATTTCAAGTAGGCTAAGCTCCAAGACCAAGGAGTAAATTTTCTTCTCTTTCTGCACCTCAGAGTAAATGGCATGCACGGTCTGGTGCATGCGGTGTGGTGTTCAATAAATATTTATGATAGGGGCTGAGATCACAATGCATTGATCAACCAGGTTCTGTCCCCTTAAAACTGATATGTACTTTTCAGGGCGAGTTAGTCCATACTTAACTTATTCAAGTTAAATATAAAAAGAAGGCACCGTAGTTGCAGTAGCCGTATTTTGTGTGGGGGGAGGGCTGCGGAGGGGAGGTGGGCAGGGAGAGTTAAGTTCAACCTAAGAGCAAACTCAAACATTCCTAAAGGAAGTCCAGCTCCACTTGCTCCTTTCTGAAGGGTCCCACATTGCTGTCACCTGGGGTCGCTGCACCCCCATTTAAGCAGGGTTTTCTGTCCCAGGGACTGCTTTCTGAGAGCAGTGCACAACAAGAAATGCGACGGTCTCATCTGCCTTTCTCTCATTTTACTCCAATGCACGTGTGACAAACAAGCTGAGCTTTTATTTACAACACCATATACTTTACGTAATTGGAGATGAAAAACTTCCAGAAAAGTCAAAAAGCTAATGCTGGAATGAATAGTGTAGCAAGCGTTGTCAGTTCTTTCCCCCAAGGGGTCCCAGTGAGATCAGGCTTTGCATGTGAAAGGAAGCAGGCTCTGAGCCACAGCTGCCCTGAGAGGCGTGGTCTGAAGGGGGGTACCTTATCTTCAGGTCAGAGGTGCAGACTGGTGCCCGGGCTCCAGGTGTCTCCAGGAAGAAAGAACAGATCCTGAGGTTACCTTTCCTCTTGGTCCGTTAACTTAAAAGGTCTCCTGTTATAGACCTGGATGTCAGCACAGCCTCCTCACACCCGTCCAAGGCCATCTAGACAGTGCTGACACGGCAGTGGGAAAGGGTTATGGAAATGAACGCCCTGGGCCTGTTAGCCAGGACAAGGTGCCACTTTTTTGGTCCTTTTCCTACTGTTGATTGGAATAACTAGGATGAGAGAAATGACCACATTTTTTTTTTTTTTTGCTGGGTATAATGCACACCCATGTTTTTATGTGCATTATACATGGGATTATTATACCCATGGTAGGTAATCACCACACCCATGTATAATGCACATCCTTATTTTTCCCTCAAAAATTTGGGCAAAAAAAAGTGTACATTATACACAGCAAAATACGCTATCACCCACTTTTTCTAAAGAAACTGGACCTTTAATCTGAAGCAGTAAAAGTCATCTCTAAAAGCAGCAATGTATACATATCACTGGGCTGGCTGCTACGGCTCCTCACCCCAGCTACACACTCCTATCAGGCCACAAGCCGAAAGCTGAGAGCCCGAGCCTCACAACGGGGGTCGCGGAGAAACCTGCTGTCCTCTAGGTCAGGGCAGCAGGACAGGCTGGAACTCACGGCCTCTATTCCTGGACTGACTTATTTTTTGACACCACCTGAACAGAGTCCTAAAATGTCAGAGCTATAAGGGGCCTTCAGACAGCACCTCGCCCTAATGCGTCATCTTAGATAGAACACTCGTGTCCAGAGAACTGACGTGACCGGCACAAAGTCACACGGTCTTAGTTACGCGCTCGGTAGGGCCCATGCCCAGGTGCCCTGGCTCTGACACTGAGGTCTGCTCTTTTCTCTACACCAGTGCTTTTCAAATCTTACCTTCGGCAGTACAGTCCTCTTACCAAATGAAACTTCCCACAACCCCACCCTTCCCTCGGGGACTTGCAGCCCCTCTGAGGATCTCTGGGGTCTCTCAGGACTACCTGTGGAAACTAGTTCTGCACACCATACCCCTCCCACATACCTTCAAATGCCCTATGGATATGTGTGTGTTGCAGGGGAGTTGGATAAATATAAGCATTCATAGAATGACATTACTGACATGTGGAAAACACGGTAAAAACTGCTCATTTCAACTACCCTACCTTAACTGTTATTAAGAGTTTGATATGTTTTCTTTTCATTTTTTTCTACTAAGGATATTTGTTTTACAAATTTGAAAACAGTTTTCTGTTCTGTTTTACTGACTTGACATTAGGCACATATTTACTTAACAAATTACATTTTTATTAACACTCATGACGATGTTGGGTTGTTCTTTTTCACAAAGGGCTATCTTTGATATACGTCAGAAAACTTGAACATTATAATCATTCAACCTAACTAAGGGGAAAAAACTTAATACAGATACCAGAAACCTACTGAAGAGGAGACAGAAAAGACCAGGACAAGAGGAAAGGATATACTTTGACTTCCATGTGAGGAGAAAATTTCAGGGGAAAGAAATGCTAAGAAAATTCTTGGTCCCTAACCCATGCAGCTCAATCCGTTGGGTGCCATCCTGCAAAGTGAAAGGTCGCCAGTTCAGTTCCCCGTCAGGGCACATGCCCGGGTTGCAGGCTCCATCCCTAGCCAGGGTGCGTATGAGAGGCAAGCGATCCATGTTTCTCTCCCTCTCTTTCTACTTCCCTTCCCCTCTCTCTAAAAATAAACAAACTCTTTTTTAAAAAAAGGAAAATTCTTGGTGAGAATACCGTCTTGAAGAACTACAACTCTAGAAAAATGAACTCTTGCTTTTTTCAGGAATCTGATATGTACAGTAAACCCTATACATGCTTAACCCATCTAATATTACTTTTATACACCCATAAAAACACCCAGAGGCTAATGCCATACTCCTGTTACTGACCAACGTAGCTCCCACGAATCTGGAGAAGCAAAAGGTGGATTTTGAGACTTCCACATCCAAAACGAGGTGCAAGTGCAGCAGGACCCAGGACAGAGCCCTGAGCCCTGGCCGCCTGCTGGTTTTCTAACTCCGAGTTCGATGCTGGGTCACGACTCCCGGCCGCACCTCAAGAAGCTATTGGTCACGTAAAACTCACCATGCCTGAATGTAGGGTTTTTTTTCAAGTGGTGCTGAACTAGCCAAACAATTAGGAGACACAAAAATAGGTGACAGAAAAATAAATTCTCATCTCAGTTATTGTATGTCTTCTTTTGATAGCTCAATTTAGTTTGTTTTAATTTTTTTTGCCAGCTTTGGGGAAATCTTTATTAAAGGAAGACATAAAGTTGTAAACTAAAAGGGCAAGGCGGTGTGGCAGAACCATGCCCAGCACCCAGAAGGCCCTCGCTCTATAGAAGTCCACGTCCCACTTCATTCCTGCTTGTCAGATCTTCATCCAGTCACAGGGCTGCTCAGCTGCGATTTAAATAAGGTCGTTCCATGGGACTGCCTGGGGGGAAGCTGCAGAGCTGCCCATGTCCTGGGGTCTTGTAACCTCTCAAATTCTCCCAGGCAACATGAAGTTAGTCTTCCCCCAAGAACAGCGTTCTGGTCAGTGGTTGCCTGGGTGGGTGGTCTTGGCTACCCGTGGCTTCTTACCTGGCACACACCAAAGAGAGGTGCCTTTTGAGTGGCAAGTTCACTCCAATCCTCATCCTCACAAACTTGAGGACACACCCTTGAGACCTCTACCCCTACTTAAAGGAGAAGGGCTGTTTGGGGCTTCTAGGCTCCTCCTTCCTCAAACTCTACGATACCAGCACACAAGCGCTAACAGCAGGATCTCTGAGATGCTTAGTCTCCTGCTCCATGTAGCCCTTACCCCAGCTCCATGTGGGCTCAACACAGGGTCTGCTCTATTAGCAGAATATTTAACCTGTAAGGCACACAGGGTTTAATCCTTTCCCTGTGTTAAATGAGTTCCCTTGAGCATAGGGAACAGTGATATCCTGCTGAGAGGTTCAGTGAATAAAAATACCAAAGAAGTGAACATCTTGCATCTGTATTCCCCCAGAGATCAAGTTAATGTTTTACATGTGCATACTGCACATGCTCACGACCTCCAATATCTATAAATATATTAAGTCACACACAGAATGGGATGGGATTACTCCCATCTCTGAGTCTTCTTCCCCCGAAACAGCAGGGGAGGCACCTACTGTCACATTTTGGAAGCAGGCCATGAACCAGGCCTCAGAACAATCTGTCTTCTCACTCCCCAAACCAAGGGCTTGCCTTCCTAGGCTGACAAGATTACCACACCAAATCAGTAGCAGAAACAGCTTTCTTTTTTTCTGAGAAGTCTTTATCAAGGGAACCACTTATTCAATTATATACAAAAGCTATACTTTTTTTAAAGCTCTCTTTCTCTTGTTGTCTCTAAACACTTGTCATTATAACTAACTCATCCCCCATGACTGAGCCCAAACCTTCTGATGAGGCAATAGGTCAGCATGTTCCAGAAAACACTGCCATAGCTACCTGCTTTTAATTCTAACCTCCTTACCTCCATTCTACTGACCCATAATGGCTTCTCTCCTATTATGCAACTGTATGAGTGGCCAGCCATTTGGTCACCCCTGCCACAATGTGTCCCAGGACACGTGTCTCAAACAGAGAGGAAGGCACCTCTCTCGCCTCCGGCAGCCTGGCGCCTCATGCGTCTACAGACACCTCTTGCTCCAGAATCATAGCACTTAAAAAGGCATAAAAATTCCTTTTATTGTGATATATTTTAAGCAGACAAGAATAAATTACATAGAATGAAACAAACACCCATGTACCCACTGCTCGATTTTAGCAAATCTTAACATTCTGCCATTTTTGCTTTCAATAATTTTTTGGAAAGAAATATTACATTACAGATACAGGTGAAATACCCTGTGTACCCTCTGTTTATTCCATTTCTCTTCCACCCTCCTCATAGGTAACCACTATGTTAAAGTTAGTATCTATTATTTCTATAAAATTTTTATTACATAAGTATATATGCATAAACAATATAGAATAATCTTTGAATGTTTTAAAATCATATAAACAGTACTACACTGTCTCTAGTGAAGCAACTTGTACTTTTTTTGCTAAACTCTTTTAAAAACTTTCTTATGGAGTTTCAGACATATGCAAAATTTGAGTATTACTACAAATCCCCATACACTCCTCACCCAGACTCATGACCAATCTTACTATATCTATATACAGATCACGTCTATCCCCTACCACTCATCTCCCTACAGGCCCCCAATCATTCCGAAACAAATTCCACACATGCACAACTTTTAAAGGTCTCTAGTTTCTCCTGGAGCTGGCTGGCTCTCTCTAGCAAAAGAAGCCAAGGCAGAAGGAGAAAAAAGCAAATACATGACCTGGCTTCAACTACCCTAGGAATGAATTATAGCTCAAACCATTAGCAAATGGATCCAATGGGGCAAAAAGATATGCCAGCACTGGTTGGGGCCCAGTTGTTGAAGCCTGAGATGGTCCTTTTCCAAGTGACTCTGAGGCAGGAAAGAGGTCATCCCTGAACTTTTCCACTACCCACTGCCTTCAACCCCAGCTCAGTCTGATCTCTGAATACTCGAACTGCTTAGCATAGTATCCTCTTGTCATGTAAAAAAAAACTCCACCCTCACCTTCCTTCACACACTCAATACATGAACTGCATCTCTAAATAAATTTACACATACACAACAGTAGTTGCTAACGTTTACAAAGAGCTTTCTTTGAGCTAAGCATTTTTTTCATGCCTCAAGTGGCACTATTAACTAAAATTTAACAAATGAGGAAACTGTGTGTCAAATAGCTAGTAAGCGGAACCACATATTAAACACGGATAGACCAGTTCCATGGCTCACATGCAACATGCAACACACATTGTCTCCTTAGAAAAGGCACTGGTTCCCAGGAGAACACAAAGCCATGTACTTGATGAACGTTTGGAGGCAATCAAAACTCTATTAGCAAGTTATGTGATAAAAATCACCCAAGTAAACGAGCCGGGTTGAGGTCTGTATGGGGACTGCTCTGGGCAGTTGGTTCTTAGCTCTATGACATTCAGCTCTTCCTCTTCAGAGGTCACAATCAAATTGACTTCTGTGTAAGAAAAGTAAAAAACAGTACAAAGGTAGAGAAAAGCCATTCATTAGTCCAGATGCCCTCCTCCACTTTACCCTCAATAGCCACTTCTGGCAGGGAACCAGAAAAGGGGAGACCGCGCTCTTAAAGCCCCAAACACGTGACCCTCTTTTATCTTGAGAACGTGGCATCATAGCATCAAAGAGCTCATTGTATTGCATGTACAAAGAGGGGAAGCATTGTAATGACCTAAGTATTTGACCTTCATGCAGTAAATGCATCAAAGCTTGGTCCATAACAATTTTTGGCCATTTATAATAGAAATTGGCTTTTCAGGAAGAAATGTCATTTTTCTTTTAAGAACAAAATCCAGAGTTTTACTCAGCAGCTTTTTAGGCTTGTATATCCTTAAACGCTATGCTCTTTACAAACACACAACTTTCAAAAAATCAGCAGATAAAATAAATCCTTCTCTTCTATTTGCCAATTCGCTGCCCCCACAACACACACGCTCCCCACCCCCATCCCCTAGTGCCTGAGTCAAAGCTCTTCGTCCAAGGTGGATTTCTCACTATGATATTGTTTACTTGCAATTTCTAAATGAGAATCAACACTACTGCCCAACACCTCATTTTATTTATTCAATCAGTATTTATTGAGCAGAGTAACCAGCACTGTATTAAATGTTGGAACACAACAGTGAACAAGATACTCCTCAGAGAGCCTTTTATTTTGAATAAATTGAGGAATTTCTTCTTTTGCCTAAGTTCTTGAATTATGAAGCCTCAACTGAGAGGACACCTTCTAGCTGTAATTTTTTCTCATGGGAATATAAAATTTACATGTAACAAACTGTAATATGGTAACATTATTTCAATTTTTTTTTTAAGTTTTATTGCGGCCACATAAACAATTTAAAAGTTTCAGCCTTAGTCTTGATAAAGTGTAAACTTCTCTACAATATGCCTCCAAAAGAAGGGGAAGAAGGAAAAGAAATACTGCAGTGTTCCTGAGGAAGGTGCAGTTCTTTACACTGTGCTCTGTTTCCTTGCCCCAGATTTACCTGGTTCCGACAGGAGGAGATGGGGAAACAGGGCCAGGGCTGCCACGAATGAATCACCCGTTCAAACATGGGGCCAGCGTTCTCTTTTACCATGAACTTCACTTGCCTTTTGCATGTCTCACTGACTAGATATGGGGAGTTACAGGAATGTCTGCAGGTCCTCTGCTGACTGAAGTGCATTATAAAAGGCATTTAAAGAAATATTACAGTACCTCGAGTAACAATGCACAGTGGGTTACTGGAGAAGAAACAATTATACAGAATATAACTGGTTGAGGAAAAGCACTGTTGCTTCTGCATAGGAGAAAGCATTACATTTCTGTTAACTTTTTTGGAGTGCTAAAATTTCAAAGGCTTCCAATCTCCCTTGATACCAGTTATTTACTGACTGGCTAACTCTTGACCTCCTGGTCCTTGGCTACACTTCACTTATCTTCTGCTGCTGGTCACTGTCTGCGGCCAAAAGAAATTTAAGGCAGCTGGGACTACGTTGTGCTCCTCTGGGTAGTCCCCAGAGTGCCTAGTACTGTGCTTAAACAAAACTCAGTGCTCACTAATAAAAAGTTTTTGTTCGATTGAATTAATGGGGCTTTCCTTGGTGAGAAGCAATGTGAAGTACACGGCACTACACAACTAAAAAGGCTGACCCTAAGTCTAACCAAGCCTCTGGAGCTAATTTCCAGTTTGGGAAATTGAGGCGATAAAGGAGCAAGGTAATGACACCACGAGAAAACAGATATATCCAGAATGTGGGACAGCCTGCTGACAATGGCTCCCAGTTTCTGCAAGTCAACAGCATGAAAAAAGGAAAGGGGAGGGGACCTGGGGACTGCTCGCGACTGAAAGAGACATAACTTCCAAAATCCAATGTGTGGACCTTGTCCGGACTCTGAGTCTAATAAAACAACTGTTTAAAAAAAGCCCACTTTTTAAAATACAATTAAAAGATAAATTTTTACTACAAACCAGACATTAGATAATACCAACAAACCATGGTAACACAGCTGTCACAATGGCGCAGTGGCTATGTAAGAGTGCCCACAGCTTCCAAGGGGTGCCCTGAAATAACAGGCCTAAGAGTTACTTTAAAATTCTCAAGAAAAAAACAAAAACAAAAGGACAGGTTATATAAATGAGGCAAAATCTTGGTAGCTGTTGAATACATACCCTATTCTTTTGACTGTCTGCCTTTTTTCATAATTTTAAGGGGCTCGAAACAGTAATTTTAAAATATTTTATGCATAAACTAAGCAAATATTTTCAACCCTCTCTGACCACATTCTCATACGTATCAGTAAAGTAGTCTGAATTAGCAAAATGTTCACGGATCCCCACACTTAAGATATTAACGGAGAAGAAAATGGGAGTATACACTGGTGCAAAAGTCAGCCCTTTGACAACTGGCAGGAGGTACCCCAACAGTCGGTACCTGAGGGAGGGTCTGGCTCCAGAAAACAACTAGAGACGAGATGGGTTCACTTCAGAACTGCGTCATTTGACAGACAAAATCAGCTTTCTTTTCTGATTATCTCTACTAAAATATTTTCTATAAGGACAAAACTTTTACATACTGTTAGATGAGTAATAAAGAGTAATGACGTAAGCAGTATCCATCCTGAGACACACTGTCTTTAGCAGCCCACCAGCACGTTTCCTACATGCCGGGAAGGACAGCAATAAATAGTAATAAATGGTAACTCTCCAAGCAGTGTCCATCCTTCCATCCTGAGGCACTGCTTCTGCAGGAGGCTGCTGGCATGTTTTCTATACTAGAAAGGACCTGGGTCACTGGAAGCAACTCCGAAAGAGAAATACTGATGAGAACAAAGGGGACGAAACTCAGGTAGAGCAAGAGAGTGTCACAAAGCACCTTAAGGCGCAGTACCACACTTTTCACATGTTTATTATCTAAAGATGCTTGAAGACAAGTGCTACTTTACTCATTAAAAAACCCCAAACCCTCAGAAAACCACATAAAAAGTAAATCTCTCACTTATTTAATGTCTTCTGTAAGAAAAAGGTATGTTTTTTAAAGATTATAAAATAATCATTCAGAGTAGAAAAATCCTAGACCAACACACTATCCTGTCTTCACGTTAATCTACGTGTGCCTTCTTTTATCCTGTTTCTTCCCCCACCCCAGTCCCAGGAAAATAAAACCCAAAACTGCATGTAGACCAAGGAACGCGGTGCTCATGGACCCGAAGCATAAATGACCAAATGCAAGTGTAAGTCAGGTCCCTAAAAGACAGCAATGCCCGATTTATCTGTAGGCAGGCTGACAAGTAAAATGCATTTTCCATACTTACCAGTCTGCATCATCATTCGGAATTTACAGATTTAATTCCAACAGTGTAGGGATGGCACTGGTCTTGCTCACTATGACACCCTAGGCGCCCAGAACATACTATGGGGGTTGGCAAATGTAGGTTTACAGTTTTGTGTACATAAAACAGAGTTTATTCTTGTATTACTATTTACTATTGTGTTATTTTTCCTTATGAACAACTGTAACCTACTTTTGCCCACCCCTGTATACATTCTAATGAATGTATCCACAGTCCTGACTACCTCAGTCTTCTGTCTTCTCAAAACCAGAAGAGGACAAAAAGATATTGGTGTCTATGATGATAAGCTAAGTTCCACGGATTTAGTTTAAGAAAGCAGTATGCTTTAATATATTTTAAAAAGACTATTATCTAAAATAAATGGGCTTGGGTACTTACATATGCTTAAAAAGCCCAACAAACCTCTATCTAATAAAAGGATTAAAGGATCCTAAAGTTCATGATTACTTTATGCATTCTAATTATTAATTAACAGATACAGCCTTTTTGTAAAGGCTCCTTGAGAAGGAGGACAATGATCCTTGGTGACAACGGAGGGAGAAAAGAAGAAGAAAGGATGGCAGGGTTTGAGAAAGACTCAGAGCTTTTTCTTCTTTTTTAAAGTGAAACAAGTCACAGAGTTTGTTACAGAGAAGTGATCTAACTTAGAGAAAGGAGGTGGAAATGTAGAACTAGGTGAGCCAAAGATAGGTCTTAGTCACAAGACTGTGAGAAATTAACATTAAAAGACAGGCAAAACTGCCTTCTACTGTTCCCTCCTGAATCCAAAGCACAAAAGTTCAGCAATCCCATTAGACACACAAACGCCCAAGTGCTCCCCCGCTCAACCAGGTCCCAGGTGTCACTCTGGACACCCAAAATGTTCAAATTCCCTTGAAAGCCTAACAGCCACAAAGGCATCCCTCAGGCACTCCCGCCCTCAAATCGAAGGCAGCCTGCCACCAACCCGCCCCTGCAACTCAGCCACTTCTACCCTTTTGTCTCCGCCTCATCTCTGGCCACCCCTACCTAATGCTATCTCTGTCCTCTCTGGGTTGTTCCTTGTTCTCTATTTTCACCGTCCTGCCCTCTTTCTCCCTTCTTCCAACCTGCTGCTCTTCCTTCTTCTCCCTCTGGTCCCCTCTTCTTCATCCCTTTCTCTCTCTTTCTATGACAATGATTCCCACTCTTACTTGTATTACCAATGCCCCTCGCCTGAATTTCGGTACCTGCCACCTCACTTCTCCACTCTATACCCAGAAGCAGGCTTCCCTGAAGGCACTTGTCATTTATGACCAAACCAGAGGAAACAATCTTCTCTGAGAAAGGGCCAACATAAAGTTTAAATCAATATAACATTTAAAAATTGGTCATGTTAAAAAAAATTTAAACGTCTTCGAGGATGACTTAGAAGTAGTAAGAAGTCCCCAAGGCTTAAGGTGGGCTTTTCGTATTTCAGGCCAAGAAGTGCAGAATTTATATCATCAGGCAAATGTATCTAAATCAATCTCCAGGTCTGTGTTTCTAATCCTTTTATCATGGGTTCACAGTCAAGGCCACAGGGATTTACGGATGAAAAAGATCTCTTTTCATGGGTTTATTATCTAAATTCCTATCAAAGGTGCTTAAAGACAAGTGCTACTTTATTCACAAAAAAAGCCTGCAAAAAGCACATAAAGAGCAGATACCGCACTTATTTAATGTCTCCTGTCAGGGAAAAAAAGTGGTCTTTGTCAGGGTTATAGAATAATACTGCTGAAAGAGAGGTTTTACCATGAAGGGAAAATATTGCCTAACTAAAGCTTTTTTCTCCTCCTGATCCCCTCTGAAAATGTAGAATATGTGTTTATGACATTATCATCCTTCGACTTCAAGATGCCATCAAAGTACAACATGCTGGATGAGATGGTAAGAGGAGAGAAATAAAAACCTCTCCCTACTGGCAGTTCTTCCCTCCCTCACCCTGGCTGCCTGTCCTACAGAACTAAACTGGAGAAGGTCTTATCTGGAAGGGTCCTTCACAATGTAGAAGGCGACTTTCTCTCTCCCCCTTGAGAGTGCTGGCTGCTTCCTCTTCTGTCTTCTTAGCGCCTGACCTTGCTGGTGCTTACTGCCATTACCACCAGCACTAGCGACAGATAAGTTTTAATTTTTGCTGGGAGCTATGCTAAGCACCTGATATGCACAACCTGGATGTAATCCTCAGTCGGAATCTAACCTATGAGAAACAGGGGCGCTTGCTCAAGGTTCTCAGCCAGCAGTTAAGCAGTTTGACTGAAACCCAGGTCTGTCCTAAGGCCCAAACTCTAAACCATGACACAACCTTAAGCAAAAAGGATCCTCCATGCCTGCATCCCAACTCCAGAAGTTCAAAGGTCGCTGGAGATCAGAAGACCACCAGCACTTACAGTGTAAAAATACTTTACCCACCCAAAGTTTCTCCCACCTTTGTCCCTGCCTGCCGGTGCCTAGTAGGGGAGGAGAGAGGTGTCCTCCCCACCCTGTCCCGCAGTACTGTTCCACTTCTTCCTAATTACAACTGGCTGACAGTGTGGGTTTAAACTCTTTCAACACCAAGGAACCTGCTTAGAACCTGATGGAGCCTCCTTCCTCCTACCTGTCCCCACTCACAGCCTGGATGAAGCAAATGAGCCTGGAGAGTCATGCACCAAGCAACACAATGCCACCGTGAAACACCACTCTTCCTTCCCACCTTCCCAAACCTTCTGGGTGACATTCCTCTCAAAGGACAGCCACAATGTCCCGTGTTATTGTGGATTAGCTGTTACAATGCCCCTGTTGAGCTCATGCATTACCTTAGCTAATACTTAAATATGCAGCCAGAGACTTCAAGCTCACACGGGGTTTCTGGAGGAGGGCAGAAGAGTACAGAGGTAATTCTGACATTTTTCTTGGCATAGGGCAGGTCTGATAATAAACACATGTTTTGGATTTTTTAAAACTGATTTTAGAGAGACAGAGGGAAGGAGAGGGAGGGAGGGAGAGGGAGAAACATCAATTTGTTGTTCCACTTATGTGTCATTCTCCTATGTGCCCTAAGGATCAAACCCGCAACCTTGGTGTATCAGGATGACTCTCTAACCAAATGAGCTACCCAGTTAGAGCCTAACACATAACTTCCACTAAATAGTAGATTCTGAAACTGAAAGTAAAAATAGATGACAAATACATGATAACTTCCCCTATCTCTGTGGAAGGAGAATCAAGCAAACTTAGACCAAGGGGCAAGGAGAATGATAACAGGGAGAATAATAATGGTCGCTGTACAGTGCGCACTCGGCTAGAGTGCTGTACAGGCGCTGGGCTAGATGCTTCACATTTCACTCAGCCTTCATAGTCCTGTGACGTTCTTATTATGAAGAGGAAACTGAGGCTTAGGGACTCTACCTCCAAAGTAATTACGGCACTTATTGTGTGCCAAACTCCTCTCTCAGCACTTGGTGCATCTATTGACTCATTTAACCCTCACAACAGCTCTACCAGGTAGGCGAGCAAAGAGAGGTTGTCATTAAACCACTTGCCCCAGGTCACACAGCTGATAGATAAGTAAGAATTTAAACCGGGGCACTCAGGCTCCAATATCTGTGCTCTTAGTCATGAGCTATACTGCAAACAGACTCCTGGGGTTTTTATTTGTTTTGATTTATTTATATTTATTTACATACTGTTGTTATTCTTCCAACAAGACTGCAAGCTCCAGAAAGACAGGGACCACTTGTCATACCCCACGCAGCAATCAGTATCGCGAACCAGCTAAGGCAGAGTCATCAGCAAATAATTGAGTCGGGTGCAGCACACCGAGGGATCTGCCTGCTGGGAGTGTCTCGCAGCTCCACTGTCCTGCCACGGACTCCAGGTGCTCCTACCTCAGCAACACCCAGAGACCCTGACCAGCCTGCGTGTGTCCATCTTGGGAATGCATGAAAGCAGACTGGTACATGCTGAACATAGTCTAACATAAAGACCAGATTCCTTTACTCGCCATTTCCAATACACTGAAAAGCAACTCCAAGCAACTGGACTGCCACGTCCTGCCCCATTCCCCTGCCCCACGTCCGCAAGAGCTCTAAGCGCTCCTTCTTGCTAGACCCAGGAGTGACCTCAGAAACCACCATCGATCAGCATGTCAGCATGCAAAGGCACATCTTCCGACCACCCTTGTCCTGCAGCACAAAGAACGAGCCTTTTGGTCTGATATTCGAGGCCTTTCACAGGCTCTAGTCTACCTTTTGGCAGACCTGTTCCCCTATCTGTCCTTACCTGGGGCTGCCACTGCTCAGTCATTTATTTCTTTGACAGCTACCCACCACATGTCAGGTTTTCTGTTAGGGGCTGGAAATACAGGTTGCACTGAAGACAAAGTCTTAGCCCTCATGGAGTTCATCCATGATTCTTTACCTAAAGAAACTCTGGTCATTATTCAAGGTTCAGCTCACATGCCACCACCCCTGTGAAACCTTTGGAGATATCTTTCATTTTAAGTATGTATCTGGTTAATAGTAAGTTCTGTCAGAGTATACAGATTTTTAAAAAATCACCTAAAATCTTAATCAAAATACTGGAATGGCCAGTTGGGGAACAAAAAATTCCAGATTAAAGAAAGCAAGATTATCCTCACAGGACATTCACTCTGAAATATGCAGAATGGTGAAGATTTAAAAAAAAAAAAATCCAGCCCTCACCGCTGCAGCTCAGTTGGCTGGGCGTTGTCCTGCAACGTGAAAAGACGTCATCTGATTCCTGGCTGGGCCTCGCGCCTGGGTTGCAGGTTCCATCCCTCACTTGGGCACATATGAGAGGTAGCTGTTTGATGTTTCTCTCCCTCTCCTTCTCCCTCCCTTGCCCTCTCTCTAAAACTAAATAAATAAAATCTTTAAAAAAATAAAAAAATAAAAATAAATCCATGAAATCAATGACTGCTAGGAACAACAACAACAAAATCTGAGAAGGCAGAGAACCCTAAACCACTATAACTCATAAACTGATTTTATCCTTCCCTCCCTGGCTATATAGTTGTTCTTTATCTCAAAAATCAATGGCCTGCATGTCTATTTATCTCTGACATTTGTGCTCAAGTCATTAAGTGACCTAGGAACATGGATTAAAATAAGAAGGAGTGCCTTAAGGTAGTGACAGATATTCCAGAATATTGCTAGGAGGACAAGGTGTTGTAAGTGTCTGGGCTGGCAAAACGACTGATGAGTCCTGACACCTTCGGAAAGAAAGCAAGCATCCTTGGAGATGACACTGTTAACAGTGATTTAAATTCTACCCAGGCCAACTGATACACCTTACCTCTCTTTCTTTTTTCTTTTTTCACTTGAGGACATCTTTTCATTGTTTTTAGAGAGAGAGGAAAAGAGAGAGAGAGAAACATCAATATGAGAGAGAAGCATCAATTGGTTGCCTTCTCTAATGTGCACAGACCAGGGATCTAACCTGCAGTCCAAGTATATGCCCTGACTGAGAAATGAACCTACAACCTTTTGGTTACGGGATGATGCTCCGACCAACTGAGCCACACTGGTCAGGGCAGTATGCCTTACCTATTTCGTACCACAGGAAAATAAGGGGATTATACACAAGTGAAGTTTTCAAGTAACTAACACTTACTTTTCATTGCCAAAATATTTAAACGTTAGCCATTTGAAAAGAGTGTGCTAGGTGCACATTTTTTGGACGCCTAGAGCCGTGCTGAAGCGTGTTCCTGCACCAAAGAAACTCGGAATTACTTCCTCTCCTCCAAGCCTGCGCGAGCAGCTTCCTCTCCCCACCCCCACCTCCTTCCAAACCAGCTGTCTACCTAGGAAGGACTGAACGGAAAAGCAGATAACTAAGGTTATGCAACACACCAGCTGCATTTAGACACAATTCTAAGTCGATTCGCTCTGGCCTCCCTCACCGGGAGGTAAGAGGCAGGGAAAGAAACCCTCCCATACCAAGCACCTGTGACAGGGGAGGCACCGCCACCTCGGCATTCCGTAATCTCATTTAAGCAACCCAGCACACAGTAATACTATTTCTATTTTCAAGAGAAGGTAAATGCGCTGTCCGCTCACACAAGATTGCACAGCTGGCAGGTGGCAAGGTGGAGTTCCGTCCCAGCCTTCTGACCCCAAGTTGCATCAACCTTCCATTATACCAAAGTTGAGTCACAGAGACTGAAGGTCTTGCCGGAGGACCCTGACACAGGCAGAAGAGCACAGACTTCTTCCCACCACTGCTTCCCAGAGGAAGGGTTTCTTCAGTTTTAGAAAATAAATCTTCTCACCATTTTATATATATATTTATATATATACACATATGTATATGTATGCACGCGCACACACCATTGTATCTTTCAGAACTTAAAACTGACTGGTTAGTGCAAATGATTAATGCAATAAAGAAATGAAGACAAGTATCTCGTACCAGCCACATGAATGTATCTTTAACTGTGGTCCTGTGAGCAACCTAGGAGCTTCACTAGTTTCCATCAATAAGCCTAGAGGGGGGAATTGTCAGGACTATACAAAAGGGGAGACCATTCATCTAATAACCTAACAAAATTAATACTTCAATCATTATTTTAAGATTAAACAATTTGAGCAAACTCGTTGAAAGGCATGGACATGCTAAGAAATTGAAGTTTTCCCAGGGAACTAAGTAATAATTAAGAAAGCCACAACTGCAAATACATGCTAGTTCATGATACATAGTTCTATCAACACTCCTGCTTACGCGATAGCAAATACAAGATGAAATGTTTAATACTATGCACATGGCATTTGTTCCATGAATAAGGTTTTTACTGAGTCTTTAAAAATGTCAAGTAACTACAAAAATACTCATATACCCGGAAAATACCAGCACCCATTTTTACTCAGTTGAGGATGCACTTGTGACTTCTTTGACCTCCAGTTTTATGTACAGAAAATTTATTTTAAGAAATATAAAATGCATCCCAAGTTTTGTCAAAAGCATACTAACTTTAACTTTTTACTTTTTGATTATTTCCTTCAAAAATGAAGTGGCAATTTAAATTCTTATTTCCAAGCCCACATACAAAATGTGCTCTATAATTATAAATATTTTTTTCTAAAGAGTGCACTCATCCTGGACCCACAGCTTTATTCTTGCCACTGTTTATTAACCATGCAACCTACTGGTCTGATAAATTTGATAATTTCCCCCTTCTCATTTTGAAATATAATTATAAAGCCTAATCCCCACTTGTGCTCCCTTGGATTTGTGCCCAAACACCTGTATCTTTCTAGAGCAAACCAAGAGGGTTTTTTTTTTTAAACTATTAGTGTGTGCTAAGAAATGTCTAATCAGAGTAACGAAGGAGATACACCCTAAATTTCATCATTCACGGGCTTCTAATCTTTCAGCTCAGACACAGGAGAAGTCCTTGGGAAAACCAGGGTACAGTCTGATCAGGACCTTGGTCTTGAAGCACGAAAGAATTCCTCCCTTAAAACATTACCAAAATATCAAACATGTTCATGGGAAGAATAAAATTCCCTTGTCTCTGTTGCCCCAACACTATCTTACGATGTTTTTATCACAGTGTGTATACAATCCAGATATCAAAATCTTGGTGGCACAATGGCTCCTACCTACCCATTAACTTATACCTATTTTCACTGAGGAATGCAAATTTCTCCATTACTTCTAATTCCATTTTGCAAACAAACCAACACAACTTACAGGAGGTGGTTCTCTCTTTTTTTTTAGCTGGAAGGAGAAAATTCTTCTATCAACAGTTCTTAAAGGAAACACTGAGAACAGTTAGCACTGTGAAAGAAGAAGACTTTTCTTGTTAAGGCCAGTGGAAGAGCCCACAGCCCAAAACCTGAATTTCCTTCCCTCTCACTTCATCTTAGTAGTTGAGATTATTTACTCCTTAATGAAACAGGCAGCACAAACTGGTATAACTTCGTTACAACTGTATTTTCTACAAAGCTGGGTGGCTTGTAAGGGAGATATTCCTTTGCCTTTCTGGAAAGAGGCCATGTGGTTTCATAGAGTAACAACATCAAAAGAGCAAATAATCCAGGAACAAAAGCCTGACAAGGTTTGCTCAGGAAAAAAACAAGCTTTTCCACAACTGAAGTCCAGGCACAGCCATCCACAAAGGGGCTGAGCCAGTGTCTGTCCCGCCCAAACCTGAACAATCTTTAGTTGTGTCTGGGGAGGATCCTGGAGGTGGCAAGCTTCCCTACCCAAACTGAGGGGTGAGACATGAAGGAAAGATTTTCGTGTGTAGGTGGGTTCACGAAAACCTACCTGCCACAGAATCTTCTACTCGCCCACAAAACATCCTCCAACTCCCATCCACACTCACCAATGACCCAGAAATCCTGAAAGGAACCATCTTACAGGATCATTGGAGAAGGTTCCCGAGGTATTGTGGGGTCAGGCTGTCTGCCCTGAGCCTTCCTGAGGGTTGGCCTGGGAGCACCACAGGTTTCCCCCCACTCCAGATGCTGGAGACCCCCGGCTGACTCTGGCAGGTTTCTGAGGCATGCTGTGGCCCTTGGGCACGTCCAAGATGGGAAAGGGAGCCGCACCACAGAGCAGGGGTAGGCACACAGCTCCTGCCAGGGCTCGGGCCTCCTTTTCGGTCTCTCCTACTGTCCTGGAAGGGGCCCACCCTCCTGCTGCCTCCACTGTAGCTCAGGAAGGGGAATAATTCCAGCTTTTTATTTTCTACCAAGGCTCTCTTATGCATGATTCTAGAACTCCAGAGAAGCAAGTTTCTGAAAGAATGCCTGAATGGGGGACTCGGCACACAGGAGGCCCGGCTCACAGACATCAAGCAAAATGAGTCACTTCATCTACATCTGCTGCTGCCGCTGCCATCCCTGATCAGTGTTTGCAGGACAGCAAATGGGTCCATTGTGGGCTCCGCAGAAACTGGACTTGTAAGATTAGCACAGCCAGGGGGACCGAGCAGCCCAGTAAGAATGCCTCCTGTGGCCACGCATACTGGCTCCTTCCCTAGAGAAGCAGAAAGGCTCCCCTCCATGTCTACGTGCTTGTGAGGAGAAGGGGAAATACCAGGAAGAGGAAGGAAAGAGAGATGTTGCAAAAAAAAGAAAAAACCAAAATGAGTGGCGGGGTAAAATCTCAACCATATCCTCAAATAATTCCCCACGGGGCAGGGGCTCGGTCCTCTGGTCTGATCTCAAATGGAAATTAGTCTGGATAAGATCCACTTTCCTTCTCCTGGCTGATTCAAGGGAACTCTCAGGTAACAAAGCAAACCCCAAGATGGAAAGCCCCTACTCTCCCTGGCTCTCTTACTCTCCAAGAGGAAAGGAAGGGGGGCTGCCATAACCATCTCTC
Organism: Mormoops blainvillei; assembly: GCA_004026545.1. Lineage (NCBI taxonomy): Eukaryota > Metazoa > Chordata > Mammalia > Chiroptera > Mormoopidae > Mormoops > Mormoops blainvillei. The sequence goes on along the minus strand of PVJD01000505.1, from coordinate 135,862 downwards.
AAAGGTTCAGAGGCCACTCTCCTTTCTTTCCAACTGTCCAAACAATGTATTCCTCAGTGGCACGAGGACCACAGCTATCCCTAGTATCACATAAACATGACTGTATGAGGCCTGAGGTCAAATTCAGAAGAACTCCATTTGGCACATCCTACCATTAGGCACTGCCTACCTGGCAAGCACGTAAGTGGCCTGACTCACAGGACATAAAGACCTCTTGTCTTTAATTTTCTCCCCCACAAGTTATAAAATGGCTTGTACCCCTCTCAGGCTTAAGGCAAGGTTTATCAGCTGTGGCACTACTGACATTTGATCTGGAGAATCCTCGGTGGGGACTCTGTCCTGTGCCGCATAGTATACCTAGGAGCAGCCCTGGTCTCTGCCCCCTAGGCTGCAGCAGCAGCCCCCAGGTAGCGGGGCCACACGCAACCCCATCCATGTTGAGAACCACTGGCTTAAGGCATCACCTCTGCACATTCTCTTTGTAAATTTTCATATTCTTAGAGAGAGAAGACAGAAAGGAACTACTGAAAGCTAGTAAGACTTTGGTGTGAATTAACCTTTGCTCTGAGAAGTATATAGCCAGACCAGGATATGATTACATGTAGAGCGTTCGACCTTGGTGGCAAGGGCTGAGGGCTGAGGTGGGGGTGGGAACGGAGAATGCTGCCAGTAGGAAACATGCTGCAAGAAGAAACAGATAACCCACCATTCACAACACGGGACTTGAAGCTGCCTTTCCCTCTATTTGTGAGGGAACAGAACCCAGCTCAAGTCGGTCTTATCCAAGGAATACAGACTTGACACTGTAAGAAACTACACAATCTTAGAAGGGCTGAACCTCACCAACTACCCATGACTGAGAGGTCAAACTCGACCTGGCCAATGAAATGAAGCCCCAAATTGCAGCATTTTCCCCTGAGATATATTTCTAGAAGCACTCGACAAGCACCTTAGTGCCCCACACAGAAAAACTGGAGTAGGGGAGACGCAAGCCTACAACATGGAGAGATGCTGTTGGTGGCCTCACAGGGACTTGGGGTCACATGGAAAAAAGCAACCAACAATTATCATTCGAGGAGATCTGGATGATATACAAAAAAATAAAACATGATTCCTGCCTTCAACTTGTTGACAATCAAGTTGGGAAAAGAAAAGATTAATTGCACGTTCATCAACATCCACACCACCTAAGAGCAGCAGCTAAGATGCACTGGAAGCTTACAATGTGCCAAACCGCACGCAAAGCGCTTTACAGCTCTCAGTTCTTCAGTCCTTTCAACAACCCTACAGCATACGGGGTGCTGCTATTTCCATTCTACGGTTGAAAGAAACTGAGGTTCAGAGAGACTAGGTGACTTGCCCAAAGTCATACAGCTGATAAGGGGAGAGCTTGGATTCAAACAGATTCCTTTAGTTCCAAGTGCATGTGTCACCGCTGCACAATGCTGTGCTAAAAGCAACACTGCAGGAGGCGAATGGGCCACAGTTCAGGGAGCTGGGAGACCACTAGGATCCTCAGCAGAAAGCCAACGACTGGGGCTGGCAAAGGGGAAGAAAACGTGTTTCCAAGGCAAAAATTCTTTACAAATTAGCTCCAGGTCACCTAGCAGCCTAACTACCTATTCAAAATACTACTGCCCACAAGGGAAATCAAAGTCTTTCCTTTAAAGGATTCAAAGTTGGAGTGCGTGCAGTGCTTCAGACAGGCACAGGGAGACCCATAAACACTCCTTTTTCTTCCAAGGGTAAGTATCACCCTTTCCGTTGGGTCTAAAACTTTAGCTTGGTTTTTACTACCCATCTCTCTAGGTCAGTAACCCTTCATTTCGTGGAGTCATGGGCTCCTCTGAAAATCCACTGATGCTATGCACCCATTTCCCAGAAAAATGTCCACACATGCATCCCTCCATGTCACATTTGAAGAACACTTCGAAGCTTTTACACATTACAAGGTCAGGAGGATGTGAACGCCTAATTTGGGCCTCGGTTTGGATTTCACTTTTTCCGATGTTTTTATTCTAATGATTCGCCCACTCCTTCCAGCTGAGGTACATCATGCACCACACATATGCTTAATTCTTTCTTCTGGATGTTGCCTTGTTAATTATATTTTGAACACAGCGCCTGCCATGGCCTTTAAAATGACCAAAGAAAGCCCTGGTTTGGCTGGATGGCACCTGCTGCCTTTGCGACTCACCCAAGCAGCCAGGCCCGCAAGGCCACAGGCTCATTCCATGGGCAGGGGGTGCTCCAGGCGCACCCTGACGCCTGACTGCAGCCTGGATGCACTGCTGTTCCTCATGGGCAACTCCTAGCCTTTCAGGTAGAGCAGGGATACAGAAACCTGGTTTCCAAAGTGCCTAATGGTGATTACACAGGTTTGGCGATTAACTAAGCAGTACAGGATGTGCCCAATTATACATTCTATTTTTTCCAATCTTATTTCATAAACTCCAGTTTCACAAGAACATAGATTCTCCATCTAAACAAAATTATCCAACTTGAACAACTGAAATACTAGTCCTCAAAATCTTTTTGGATTAAAATCATAAGACATGATTTTAATAAGCATTTAAAAATTTCTTGGTTGTGTCCTTCATTTAAACACTTGAAAAGTGCCTACATTTTGAATATTGTGGTCACAGGCACAGGGAGTGATTCATTTTCTGAGTGTCAGTAATAAAACACTAAGCAATAAAGAGACCAGACAGGCCTTCTATCTGATAAAACAATTTTTATGAAGTAAAATCTTAATAGTATTAATTTTGTCTTCCCCACCCCCATCCCAAATTAAAGATTACAATTTGAAGTCTTTAGTAAGGAGCTACCAACAAAAGCTGCTATTGAAAAATAAAAGAAAAATTTTACTATAAACAAATTATTTGTTCTTTGCAAAAACAACTTGGTGCTTTCATCCTCAGCTTCAAACGATCCCAGCTCTACCAGAAGAGCATCATGTCTTCCAATACGCACAGCCCATTCCATCTACAAAGTACTATGGGAGAAATACAATGTGGCCTGTCTGAAAAGGGGAAGTAACTCTAGTTTTTAGGGGAAATGTCTATAGCCCACATCGGATAAAGTGAAACCACTTACCACCATCTATTTTCCTCCTAAAGAAACTGTCTCCCCTCTATGTGAGGAAAAGGACAAAAAATCATGCACTGCTAAATGTTAAGGAAAAATGTTTCACACACACAAAAAATCATAAGGCAGCATGAAACCATGTAAGACTGCTAAAACAGGAATCAGTCAATGATGCAGTGTATTTCTGAGCTCCTGAATGCAAACATGGTCTGATTTTCTGACACCAAAAAGATAATGAAAGGATTTAATTAACGTAAAAATCTTAGAGGACACTGTTAGAATTGGTTTAGGAAATGAACCATGGTCTCAGGTAAGGAATGCTATTTAACTATTCTGCTCTAAGAATGATCTGTGGAAATTCCCTATGACTCCTAGTGAACTTGCTCTTGTAATTTAACTTGTAAGGAACTCGGGCAGGTTTAGAAAATGAGGCCCCAAGAAGTCAGTGACATGCCTTAGCTTGGCAGGTACGAAAGACTCATTTGTCAGGCTTTGCAACCAAGCTTAAGTGAGATTTAGGAGTAAGACACGCCAAATTAAAACCCTTAAGGACCATTAATCACACCCTTATGACTTCAGATACAGCAATACAACAGATGCTTATGTAGGTCTGGTCTTTATTCTTAATCAGAGGTATTAGCTTCCTACTGCAACAGCCTATAGAAAGAATTGTTTCAAAAGTGGGACAAGCATGGTTCAGCCCATTCATTATTTTAAGTAATTAAATAATACAAAATATGGCTATGAAATTTTTGTTATTCTTAGACACAAATAAACATATGGCCAGTAAGGAAATGAGATCAACTTTGCAGCTGAGAATACACTCTATTCCACTTACAGTTTCTGAATGTCAAAGCTTAGGAGATAAATCCAAGAATCCAACTGGTAACCAGAACAGGAAAATTATTTTTATTTCATTTGTTTGGCATACTCCAACTGTTGAGAAGTGCAAATAGGGAGAAGTAATGCCTAGCAGAGCACCAAGTACTCAGTGGGTATTTAATAAATATTACTTGGATGACTAAAAGGGGTAATTATTCAACAGTGACTAACACATTGAAAATCCAGGTGTCTCTTTCAAATCACAAATGCCCCAGGTTAGTATTAGCAAGTGAAGATACCATGTCTGTGCCTTTTTAGGCAGAATGCTTCCTCCTTTGGCCCCACAGTTACACAAACTCCTTTTCCCCCCTCATTATAACAGGCTCTGCTTTAAACAGTTAATATCGTAGGAGATTTTGGCACTGACATCACATTTATCATGGATTCCAGCTCTAATGGAGTAACAACTAGAAAACTGGACAAAATATATAAAACAACTGTTTTTCAGACACTGGATAATAGGCAGCATGGAATTTAATCCCTGAGAAGAGTAAAACAAATGAGGCAAGCCCTGTAATCCCCTGAATTTTTTGCCAGGAGGCAGTTCCCACCCCACAGCACGGAGAAGGGGGAGCTCAGAGCATGGCAGTCACACTGGGTGGAAGAGGTGGAGACCAGTGCTCAGGGAGGCCAGGACGGCTGGTATGGGCAGGGCAGCACACCTGAGAAGAGGGGGCTGCACTCTGATCTATGGAATAAAGTCAGGGAGAGAAGCACCAGAAAGTAGCTGGTCTAAGGATTCCCAGGGTTCACACAGGGCTAGAAATAGTTCCTGTTTCCACCAGCAAAAGTGGGAATAATTCATAATACACACAGCATCAGATAAAATCCTCAGAAAAGTATGGCCTTAGTATTAAAGCTAAGTCATCTTAAACTAGCTGCTCTGAACCCATCCCAACAAGGCCTGAAAGCTGGCTTCAAAATGATACAACTAATTCCCAGTAATGTAATTGTATGCCAGAACAAAGTCCAGCACTATTTAAAGGACTACAACAAAATCCAGCACCCAACAACATATGTCTGGTATCCAAGCAAAGATTATCAGGCATGCAAAGCAAGAAAAAATTTTGGCCCATAACCAGGAGAAAAATCAACCAATAAAAACAGACCCAGAAATGACAAATGATTAGCAAACAAAAGCATTAAACAAATTATTATATGGGCATAGTTTCTTTGGAAAATAGTTTGGCAGTTCCTCAAATGGTTAAACAGAGAGTTACAATATGACCCAGTAATTCCTCCTAGGTAGAGTAAGTCCTTATTTAATGTCGTTGATACGTTCTGAAACTTTAAGCAAAATGACATATAATAAAACCAATTTTACCACAGGCTAATTGATATTTATAAATAAGAGTTAAGTGCCTAGGGATCTCATCAACATCGGAACAGAGAGATGTTATGCAGGGACCTAGGTTAGAAAGTGAAGGTACAGGGTCTGTGATATATAGTTGGAATATCCAACTATATATATATATAAAATAAGAGAAATGAAAATATATGTCTACACAAAACACAAATGTTCATGCCAGTAGTATTCATAATAGTCAAAAGGCTGAAGCAATCCAAATGTTCATCAACTAATGAATGATTAAAATGTGGTATATCCATGTAATGGGATCTTACTCAGCAATAAAAAGGAATGAGGTACTGATACATGCTATAACAATGGATGAATCTTGGAAACATTATGTTAAGTGAAAGAAAACAGTCACAAAATACCACATATTATATGATTTCATTTATATGAAGTGTCCTAAATAGCCAAATCTATAGAGACAAAAAGATCCGTGGTTGCCTGGGTTGGGATGAGTGAAACAGAATGGAGAGTGACTGCTAATGGGTACAAAGTCACTCTGTGGGGCAATGAAACTGTTCTAAAATTATGCTATAGTGACAGCTGCACCAACTCTCTTGATACACTAAAAACCATTGATTTATACACTTTAAATGGATAAATTATACACCAATGTGAATAATGTCTCAATAAAGCTGTTAAAAACTTAATATACACATTCTCCACCTAATAAGAAGGCAGAGCAAAAGGAGGCAGAAAAATGATAGACAAAACAAACAAATCCAGTGGCACTTCCAGTGGGGGTAGGGGGAATACTACAGCTGAAATAAAAAATGCATCAGATGCGATTAACAGCAGATTAGACATTGCAGAAGATCAGTCAACTTTGAGACGATAATAGAAACTATCCAAAACGAGGCAGAGAGAGAGGAAAACACTAAAAAACAAATTAACATATTATCAGTGACCTGTGGAGGCCCTATTAAGTTGTGTTATGTGTAATTTGGGGTCAAAAAGAGGAGAGACAGAGAGCACAGGAAAAGTAATTGAAAACTAATGGCTACATTTTTAAAATTTTTGATAAAAACAACAATCCCACAAATCCAAGAAAACATAACAAACCCTAAATAGATTAAATATTTTTAAAAAACACACAAAGGCATACCACATCAAAACTAGTGAGAAAGAAAAAAAGGAAGTAGTCAGATAAAAAAAAAGACATTAATTAAAAGGAATAAAAAGAGAATGAGAAGAAACTGTTTTTCAGAAACTATGAAAGACAGAAGACAACAGAGAAACACCCTTAATAAGGGGAGGGGAAAAGATATCCTAGAATTCTATATCTAGTAAGAATGTCTTTCGAAAATGAAGATAAAATACTTTACAAACAAAAGCTTAGAGAATTTACTACCAGCAGGGCTACAGTAGAAGAAATGTTAAAAGAAAGTTCACAGACAGAAAGAGAATGATACTAGATGGATATTTAATTTGAACAAAGGAATGAAGAGCTGGAAATGGTCCATATATAGATGAATATAAAGATTTTTTTCACATTTTTTGTCTTTAAAAATATAATGAGTTTTTAAGGCAGAATAACAATAATTTATTGTGGCGTATATATCATATGTAGAAGTAAAATAGGTCTGAGAATAGGAAGAAAGAAATGGCAGCATATTTTTTCAAGGATCTTATACTTTATGTAAGTGGTCCATTATTTGAAGATTGGCTACAAACACTGAAATATGTATAAACCCTAGAGCAACCATTATAAAATAACCAATAGATGTAGTTAGTAAGCCAGGAATGGAAATAACAGGGATTCGTGTAATTGACAATAACAACAACTTAAAACAGGAAAAAAGAGGAAAAGACACAAAGGACTGACAGGACAAATAGAAAACTAATAACAAGATAGCAGAATTAGCCCTGGCTGATGTGGCTCAGTGGATTGAATGCTGGCCTGCAAACCAAAGGGTTGCTGGTTTGATTCCCAATCAGGGCACATGCCTGGGTGGTGGCCTAGGTCCCCAAGTTGGGGGCATGTAAGAGGTAACCACACATTGATGTTTCTCTCCCTCTCTCTCCCTCCCTCCCTTCCTTCCCTTCTCTCTAAAAAGAAATAAATAAAATCTTTTTTAAAATGATAGAATTAAACCTAAAGAAATCATAATTACATTATATCAAAGTCTTTTTATAAATAACTCCAAATTAAAGGCAGAGATCGTCAGATCGAATGGAGCAATAACAAAAAACAAAACTGAAGTACCGCTGTCCACATGCACATAGACACCGACAGGTTTATAAAGATACAGATTAAAAGTTTAAGGAGAGAAAAAGATACACCATACAAACGCTAATCAAAAGAAGGCTGAAGTCACCATATTCATACTAGCTTTATTTTAACAAAGAATATCACCAGGTTGAAGAGGAATGTTCCATAATAACAAAGGAGTCAATGAATCAAGAGAATACAACAATCTTAAATGTTTATCCAACAGTAACAGAATTTCGAAACACAGGAAGCAAACACAGATATAACTGAAAAGCAGAGAAATCCACAATTACAACGGGATAGTTCAAAATTTGTTTCACAGTACCTGAGAGAACACAAAATGAAGGTGACCAACTATATCTACTGGATAATTGGTATTTACAGAAAACACACCACTCAAAAGAGCAAATACACATTTTCAAGTACACATAAAACATTCACCAAGACAGACCATATTATATTCCAGGCCATAAAGCAAGTTTCAATAATTTATAAGGACTGAAATCATACAAAGTATGGGTTAAGTTAGAAAACAATAATAAAAAGGTTATCTGAAAAGACCTCCATACACTTGGAAATTAAATAATTCACTTCTAAATAAACTATACGCCAAAAAAGAAATCACAAAGTAAATTAGAAAGTATTTTTAACTGAATACAAAAACAAACATTGGATGTAGCTAAAGCAATTGTTAACAGAAAATTCATAGTATTCAATGTTTACATTAGGAAAGAAGAAACATCTCAAATAAATGATCTAAGCTTTCATCTGAAGTTACCAGAAAAAGAACAAATTAAACCTAGAACAAGCAGAAAGAAAGAAATAATAAACAGAATTTAAGGGAACTCAAAACCTAAAAGCAATAAAGATCAATGACACCAAAACTAATAATAAACAAAAAGAGAAAGAAAACAAATTATCAACATAAGGAATGAAAACAATCACTACAGATCACATACCTATTAAAAGAAAAATAATAGAATATTGTAAGTACCTTTAAGCTCAGAAGTTTGGCAACTTAGATGAAATGGACAAATTTCTTGAAAGATACACACATCAAAACCCCCTACAGGAAAAATAGAAAAGCCAATAATAGCACTATATCTAATAAATGTAATGAATTAGTAGTTAAAAACCTCACCAAAACAAAACAAAAACAAACCAAAAAATTCCAGGTTCTCAAAGATTCACTACTGAATTCTACCAAAAATTTAAGGAAAAGACATTACAAATTCTACCAGAAAGAAGAAGAGGGAACAATTTCCAACTCATTTTATAATACCACCATTACCTGAAACCAAAACCAGATAAAGATATTAAAGACACATACAGGATCAATATCCCTCATGAAGATAAACATGAAAACCCTTAACAAATTTTCAGCAACTTAAATCTAGCAACACAAAAAAATTATCTTTGTGTGACCATGTGGGATTTAGCCTGGGAATGCAACGCTGGTTTAACATTAAAAAATCAATCAATGCATTTCATTATATTAAAAGACTAGGAAAAATTCCACATGATCATCTCAATAAATGTGAAAAAAGCATCTGATAAAATTTGATACCCATTCATGAGTTTAATAAAGAAAAATAAAAGCACTCAATAAAGGAATTAAAGAAACTTCCTCAATCTGTAAAGGGCACATATAAAAAACTTACATTAACATCATACTTAACAGTGAAAGATGAAATGTTTTCCCTAGGAACAGACAAAGAATCTTGCTCTCACCACTTCTATTAAATAGTGTACTAAAGGTCCTGGTCAGTGAAATAAGGCAAGAAAAAAAAATACACATACACGCAGAGCACCTATCTATCACATATATTTGTATACATGAAAGGCATAAAGCTCTGTTGGTTCACAAACATGACTGTTGAAGTGGAAAATTCTAAGAAATCTATAAAACAATGTATTAGAACTAATAGCTGAGTTTAGCAAAATTGCAAAAGATAAGGTCAATATACAAAAACCAAATATATTTCTATATACTAGAAATAAAAAATTAGAAACTGTAATTCTAAAACTACCATTTACAATAGCATCAAATATGAAATACTTGGATATAAATCCTACAGAAGATGTATAAAACCTGTACTCTGAAACATATGAAACATTACTGAAAGAAATTAAGACAACCTAGAAAAGTCCAAACTACTTTGAAAAAGAACTAAGCTGGAAGACTTAGACTATCTCATTTCAAAATTGACTATAAAGCTACAGTAATAAAGAGAGTATGGTACTGTTATAAGAAATATATGCAGATCAACCGAGTAGTGTCCAGAAATATATTAAGATGTCAAGATGATTCAATGAATAAATGAACAATATACTAAAATTAACTCCAAATGGATCAGAGACTTAAAATTAAGAGCTAAACTATGTAGCTTTTTGGAGGAAACACAGGAAAAAAAAATCATTTTGCTCCTGGATTAGACAAACACTTCTTGGGACAGAAAAATCAGAAGCTGGACTTTAAACAAAACTTAAAGCTTGCTCTTTAAAAGACACTAAGAAAATGAACAAGACAGGAAAAAAAATTTGCAGAATTTATTTCTGTAAGGTTTGTATTCAGAATCCATAAGGGACTATTACAACTGAATAGTATAAACACAAATATTCCTATTTTTTAAAAAGGCAAAAGGTTGCAACAGACATTTGACCAAAGAAGATACACAAGTTACAAATATGCACATGAAAAAATGCTTAACAGTATTAATCAAGCAAATGCAAATTAAAACTATTAATTATCTACCACTACACACTCAGTACATTCTACAGTAGAAATAAAATGACTGACAATTACAAATGTTGAAAAGGATGGAGGGGGACAACTATAACTCTCATACATTGCTGATTTTGCAGCTGGTGGTTTGGCAATTTCCTCTAAAGTTAAGAAAGCTGTACGTATGACCCAGCAATCCTGTTCCTAGATATTTACCCCAAAGAAATGCAAAAATATATTCCTGAAAGACTCTGACATGAGTATTCATAGCAGCTTTATTCATAAGAGTAAAAAAACTGGAGACAATCCAAATGTCCATCAGTGGATAAAATACTGTGCTGTATTTATATAACAGAACATTCATACAATGGAATACTTCTTAGCAACTGAAATGAAGGAACCAGTGATAAAAGACATAGATGAATTTCAAATGCACTATGCTAAGTGAAAGGAACTCAAAAGGCTATACATATAGTATGACTGTTTACATAAAATTTTTAAAGAGGCAAAAAGCAGCTCCAAGCTTATAGGGGGGTGCAAGAGTAGAGGGAAGAGACTGAAAAAGGGGCACTTGGAGGCTTTTTATAGTGATGAAAATGCTTGAAATGATTTTTTATCATAATTGTGGTTATCACACAATTGTACACATTTACTAAAAATTAAATTTTTCCACTTAAGTTAAGTTTTATTGTATTCAAATTATACAACTCAATAAATTTGATTAAATTTTTCCACAGGTGAATTTCAAAAAAAAAATCAACATAGTTTCATTTTTTAAACTAAGAGAAAATTTCGAATGTTTCATTGTAAAATCATCCAAATGCTTCAAACATCAGGACTATAGGAAAACAGTCTTCATATTCTTATTCTTTGGGTTACAAATTGATGGGGCAGTGGCAGGGGTGGGGGTGGGGGGGGACAGGAACAAAAGTATAAGAAAAATGTAAAGATGTAAGAAAAATGTGGAGATTCTCTGAATTATTTAAACTGCATTTATATGCTTCAGATTCTGCCCAGTCCCTACCCATATCACTTACTGTATCTATTTGTAAAGACCACAGGACAGGAATGTGTCCTTTCTCTCTCAAAAAACAAAAAACCCACACAAGCACACACATCCCAGTACTTTCTCTATTCATTTTTTCCTCTTTGGCTCAGAGGCTCAGCCTATTAGGCTCAGAGGTCCAGGCTGATGACTCTCATTTCTACGGACTGAAGAACACTGAATCCTCCGCTGAACTTTACTGCCTTTCTTGTGGGGCAAGTTTCCTTACAGCTAACTGACTATGAGTTCCCGGTCAGGAGTCCACAGTTAGACCCTAAGCAAAGGACTCTTAGATTCAGTCCTTTTAAAATTATAAAAGCCATAACTATAATATTAAAGAATATTAAAAATTTTTTAAAGAGCTCTCCAACCAGTTAATAGTTAAATTATAAGTCCATCCAATACTTGCCCTATTAAAGTAATAATTTAAAATAATCATTATAAAGCCTATGAACGGACAAACACAAAACACACAGAAGAGCAGAAAATCTCTCGATGCAGCTAACAGCTCACATGCATATGACCAAATTTGCAAGGAACTCACATAAATTAAAATTGGTTATAATAGATTCCCCCAATTTTTTTTCTTTTCGAAAGTGTATGAATGTGTGCACTGTGTTTTCTATGTCGATGTGCGCATCTCCTGAGTTTAACAGGAGGGCTCTAGCCTAGGCAACAAGCAGCCCTGTAGTCAACAGCTACATTCACTAGGCATGTTACCAGCACATACATATGTGTCTTGTCAAATCCTAAGCTACAACTGAATAATCTGCAATAAGGTTGCATCTCAACTACAGGGGTGTGTCATGAAGAGGCAGATGAGAACAAAACTGCCTTCCAACTTAAGATGTCACATTGCTGGCCCATATGGCTGACCCAGAAACATAAAATACTTAGCCCTAAAGGTGATCCACAGTGTATTATAGAGACAGATGCAGTAAGAAACAAACTCACCTGTACCTGGTACTTAGCCTTCTACCTCCCTTCTTAACAACGCCACCTCCAATCTCAATACCGTATTTTCACCACCACCTTAAAAGATGTAGACAGGACAAATAGTATTTTGGCTAATTTTAAAACTAAACAGATCAGGACCCAGAGCTTTACAACTTTGCCCAAAGACACTCAGGTGCTAAGTAGCTACACCTGGACTAGCACCTGGGCAGGTAATTCCCTGGTGCCTCTCCATGAATGTTGGACATTATCCTCAGTCAGCATGACCACTCCTACCCACGGCCTTCTCCTAGGAGCAACTCCTGGGATCGGTCTTGTCCCTAAGCACTCACTGAAACAAAACCTTTTGGAAGTGACGTGACGATTCACCATTCATCGGGGGAGAGAGGCTAATAATAGTCAGGCTTAGAGATAATCTACTTACTCAGCTTACCAGTTATAAACCATCTCTTTCCTGAATGTGAACTACAGCAGGCTGATCTTAAAGACATTTAAGAACTAACCTCCAATAACCTCATCTGCATCATGTCCGCTGGTAGCTGCCCATTTGGATTAAGGCAAAATCTTGAGGTCTGCCTGACAAACCTTTGCAGCTAGGGGAAGCACTCTGGCTACCCTCGGTGTTAACAAAAGGAAATATACTCTACAACGGTAGAGCATTAACTGTTTAAGCAGCTGTCTTGAAGTCGAAACAAATCTGTCCAAGGAATTTAGGGCCAGTTTTCTGACCCTGGGAGGATAGATGTAAAGAAAAATTAAAAATTAAGCTTTTTATTTATTTTCCTCTTTGAAAATAGCATATTTCTCATCAAATTTTTAAGATTGACTATTAGAAATACTAAAACCTATAAAAGTACCAAAGCCAAAAAAAGAAATTTTAAATTGCTTTCCACTTGTAAACACACCAGAGTGGTTTTCAAATAAACCCAAAGGCAGCTAAAGGGATCCTAACCAGTACATTCTGTTCAGAATCCATAGAGTTGGCTAGCAGGTAGGATATTTGGTTTCCTGATTTCTGTCATGGTGTTTCTGTTTCTAGATTTTGTTTTTGATAAAGAAATTGCAGTAGCATCAGAAAAGGGTTGGGCTTTGGGTCTGGGGTTTTTTTGTTCGTTTGTTTTTTTTACCCAAAAAGTTCTGAGAAGTTCTTTGAGAATCCTTATACTTAGTTTATGCTGTTTCTCTAGTCTAGTGCATGTTCCATTTCCCTCTGGGGGAGGAAAGAAAATTCCCACTTAGAATAAGTCTCTTTGGTATAACTGCTTGTAATGCCAGAAAATAGGTCTGTGATAACCAGTTCTCAATCATGTTTAAGTAAAAGTGTCAATTTATCCACATATCAGTTTTCCAAAGGGGTAAACTAAAGATTTCACTTAACTCAAGCATTTTAAAGATGATTCTAAGTATAAAACAGACACTTAAGCTGTAAATAGAGAAACCTCAGGTGATCTTGAGGACAACTGGGGTTATGCAAATGAAGTCCTACATTATTCCGGATGAAATGACGGAACCAGATTAGAACATCTACATATCTTTCAACTATGACATCTTATAATCCCAAGGTCCTTGGAATATGGTAGCAAATAGGACAGGATGAAGGGCAGACCTGCAATCAACTCTTAAAATGCTGCAGTGCTCAACTGAGAAACTAGTAATGACCAAGATGCATTCTTCTAGGATAATCCACTGTTAAAGAACATGCACTTCAGTGCAGGGCATGTAGTAGGCATCACTGAACATTTAATGAGTGAATGAACAAATTTCTTCCTTTTAGCATTTGAGGTAAGGCATCCAAAGAATTTAATCTGTGAACCCCAAATAGATGCTTATATCTGACTATGTGTCAGGATTGCAGAAAAATAAGAATGTGAGCACTCCCTTGGGCCTTGGAGACTGCACAGAATTCATCCACAATTGCCTGAGTATCTGAATAGAGCAAGACAAACAGGGTTAGAAACAATGCATCATCTAATCCTGTTGTCAAAACATGTAAACTTACCGGACTAGAAAACACAATATTAGTGAAGCAAGCTTCTGCAGAAAAGAGTAGAAATTATTACTGGTCTATAGTATTGGGTTGGCAAAAAAGTTCATTCGTTTTTTTTTTTCCATATGATGGCTCTAAAAGCATTTAGTTGTCTTTCATTTCATTTGAAATAATTTTGTTAGATTGTATTATGACAGCTGTCATATCAGCATGAATTTTTAAAAAAATCAAAGTTGGTGAATTTGGGGGTAGCTACTTTAATATTGAAGATGGAAGAAAATAAGAGACTTTTTTGGCATATTATACTTTATTATTCTAAGAAAGGTAAAAACACAAATGAAATGCAAAACAAGATTTGTGCAGTGTATGGAGGAGGAGCTATGACTGATCGAACTTGTCAAAAGCGGTTTGCAAAGTTTCATACTAAAGATTTCTCGCTGGACAATGCTGCTTCACAGTCATGTAGAAAAGATGAAGTTGACAGTGATCAAATCAAGACAATAATTGAGAACAATCAACGTTATATCATGAGAGAGATAGCTGACATACTCAAAACATCCAAATCAATAAAGTTATTAGTGAAAATGAAAAATGTGTCTTTTATTTTATGGAAAAAACCATATGGACTTTTTGGCCAACCAATTATTTCAATTAGTGATAAAATCTTTCATCTCCTAAGTACGCCCCTTAAGTGTATGAGAGACAAAACACCAAAATTAATAATTAAAAAGTCCAGTGCTAAATTTTGTGTGTCTGAGAACCAATGACAATACCTTGTTCCTAAATACTCTAATATCCTGGGGGGTTCGTTTGTTTTTTAAAAATAACAAAACAAAAAATGAACATGAGTACTTGCTGGTTGAACTAGCATTGCCCCTTCAATGTAGTCCTGTTGAAGCATCTTGTGGGACGTCACCCCTGCTTCTCTTGTCACAGCAGGCAGCAAAAGGTAATTACACACAACAGTGGCCAAACAGCCAGCTCTTCAAACAGCTGTAGAACTAGCATGTGCTAAACATGATCAAAACATACATTTTAACCATTCAAAACACGCAGACTGACCACGAAGCCCTTGGTAAAAGCCCTAGAAAGAGACTGTTGGCTCTCTGGCTTTCTGAATTTGCCTCTTCACAAAGCTGCTTCCCGGCAAGGAGGAGAAAGTTGTTAATGGGGTTTCCTCCATCCCAGAGTGGCGGAACTGCACAGACGCTTCAAATTTGAGAAGACCTCTTTTCCTCTTCTCCTTTTGATTTTTGTTCCACCAGTAGCATTGCCACTGTGTATCAAGAACCCGAAGAGTTTAGCGGGAGGGAGAGGAGCGTCACAATTGCAGGGGCCTGATTACTATGCAGAAAACACCGCCCGGCCAGACAGACGTGCCAATGAACCGCCCCTGGGAAGAGGAGCCAGGGTACAGGCTGTGGTGGTGAACAAAAGGGGTGAGACACTGTGGAGCTAGTTTCAAAAAGAATTCTTCGTCTCCAGATGAGGGCTAGGGCAGCAATTAGTCATTAACTGAGATGAACACTGCTGACAACCAAAGAAGAGACTCTGATCAGCCTCCTATCAAATCAAGTGAGTTGTTTCCTGACCTGGTCCGACCTCTTTTAAATTTGTCCTGCTTCAGACCAAAGTTGCTTTGTGGCACATACTGTCTTACGTTGCCTGTAATTCTTACATTAATATATCCAAAACATTTCACCAATGACAGTTTGCAAAGTAATTAATTATCAAATATCACATACATTATAAGATGAAACTTCTCTGTGGTCTTTACAGTGATGTGAAAGTACTACATTTTGCAAAATATTTGCATCTGTGACTTTTCCCTTCAACCAAACTTTCTTCTAATTTGCTGTCCCACCTCCCCCTCGTACTACATTTCCAGGCTCACCCCCTCGCCTGCCCTGGTCTGGCCTCTCGTTTTATCTAAGCAGGTCATCAAAACAGGGAGCATCTCAATATTCCTTGTGCTAAAACAAACAAATCTTCTCTTTCTAGGGTGATTCCAATCATCCCAGAACCATTTGTGAAATTAAGGTAATCTGATCTGAAATCCCACCATTTTATTTACTACAAGTACCAGTTTGGGTAAGTTTCTAATTGATCTAAGCCTGTTTCCTTTTCTGAGAAATGAGAAACATTATATATAAAGGGCCTCGCACAGGGTCTGATACACAGTGTGCACTCAAAAAATTAGTAGTAGTTAAACAAAAGGATCCCCGTAGTAAAACAGTATATTATGAACTTCACTTACCTTAATTAAAAAGTTTATTTTGGCCTACATGACGTCTTACACTTAAAAATTAAAGCCAAGAGGCCATGTCCCTGTGGTACAGTATGAAAAAAGTCTGCAAAACAGAAGCATTTGGCTTTAAATACCCTTTTCTCTCTTCTCATTGGGCCATTATTAATCCATAAGTGAGCCATGTCACAAGATGGGCGAAGTCTCAAATTCACCACCCACTCATGACTTCAGATGTGGCCCCTGAGAGCATCTCCACAGGCAAGAACCAGAACTAGGACAATTCAAAAGATACTAAATAAGGGTCCTAACCAAACCAACAAAAAAACAACAGAAAACCAACCCTCAGAAGCTTAAGGGGACCTGAGACACCCAAGTTGGCTATTTTCTTGGAGGGGCAGGGCCTAAATTCATAGGCTATTCAATTCTAGCCACGACCCTAAACTGTGACGATAATTTCTCACAATGAACGTGAATTGAATATTTCTTGTTCACAAATAGGTCGATGTTGAACATAATATTATGTAGTAATAAATCATATGACGCCTCCATTCTTCCATTCAGTTTTAGAACAGGACTATTCACTCACTGCAGGCAAAGGCCCAAGTCCAACAAGAACATAAAATGTGTTGGGAAGTTCTTCCAGAGTCATACAAAGGTATCATAATCCACAAAAATTTACCCTGCCACTGAAAAGGAAAAAGGAATTTATTTTCACCTCGTTTAATTTTACCAAGGAATATACTGTTGTCTTTCAGTTCCTCTTTATTACTTACCACATCCACCGTACTTCTAGATTTTCATGCGCCAACCTTTCCTGAAATATCTATGTAATAAATCTTGTCTGTTGAAAATGTAAGTTCTTATATCCTCCAGTACCTTCTGACTCCTCAATAGGCTAATTTTTCATGATGCTGCCTTGCCTCCTAAAACTACTGATTAGAATCAAACATCATTGTTTTAGTCAACGCTGCTTGCATTTCATCATCCCCCACACCACATTCTTTCCGAGTGGCTTATGTCACCACTCCTAGTCAATTGCAGAGTCAGAGATTCTCCGGACCTCCTTCTTTGTCCGGTAACGCTAACATAGCTCCTAACAAGTTAGTGTGCATATGCTCTTCTGAAATCATCCAACCTTCCGCAAGAGTAATCTGCCGTTCCAAGAGTAAAACAATTTTTACTGAAATCAGCCTGATTCATCTTAAATACTGTAGCACAGGTAAAAAGAAGAAAACAACTACAAATCTTGAAACACAAAAAGAGAAAAAATGTCTTACATTTGGAGGGATGTGCTTGCTATATTCTACCAAAATGTAGAATTCTACCAAAGATTTCATTTACCTCAGAAAACACAAATAAATACATTTTCCAAGTTTTGATACCTTGGTACTCTTCCTGAATTCATTCCTGAACTCGAGGAGTGCCACAACTGACAAGCGCTGAACTGTCTGCCAGCGACCGTCACACTGACATGGTCACCTCAGTTTCCATCACGAGAGGGGCACCAAGTGGCAAGCAAGCAACGAGTACGGGGTATGATGAGTTCTGACGTCTGCTGGTACTGAGGTGTGTGTGACTGTACTCATACAGCCTAGGCACACAGAAAAACACTGAAATACATTACTGGAAGGAAGAGAAAAAAAAGCGTCTTAGCAACTTTGCCTACTCTCAAAAGTTCCATTAAAAGACTATACTTAACTCTCATCTCTCAAATGGGCTACTATACTGCGTAAGACACGTACGCATTCTCATCTACACTGTGTATATTAATCGGCCTTGTATAAAGTGACTACAGAAGGCATATTTTTCTTTAAGCCTTTCATTTATGACAGCCCGCCCTTGCCTACTTCTTCTGTGTAAGGCTCAACAGGAGACAATACACAAGAACAGGAGGATTCAGAGTGATTTCTTATAATTCTTTGTATCCATCTTAAACTGAATCCTCTGAGGCTCTACAAAACCACTTCAGCATAGTCCCAAACTTCATGCAAAAACAAGACTGTGGTGGTGTCTCTGTTATTCTGAAAGATTTTCTTAGGTGAAGTGGAACCAGAAAACTAAGTCAGGCTTAAGTGCATGCTGCTACAAAGGTAGGGCAGAAAAGTACAAAGATTTTTTAAAGTAATGATGCTCTGGGTTGGCAAGGGTATAAGAAATGAGCACTTCCATACATTGCTGGCACAAGTTTAAAGCTGTTTC
Source organism: Mormoops blainvillei (assembly GCA_004026545.1). Taxonomy (NCBI): domain Eukaryota; kingdom Metazoa; phylum Chordata; class Mammalia; order Chiroptera; family Mormoopidae; genus Mormoops; species Mormoops blainvillei. The sequence goes on along the minus strand of PVJD01000505.1, from coordinate 117,169 downwards.
ATGAAAGGAAAAAAAGAGAGATACTAAGGGGAAAAAAAAGCAAAGCTTTAAACTTCTGCATGCTCTGAGGCATCAATTTCACTTCTAGAAATAAAAGATATACATTAACACTTACCTATAGGAATTCTTATCAGTGATATTTATAACAAAAAAAAAACTGAGGCGGGGTAAGGGGGTATAGCTATCTCTCTAGAAAGAACAAGATAAATAAATGATGTTTATTTCATACAACAATACAATATTATACAATGAAATATTATGCCATCATTCAAGTGATACCACTTGATATCACTTGAAAAAGTTCACACAAAAGTTCATAGCAGCTTTATCCAAAATAGCCAAGAAGTGGAAACAACCCAAATGCCCATCAACTGATAAGTAGATAAAGTGTGATATACCCTTAACGGAATACTATTCAGCAATGAAGAGGAACAAACTATTAATATGGGTAACAACTTGGATAAACCTCCAGGGAATTAGGCTGAATGAAAAATGCCAGTCCCAAGAGATCATATATTGTACGATTCCACTTATTTAACATTCTTGAAATGAGTAAGTTATAAAATGGGGGAAGAGATTAGTGGTTGCCAGGGTTCAAGGTGGAGATGAGAGGGAGAAAGTAGACATGACTATGAAAAGGCAACAGGAGAACCCTCACGGTGGTGGCGCTGTTCTGTTCTTTGACCATCAATGTGGGGACCTTGACTATACACACTATAGTTTTGCAAGGTGTTATCATTGGGGGAAGTTGGGTAACGGTGCATGGGATCTCTTTGTATTATTTCAGACAACTGCTTTTTAATTTATAATTATTTCAAAATAGGAGGTCTGTTTTTTTAAGTCATTATTATTTCATGACATGGAAAAGTATCTGTAATCTCTCCCCCTTTATAAAAATTGGCTAAGACATAGGATCCCAAAGTCCTTGATGCTTAAGGGGAAAAACCAGGTTTAGGAATAATACATAGCTATTCCTAAAGCCACAGGGATAATACTTAATTCCAGTCAAAGAAACAACCAGGAAAGAAGCATAATGAAATGTTAACAATAAAGAATTACAGGTGATTTTCCTTTTCTTCATTTCTGTACTCTGTAGCTTTCAAAGTTTCTTCAATGAACACATTTAGTTTAATAACAAAGGGAAATAAACTTTTAAAGACTTATATGTATGGACACCAGTTTGTGTTCAGTTAGTCCTCCCAGGTAACACAACTAGGTTTTGTCAGTAGTCTTTTATAGTGAATGGCTTAAAAAAAAACCACAAAAACAAAACCATTACCTATTTGTGTTGATGGATGTTAACTAAACTTATTGTGGTAATCACTGTGCAATATATACATATATCAAATCATTATGCTGTACACCTAAAACTAATACAATGTTATATGTCAATTATATCTCAATGAAAAATAAATAATCACCACGGGAGGGAGGGAGGGAGGGAGGGAGGGACAGGCCGAGCCCTGAGAAGTCCTGAAAGGACAGCCTGGGGGCACACGGTGCTGGGTAGCACTGTAGTCTTGCTCTGAGCGCTGACACAGATTCCGACGGGTCTTCAAGGGAAAACCCCAAGCCATCCAATGCTTTGTTGCCAAAATGCGGCTACATTTTGAAAATAAACTTGAGCTGGGACAATCCATGTCCGTAGTCAAGCACAAATGGGACAGAAAGAAGAGGCTGGAATTCCTATGAAGAAATAGGATAGCCCTTAACAGAAACAGGCGCACAGGTGGATGTGGAATGGGCTTGCTTCTCATATCGTTATTTTAAAACATTTCAAAGTTTGTAAGTCAGATTTTAATGGGCTGAGTTGTTGTTGTTATTGTTGTTTTTTAATTAATTTTAGAGAGGCGGGGATGGAGATGGACATGGAAAGCGAGGGGCGGGGGGAAAGGGGGTGGAGAGTCACTGATTTGTTGTTCCACTTATTTATGCATTCATTGGTTGTTTTTTGTATGTGCCCCGACTGGGGATTGAACCTATAACCTTAGCATATGGGGACACGCTCTAACCAACTGAGCTACCTGGCCAGGGCTAAGCTGTTTGTTTGTTTGTTTGTTTGTTTGTTTGTTCGTTTGTTTTTTAAAGGAGGGTCGGAAAGGGGTTTTTAGAAAACAAAATCCACTGAACTGCAGTCAAAAGTTGGCACATTGAAGCTTTCCATGGCTGGTTATCAAGGGAAAGACCAGAGTGTCTTTATAGAAACACAACATTCCCACTGAGTTCCAGGGCAAGGCACACACATATTGTGTCTAAGGTTATAATGCAGAGCACTATGAACAGCCTGTAATCTTGAACTATTTATGTTGCCTTCTAAATCAAATACTGAACATCATTCAAATAAAAAGTAACTATTCAAAACATAAATCCACAAATGACAGTTATGATACGTACACACACATGCACCTACCGTAGGCACAGCTGAGCGCATGGAGGTGTGCAGAAATTAATATACATTTTGATCTTAGGATAAGCAACAAAGTTAGTACCTAGCAAAATTATATCTTTCTGTTTTATATAAAATTGCCCTGTCTTAAAAGAAAATCCCCATTAAAAAAAGGTTATATATTTAAAGAACATTCCTGAACCCGTTTCCATTCCAAAGGGTCATTTACTTATTAACTGGAATAATAACAGGGTAAAAGGAAGTGGAGAACAGGAAATAAAAAATAACTTGTACTCGTAGTTATTCTGGTCTAGGAATAAGCAAACACACTGCATACCATTTTCTAAGAACTCCGTTTACATATCAGGTTTCTTATATAATGACTGTTGGTGATCTTCTTACTAATTATATCTAAAAAGAAAGGAAAGAGAGAAAAAACACGCACAGACAAGAGAAATTCCTTCCTGGCCATTATGAGAAGCCAAGAGTGAAAGAGATAGAAGATCATGCAGAGGTGGTTCCTGCCTTATGTTGGAAGTCTCCAACCATCACTGGTCCCAGTAACAGGAAAAGAGACTATCAACTGTCCGCATCTTGCTATATAAATCTGGTTGGCATTCTTGAAAGCCACTTATCTGCCAAACCAATTCCGCGAATGAGAGACTTCCCAGAAGGTATTTAGAATTCTTTCCCTAAATCTCTGTTTGCATGATGGTGAATTTCCAGTAAGTCAATCACCGTACAATGCGTGACACTCCTCTGCTACCCCCACCACCAAATCTGGACAACCCCAAAACTTTGGAATTATGCTTCTGACTCATGCTATACTTAACAACTTTGTTCGAGAGAGAACTCTAGATTTTCCATTTCCCAGCAGGCCCTCACACAGCTGGTTCAGAGCAATGCTGCAATGTGTCCCAGTGGCTCTTTTCTTTGCATCCTGCTTGTGGTTGCCTCAGTTCCATTTATCACTCAGCAACTGCTTGGTAATCCCCTGTCATCCCCACCCTACGCATGTTCATAAAGGCAGAGCTGGGTAGCAACAAGTCAGCAGAAGTCAGTCAGCCCACTCCTCCTCTGGGGCTGAGGCGACTCAAGAGACGATGAAGAAACTACTGAAAAGCACAATGCCAGGGCAGAGGCTGCTTCAGACCGAGAGCAGCAATGGGGGCGGGTTTCCCTCCTTAAGCTAAGGAACACAGAAGAGAGAATCAAGAAGAAGAAGATAAGATTAAAGCAGAGAAAACCTACAATACTATGTATTATGAATTTCATAGGAACCGATCCTTAAAGGAAAACACATGCTCCACCAAATAACTCGGAACCTCAGGACTCCATAAGGGGAATTATGTTTATATTTTTTATTATGTTTTTCTTGCTCGCTTCAGCTTGAAGGTTCTCAAATTCTAGCCTAGAATTTATGGGTTTAGAGGAGGTTATTTAACAAGCATGGACGACTATAAGTTTCAGCAAAGGAGGAAGAATCACTAATTTGAAAAAAGCAAAGCATGAATTCTAATTTTAGTACTTCTTTAGTACTGTAGTAGGTGGCATGTGATGGACTCTGTGATACATCTCAAGAGTCAGGCAGATCTAAGTGCTTATTAAAAATTAGAGGAAACATGAGGTTTGTTCCTGAAATAGCTCTCTGGCTACTGTGCACACTGTGCGGGAGTCAGGTCTACAGTATGAGCCACCGAAGCCTATTAAAATTGTAGAATAATTGTGTTAAAAAAAAAATCCTTGAAACATATTAAAACATGGGGTATCTAACCAAGAGAATGCTGGGCTCAGGGGACTGATAACAATGCATAATGGAATCATAGTACCCCTCTGCCCTGAACTGCAAGCTTAAATCTAGCCCACAGGATCCCTAATTTCACATAGTCATTAACCAGTATGGGTATAAATACCACAAGGCAGCATGTCCTGATCCAATTAAAAAGAGCACAATCATTTCATTCAATAAGAAAGCAATTTCTCTTCAATGAGCATACTCACAGCTGAAAAGAAAAATGCCTTCCACATTCAAAATCGCAAGCAATCTTTTGTGCCCAAGCCTACCACCTACTCTCAGCCTGGTGGGCTTCTGGATGTAATGGGAACAGGGAAGTTGAAAAGAGTACACCTCCAGGGGGAAACTGTGTTTTAATGGTCGAACTGGACACTCTCAGATCTGGTTCTCCTTCTCATCTAGCCAAGAATTTACAACCTGTGAGATGCAAGTCTCTTAACATTGTCCAACAACATCACCCAGACCCAGCTCCTGGCGCTTCCGCTTTGGGACCAGTGAAGATACCAATGCATGGCCTAGTGCAGTCTGGCAGGATGATAGGGGGCTGGAATGCTGAAATATCCTTTTTTTGGCCCATTTATGCAAAATCAATTCCCAGAACTGTGAAGGTCATCACTAACAAGATGAAATGACAGGTTGGCACATTAGCACCAGTAGGCCCTTCATCGTATGTGGTCTTCCAGAGGCCACCATTGTTTCATACGTGCCCAGAGCTCCCTTAGACAGCAATAACTGTAAACAGAAAAGCAGGGTTTACCCTAAAGTCTTAGAAACATTAGAAGGCAAGTAGTATAAAATTTCTTTCATTACTCCTTTCTTTTCTACAGCAAATAACCAATCTTTGGGATTTGAACAAACCTGTCTTCCTTTCGGAAAGACATGCTTCTAACACAGAGATCAAACAATGAAAGTTACAGTTAACTATAAAGACTTGTTTAAATGAGCTCAATGAAAGGGCAAAAGGGTCTCCAGTACCCAACAGCTTTTGTGTTTTGTTTTGTTTTGTTTTTTTAATCCTCGCCCAAGGACATTCTTTCATTGCTTTTTAGAGAGTAGGGAGAGGGAGAAACATCAATTGGCTGCCTCCCATACGCACTTGGACTGGAGATCGAACCCGCAACCTAGGGGATTGAACCTGCAACCTTTCAGTTACAGGACAATGCTCCAACCAACTGAGCCACACTAGTCAGGGGGCTTTTGTGGTTTTTTAAAAAAATAAAAATTTACGTTGTATTTCATACAAAACAATGACCATGTTTAGAAAATAAATTCAATATAATAAGCACCAAAGATTTTCTGTATCATTAAATTCAGCTTAAGAATTATAGAGGTGACACTGATATCAAAAAGTATTTTCACCTACTTCCTTCTTCAGAAATACTTCCAGTATTCTTGAAAACTCAATTTGCAATCCTCATCATTACCTAAAAAACACTATATGCTCACACCTCTTACAAATGCAACAAAAATAAGCTGAAGGCTTTTGGCTTCAACAATTCTTGGCTTGACAAGAGTTTGCATAACCTAGCTGCTTGGGGGAGGGAAGAGTAGGAAGAGTGGAAGTCACGCCTCTTTAAAAAAAAAAAAAAGAAAGAAATCTCTCCAAATTTCTCCTTTAGTACAACATTAAAATACCATGACGATAAAGTGAACTATTAGTTCTTACTAGTGTTGTCTGGGAAGACACCATGAGAATACCTTGGATCACGAACATCACCAAAATCAGATTTTCCTTGACCCGTACAGATCACTGTTACACATGTTCTGAAATGGTTTCTCTAAGCACATGAAGAGAGAGCCCCGCCATGCGCACACAAAACTGGTCAGGTGAAGCCCATTCTTATCTCAGAGTACCGGGGCCAGCAGGACTCAGTTTGGAAATTGCTGGAGCTCTGCCAGATTCAACAAAGCCAAATTTGGGGGTGAGGCCCATCAGTCCTGACCTAACCTGACAAGGTCAGTGCAACACACCAAACCCAGAGTCTGAAAGGGCTCAAGGGGGAACGAAAGACCAGGGCCTTCACCAAGGAAGCAGAGCCCGAACTTGCCATCTATATTTTTTGAGTTTATAGAGCAGTAATGAAAAAACAACATGACCCAAGCCAAAGGAAGGGAATGTTAGATGGGGGCCAAAGTGGCTGAGGTCGGGGAAGGAGGAAAGAAAGTGCCGAATGCCTCTTACCTTCCAGAAACCCCTGCAGAACTTGGATGATGCTACTGTGGTCCATGAGACTGTTTCATACCTTTATTCCATTACAAAGGAACCAAAACCCCAGTAACTGGACAGCTTTGTTTATTTATTTGGCTTCTAAACCTTAGGAACATAAAGCAAGCTTTTGATATTCCACCCCTCCTAAGAAGGGGAAGGATGAGAACAGGAACTCTCCTTTTTTCTTCTCTAACGTTTCTCAAACCTCACCTGTTTTCATCTTTTTATAAACATGTAGCTTAAATCAATCTAAAAAATCTCAAGCTGCCCTTTTACCCTTCACTTCTAATTAATCTGCTAACAACTTTTTGGGGAGGGAAAAATAAGAGAGGAGGAGGAATATCAGCATACAACCTTGTGCCGTCTCTTCTCTTTTTGCTTTAATGGTTTTTGTTTTTGTTTTTGTTTTTAAGAAAAGTTAACAAAACACATATAAACACAAAACCAAAAAAATGTCCCAAAGAAATACACGGCAAAGAAAAAAAAATATTTACCTTTCTCTGCTCTTCCCCTCAATCTCTAGCTTGCCTTAGGGACAGTTAACTTTCAGACACAACCTTTCCTCATTCTTTCAAGCTCATTCTTTTAAAAACATTAAGATCTAAAATATCTGCACACCCTATTTCACAATCAACATCTTTTGATAAACCAGGAAATAAAAGAACATCTTGTTACTATAAGTGTAATCCTCCCATCTAAGAAAAACTACTTGTACCAAATCCAGCAAACATGATCCATTAAGAACAAGCTACTTTTCTCTTAGAGGCCAACTTTGACTATGAGGTCTGTCCAGAAAGTATCCAGCCATGTACTATGAAAAAGAGAAACATTTATTGAAGAAGATACAAAATAAAAGAAACATTGTCCATAGGACAATGAGGCCTCAGTCCCCTTCAAAGCAGACACCTTGGGACCTCACACAGTTCTCTCAGAGTCTCTCCCACTGTTCAAAACACTGCAAAATCCTTTGTTGGAATCACCATCAGCTGTCCCATTGTATTTTCCTGAATCTCATCAATGGTTTGAAATCTCTTCCCTTTCAAAGGTGATTTTAGTTTTGGGAAAAGCCAGTAGTTTTTGGAATCCCCAGATCAGCTTCTAGGTCTTGCACTGTCAGTCGCTAATCTTTGTTGATTGCAACCTGCACACATTTGAATATGTACAACATTCTCAGGTGTTCTGCTCATTGCAGGCCTTCCAGAATGTGGATCGCTTTCAACAGATTCTCAATCATCTTTGAAGCATTTGTGCCACACTTTTATTTGTGCTGCACTCATTGCATTGTCCCCGAAAGCCTTCTGAGTCATCCAAATAGTTTCCACGGAGGAATGTTCAAGCCTAACGCAAAACTTGATGTAGATTCACTGCTCTAGTGGCTCAGCCATATTGAATGTGACAGCCACACAGTACAAATGCTCACTCACCTGCGTCTACCACTCTAAGTAAAGTAGTGATTGTTCACATGTACACATTCCGATCCACTCTCCTTAGCTGTCGGGTTACATCGATGTCATGCAAATCACTCTCGTTATATTAACAATGGCTGGACTTTTTCTGGACAGACCTCACATATAAGGAGGACTTGAACTTTAAAAACAAACAGTCAACAATATTCCCAATACCTAGATGCTCAAATTACCCACTAAATTATACATTTCTAAGCATGCATCCATTTCTCTGTGGACACACTAGAAAAAATGCCCTCTCTGATTTCTAATGGCATTGAGATTGGAGAGCAATGAAAACACTAGAATCCTCCTCCCCTTACCCACTGAATTACCATGGGCAGGGACCATTCTCAGTACCCTCTCAACAAATGGCTTCTCAAAGCCTCTGAAACCACAACGAATGTGCAACCCGAAGCACCAGCTGTGGCAGAAAAATGCCAGAAGCAAAACTCATGGCACTCCCTTTTAGTATTCACATAGAAGCTTTGACAGGTGTGAGGAACCACCACACAATTACATGGGGAACATACACCCCTTCCCCCAACATGTACACTCATGCTTCCATTCCAGAAAACCATCAGTGCTTACCGAACTTCTTACTGGAAAGATAATTTCAGGTGAATTTAAAATGCATTCTTGCATACTACTAACAAGGAGTCTAACTTCCTGAAAGGAAAGGATTTTTATTGCTCAAATCACAAAACAAGTAGAAAGGCAGAAGATCTGGACAATTTTAAGTAATCATGAATACAGGAATAACTCAAGAAATGTGAAAGCAAAGGGCCTAGCTTACAGTGCTTAAAAACTGGTCATTGTACTATTGGTTCTTCAAGTTACAAAAAGAAATCCAACCACAGCCTTTTCTAAACTTTCTTTTCTTTTTAAATCAACTTTTTTGAGGTATAATTTATATATCAAAAAGATGCACCCATTTAAAGCCTACTCAGATGAATTTCTGACACACTTACACCGGTATAATCACCACAATTAAGTTACAGAATGCTTTCATCTACCCAGAAAGGTCCCTCGTGCCCTTTTTGCATTAATCTCCCTCTACCTCCATGGCTCCCAACAATCACTGATGTGCTTTCTGTCACTGTGAGTTGGTTTTGCCTTCTCTAGAATTTCCCATAAACGGAGTCAAATAGTATGTACTCTTTTCTGCATAATTCTGAGATTTTCCCATTTCTGAGGTTTGTTCCTTTTTACTGCTGAGTAGTATTCCCTTTGTATTAACATACCACAATTTTCTAATTTTTTAAAAATAAAAAGGTGGCAATGGTTAACTTTAAAACAGGTACATAAACTTTTTAAGAATACTATTATTTCTCTCTTTCAAGGTAATTGGAACCTATAAGTGACTGTATAAAGAGAAGATCCCAAAACCTTTGTCTTCTGGAACATAAAATTTTATTTTGTTTCACCTCCCTATACAATAAAACCTGTTCAATCAGATGGAAAGAAAAATGATAACCCGAGATTTTGTTTACTGCCAACTCAAGATGTTATTTCAAGCTGCTGAAGAACTATGAGGAAACTGTATCCAAGCAAATTTTCATGGGCTGCTTCCTGAATGCCTGACCGAAAAGTGAACTTCAGGGCTCCAGTTTGGTATGGTTCTGCTCCTTCTGCCTTTACCTGATTAGTCACAATTTTGGGCTTCACGCTGACTCCCACCACCAGGATGAGGTGACAGGACTGTACCTGAGGTGGGGTTGCCTGGAGAAGTCCTGTTTGTTGAAGCTAACTGCCCAGATCCTAAGGCCTACTACTGTTTCCAAGGAATACAATTTGAGAAGCACTGTTCTGACAAATATAGAGTACCTGCCTCACGTGGCACTCAGCATTAGGATGGCTGCCTCTCTGGGTGTAAACAGGCCACCCTTTATGAAAGATCTCCCAGTGAGTCCAGCTACACCTGGGTTGTGAAATGAGAAACTCATGCTCCAGAAGCAGCAAAAAGAAATCTCTGTACCCTGAGCCCCCACCGTCCTACCCATGCTCCAAGCAGGTCTTTGTAACAGTCACAGAGGCAGACAGCCACATCTTCTAAAGGAAAGGGCCTGGAGTGAGAAGACTATTTTCTGACCACTCTAAAAGTCCACCACCAATTTCTGAGCCTCAGTTTCTTCTATCGAATGAGGTGGCTGACCTAGAATGAGATCTAACGTTCCCTTTAGTCTGAAAGCTGTAACATGAGTCTCAAAAAAGAGCAATGAATCCAAGACTAAATTGAGAAAAGGTGCATATGTTTTTGAACCATAATAGGATTTGTGAGCATGGCATCCAAAATTCTGATAGAAACATCAGTCTCAATTCTCCATTCATAATTCTTGCCTATTAGTCTTTAAATAAGTACTTTTGTTTCATCTATCCATTACCTCTTTCTTTTCCTCCAATTTGACCATTATCCTTTTTTAAAAAAAGGATTTAAATTAAATCCTGTCAATCAGTTGCAGTCTTCACAGTTAACTTTATATATCAATGTGCCTGTTTTGTCTGAATACTAATGTTGAAGAGTTTTTTATTATGACTTATTGTATAGAACATGATATCCTTTGATTAAGAATAAATATCTTTTCTAGATGGTAAAAAGTTTCCTTGGGAAAAAAAACCATTTGATTTTTTGCAACAGTTTGAGCCTGGGCAACATGCTTTTGTTTTGATTATTCATGAACTTGCAAAGGATCACTTAAGCTTGGCTAACATTCAGTATAAAAGTTTTTTTATACACTTTGGAATTAGAAGGCCTTGTCTTAGAATCCACATTAAGCAACACTGTGTAATCCAAGAGCCCCCTGAAGTTCCCACAAGCACCTAAAGAAAGCATCGCTTTCTTAAATATTAGTCACTAGATCTGGTGCTATACAGCCAGCCACAGTACTCTAGCAAGATCCACCCCCTCCCTGACTCCTCCTCCTGCTCTTAAAGTTAACAGCAGCTAAGGCTGAGGTGGTACCGCTGGGCTAGAATGCAGGGGAGTGGGCCTGCAGGTCTGCACCAGAATGGGGGGAAAAGTGCATGGCTGGGGAATAACGTCTGCACTCGAAGAAAAGCAGCCTGCCTCAAGGATGAGCGCCTTCCAAGACAGTCGCGAATGGCAGTGCTGAGAGTGGACGCTGGCAGGAGAGCTTGTGCAGGCACACTGGCCATAGTACTGAATGTCCCCAAAACTTGGAGAGGAAGTAAACAAGGATCTGGGCTGTACACGCGTCTGTGTGGCCAGGTCAAGACTCCCGACCCAGTCAGGGGGCACTTACAACACGGAGCGCCAAAATGTGGGCTGCCTATGACCAGGAAAAATTACACAGGCCAGTTTAAATACAGCCTATGTTTCTCTCTACCACTTAGATTTTCTTTTTATTTTCAAAAACAATAATTTTCTAAGTAAGTTAAGTAAAGCTGGAACATGGAAAATAGCTGCGTGCAGAAGAGTGCGCAGGCGCCGTGATGCCATCCGTTTTTCTCCTCAAAACACATTTGGATCAAACTACCCCAACCCCACTGGACCCAAAACAGGTTTGGCTCTTTAGTCTTAGGAAATACCCTCAGGAACGTCAATTTTCAAACGTAGCAGAACCTACAACACTATGTTTACTTAGGAAATGTTAAGGAACTGAGATAGTATCATTACTTTCCATTAAAAATTGTTAAGTATTCCTTCAAACTTTTCCATTTTCTAGTCACACCACAACAAACTATGTGTTTTCCTTTTGTTTTGTTTGCCTGGTTTCAAGCAATCGTCCCGGCAGAGCAGAAAGCACCCTGCCGAGGCTCAGGGTGAGAGGGCCAGGCCCCAGTCAGGTTGTGTTTTCTGTTTCTCCAGCCGGCGACCCCTGCTACCCCCGGGGAGGCCCCGATCACCGTTTCCAGCCAGCAGGACGCTGCAGCCTTGACCCACTGCACGGCCACTCCCCGTGCGCCTTGATATTCCAAGCTGCTACTGAGCCTCGGCCTTTTGAGGGGAGGAACGGGGAGACTGCGAGGTAGAAGCAGAAGCAGTGCCGACCAGGGGGAGGAAGGGGGAAGGCTCAGTTTGTGTCTCTGCATACGTATCTCACTTGGGGTAAGTGCATCCTTGCAAAGCTGACTATAACTGAATTTCCGAAATAAGGTTTTTAAAAATGTAACGGCTTATTAATGAAAAACGTTTCAATTGTATAACCACCTCAGATTATATCTCTGCGAATACTTTTCATATAGGGTAGCTTAAAAAAATAATGTTATATCCACTCAATGGTCCATACAAAAGAATCAGCACACCAGCAAAAAGAATAAGCCCAAGTGCAAAGGAAAACAGGAACTAAATTTTAAAAATATATTCAAGAATATGTCAAAAGTAATTTACTCAAAAAACAACTCATACCTATTATCTCCACCTTTGTTGAATTTATCAATTTAAAATGATGAAATAAAACACATTCTTTTTTTCTTTTTTAATCCTCACCCAAAGATATGTTTTCAGTGATTTTAGAGAGGAAGGAAGGGCAGGAGGGAGAGAGGGAAAAAGGGAGGGAAGAAGGGAGGGTGGGAAGGAGAAGGTGGGGAAAGACAGAAAGAGAAATACTGACATGAGAAACATCAATCAGTTGCCTCCTGTACGCACCCCTACGGATCGATCCAGCAATCTGGGTATGTGCCCTGACCAGGGATCGAACCTGAAGCTTTTTGGTTCACAGGATGATGCTCCACCCAACCGAGCCACCCAGCCATGGCAACATAAAACACATGTTTAAATGAGGTCACGAGCAATGCAAATGGTTAACAGAGTGTTACAAGAACTTAAGTGTTACCTTCATTTTTAGATGGAATGTTACATGTAGGAGACAGGTCCCTTTTGCCTCACTGCAAACAGGAAGTACTAGGAAGGACAGCAAGACTGACGAAATGCTAGAGGAGGAGGGAGGGGAGAGGGGGAGCCCTTCTCCACTGTGTGTCCCAGTTAATGTTACTAGTTTGAAAACACTGACTCATCTCAAATGCAGGAATCCTTAAGTTTTCTATAAAAATATTTTGTGCTATGGCTGACTTTATGCAATACAAGTGGTCAAAAGGAAAGCTCCAGGTTCCAGAACTACATGTACCATCAGGCAAGTGGACGAAGTACAGATAACGTCCGAGAGAAATTAAACGTTTCATCAACACTTTCTGATGACAATGCAAAAGCAGGAGAGTACACTGTACTTTTAACAATGCCTGGTCTGTTTGTCGAACCCCGAACCCTGACAGACCGAAAATGGAGGGGGAACAAAGGACAGTACTGAGCCAAAACTTCCACTTAAAAGGCAAAGTGTGGAATCTGTGTGCACACACGTACATATACACATTATTGTATGAACTGGCAAATATATGTACCTCAGATGGGCACACAAACCTCCCAGTGCTGCCAGATGCCCGACTTCCATCAAGCCTACATCTAATGCCCTTCACTGGAACCACCTCACGCCCTTGAGCAGTTTGGGAACCGATTCTGCCCAGGAAGAGGCAGTCTCAGGACCCCTCATCTGCCTCCCGGAGGCTCACTGCAGCCCCAAACAATTGTTCTAAGTGACAGAGACCTCTGAGAGAGGAGTGGGAACGCGGAGAAGGAGTAGGCAGACTGGGTCTGTCTTCAATTCACTCTGCTTCTCAGAGGCTGGGTGGGCTTTGGTCCACTGGGTGCACCAAACACCTACTGGGAACCAATCAGAGGCCAAACCCAGCTTTGAGCCTCAGTTTCTTCAGCAATGAAAAAGGAATAACCTTCACCTTCAGGTTTCTTATGAGGATGGTACTCAAAAAATGTTAATCCAGTTTCCTTCCTGGCTCCCTAGCCCCTTCCCTGAGGCCAACCTCCTGAGAACCACTTTAGACTCAACCTCCAGAGTTCTGCTAGAGGCTAGACCACACCAATGCACTAGTGCTGGGCCAGGGCCACACAGCAGCTCTAGGGCATTCCCCTCAGCCCCAGCCCCTTCTGCAGAGTTCCTGCTACTTCTTCTTGGTATAGGCAATTCCTTATACCAAGACTTTTGCCCTCGGTCTACCTCATCATTCCGCAGTCCCCCTCCTCCACCCTCTTGTCAGTTTTCTTGCATGGACTGCTCCAAGAACATTCCCAAAGAACCTAATCCAAGTCCTTCATCTATAGGTCCCAGTCACTTCCTAAATCTAGAGCTGTACACACCCAACCAAATTCCTGGTATGTCAGAAAAGGATTTATAAAGCCAGACAGAGAGACATAAATATATCACAGAGAAAAGAACACTGAAACAAATGGACTGGCTCACGACCTTCGATAACCAAATTTCAAATATGCGAATGTCCCCTATTAGATCAGTGTCCTCTTTATGATGTCCTAAGAGCAAAGGTTTCTAGGTAGCAGAAAAAGCTAAGCTTCTTCTGTGAAACCAATCTGTTTTTATTTAAAGGCAGTTACACATGTGGAAGCTGATCTTACGTCTCTTTTCACTTCTGCTGCTATGAAACTCAAGCCGAATGTGTGGCCTAACTCTAGTACTTGTCAGGTACTATACTGTCCTTACCCTTAGGCTTCATCCTTTTAACAATGCACATATTTTTGTAAGCTGCCACTATACTACAACAGGAGCACGAACATAAATGTGAAATTTACACCTTAGGCTAAGGTGGTTGCTTCATCGTAGGCTTGTGTCCATCCAGGAATGACAGATCTGTGTTGGTTTTTAAAAGTAATAATATAACAAGGAACCTTCTGAGGCTGCAGAATGGCAGTGAGATAGAAGCAGAACTTAGGCCCACATCTCTCTCCCAGGTACCTTTAAAGGATGCATAAGGGCAGAGCTGGAACAAGGGGCACAGATGCCCAGGGAAGCACAGCCCATCACTCTGTGGAAGCCAATTTTGGATGATAATGAGTTCAATGTGTATTCAAAGTGGTTTAGATTTTCAGTTGGCTAAAACCTAGGAGTCTACAGACTAATAGAATAATAATAATGATAGCTTCTCCTAAGGCACCCTGAATAACCTTAGAAGCACTAATGGGAGGTAAAAGGCATTGGTAAATTGGAGAAAAGTGTGGGGTGCACGCTGCAGAGGCTTTCAGCTGCCTTGGGAAGAAAATCCCAGCCTCACTCTGCTGAAATGCTGAGGACCTGCAGGGGCCCTTCTGGAGAACGAAGGAGCCCTGGGTGCGCTGTACACTGGGCTCCCAACTCAACGGTCAGCAGCTGGTCCCCAGGCCAAAAGGCCTGTGAGCCCTGACCAGCTCTGCCATCTATCTGGATGAGACCTCCAGCAGCATTTAAACTCTAGGTGGGAAACTTCTGCTCCCAGGAGCTGGGAAAACAAGATTGCAAAGATTCTTCATGACTTGAACACTTTGGAAATAGCAATGCTTGCTGGCTGATGGGTTCGGAGCAGGCTTTCCCAAGCCATGCTGCTTTGGCACGTGAATTATTTTGAGCTGAAGGCAACGGAGACCCTGTGGGTTCACAGAAACTTCTGCCCCTCCCGTAACTACCTACTAGAATCTAAACTGGGGGCCTTGCCCAGAATGGGAGTTATCACCAGAGTTAAACTTTTATGACCTCACCTAGAAGAGGGCAAACTTCTAATTGCTGAACATCTGTCCCTCCTATTGTCCTGCAACTCACCTTCCTCCCTCCCCTTTGAAGCATGAGGTGTGTTACCTCATCCCATAGGTTAGAATTCCATGTACACCTAATTTTAACTTTCTGTCTTGGAACCTTTCATGTACGTGGAGTCTTGGACTCTCTCTATTTGGAGTTCTAGTACATAATGTTTGTAATTAAATTTGGTCATTTTCTCTTATTAATCTGCCTCACACAGATTTAATTATAAGATCAGCCAAAAGAACCTAGAAGCGTAGAGTAAAAGTTCTTCCTCCCTTACATGGCAAAGCTAGAGCCAAAGCCAGAGACTGAATTCAACTTCTCATTTTGAAAAGGACAGCTCTATGACCCTGTGCAAGCTACCATGTTTGAATTTCATCACTACAAAATGAAATAAGACTCCTCCCTTTTACCGCTCATTAGAGTACTTCTGAGGCTATTCAGGGGACCTCAGGAAAAGCTATTATTTTTATTATTCTGTTAGTCTACAACCTCTTAGGTTTTAGCCAAAAGAAAGTCTAAACCACCTTAAATACACACTGGACTCAGTATCATACAAAACTGGCTCTGCATCCTACTAAATGCAAGTTTCCAGATGGCACAATTCTAGGTGAAATCATCAAAAGACTACATAAGTGCCACGTAGCGTTACGTGCCTTCCACTCATTAATTCACCCAACACTCTGCAAGTTAGGGATGAGCCAAGTTATCTCCTTTACAAAAAGCAGACTCAGTATTCTTTCACAGTTACACAAACAAATAACAAAGCCAAAGCGAAAGGAAGGGCAACTCCCTCCTCTCTGTACACTGCAATCTATCAAGCAGGGTTCTGTGTTTTATCACTTCTCCTTGAGGGTTGCAAAACTTCTGCAAGGAATTCTTTGATTACTGTAATACTTTTATCAACAATAGAAAATTAACTATAACAACATGCTATGCTGTCAGAAATTTCATTATCAAAGGTGAAAATGATGAAGGATGGGCAGAAATACATGCCAGGATGCACAGCTCATCATCACATCTTCCTTTCTTTACAAGCAAGATAGACTCTGGGCCCTCCCAAGAAATGCTGCAACTTTCGGTGTGCACATCCCTATCATTCGCTACACGGTAAACTCACCAAAGGCAATGCCCACTTCTTCAACAGTCTCGGTCTTCCAAGCATCACCACACAGGGTAAATGAAACGAATGAATGATCATGGCTGTGGCCCAGACGGCACATTCCCATGCCCTGTCTCCAGATGATCACATCGCGTGAGTCCTGGGGTCAGGCCCAGACTCAGGCCCAGGCTACCGCAGCGTGCACCACTGCCATCACCCTGCTGCTGAGGGACCACGACGTCCATCCATTTGTGTGACTCAGAAAACTTTGTTCCCAGGAGTTTTATTCAGATAACTTGCTGTATTTTTACTTCACCTTTAAAGCACATACGGATTAATTCACAACAGCATTAGAAATCCCATTTTAAAACCTGAAGTCTCCAGGTAACATTAAAAGTGACCAGAAGTGGCGCTTTTGCTCTCAGTGCCAAAGCCAGAGAAACTGCATGTTCCAAAGACTACCACACTTCTCCAATGCCTACAAAAGAGCTTAGCATTATCAATCAGACTTTAATGTTACAGAAAGCTGCTTTGGGGATTTAATTCCCAATAAAAGAGATCCAAGTTTACCAAACAGTACTTAATGTATGGACTGCCCAGCATTAAGACTGGTAGACCTGTTAATTTCCCTTGCAGTAAATTGCTGCCAAATAAAGCCATTGATCCAGCTAACTGTGCCCACTCCTCTGGCACAAAGTAACTAATTCTTGGAAATATTCCATGCAGTATATATCTCTTTCGTAAAGTCACAACCTTCAAAGTTACAAATACACGGGAAACTCAGGCTCCTATACTTTGGGTATAGTGATGGGGCCTGACACTTCGCCATCAGCTAATCCTTCTTCCAGGTCTGGAGGTTTTATAAGGCAGCCTTCTGGCAGCCTGAGGATGTCTCCCACAGGTACATTTCCACAGACTGTCTCCACACTGGCCACCACCAAATAAAAAACCTTGCTCCTCCTGGAAGAATAACGTAGTGGTGTCTGAAGTGAGGCGCGTGTCCAGGCAAGTGTGGGTGTGTATTCACACATCTTCAAGGCAGTAGAGCAGACGGATCTTCCTCCAATGAGGCGGTGGTGGCTGTTGTGACCACCAAGCCAGTTCACAACAAGGAATGGCCTCACTGTGCACTTTCAGGTAAGCTCCTTTGCATCCTCTCATCCTTAATTTCCTCATCCAGAAAATAATGGGTTAAATCAGATGTCACCCAAGACATTCAGTTCCAGAACTCAGAGGTTCCATCGTCAATTAGCACTAATTGCTTCTCAGATCAGTCCTTCCCCTGGAAAATCCCTCAGGAAACAGGGCCCAGGTGAGATGAACAGAAAAGGTTAGGCACGTGAAGTGGGGCTGCTGAGAAGGGTGGTCTAGGTATGAAGAGTCAGGAGTACTGGGCTGGCAGATGTGGGGCCAGTAATACCTAACACAGACAGTCAATAACAGATTCGGGGGTAGGTGTGCCTACTGCACTATTTTTTTCTAAGTCAAACTTGACTTAGAAAAGTCAAGACCTGTCTTTCCTATCTTTACATACAAAAAGCAAGAGAAAACAAAATATCAAAAAAAATCTGTCCTGAAAATTATCGCCTCAAAAAAAAAATATATATATATATATGTAAAAGCCCACCTTTTAACATCTTCTAGGAGTCACTCATCATCTAACAAGACAAAAACCCAACTGACAGGAATTAAGTTATAAAGGCTAAATGAATTATCTTACAAACAGCTCGGTTATCTTCTTCTAGCTCTTTTAAGACATCTCTGTTTACATGCAGAATGCAAAATTTTCATTAAAAAAGTCTAACCTGTTTTAAAGATCTTACTTGTCAATGACTGAGAAAAGAGATGTTTCTGAGTTCTTACAGCGAGATACCAAGACTTCCACGTGACTTCTCGGATGAAAACTCTCCCACTAGAACACAGGACTTTTCAGCACACGCTTCGCCTTCACTTCTACTCACCATGAGTCTTAGGGCAAGTCACAAGCCTGCTGGGCCTGCTTCCCACATCTGGAGAACGAGATCTTTAGGGTGATCTCTATACATAACCCCAAAGCAACTGGTAGTACCCTACTCACGTGGCTAGTAAATAAATGGCCTACTCCAAACCAACAAAGCAAGAAGGCTGATTTCCCCTTTTTCTCTGTGGGGGTCAAGAGTACAAGGAAAATATTTTGTCCCTATGTGATAGTTAAAACTCTATTTATGTAATATTCCAAAAATAGCCTAGGTTGTTTTTAGGGCTTTTTCTTGGAGAGTGCACAGCCTATATTCTAAAGTATTGAGAAAGCTTTATCTTTATCATTAATCTCAGAAAAAATGGAGACACTTTTTATTTTTCATGCAGATGAGAAATACCAGACAACCAAGCTCTTAACAGTCTTGGCAGCAAGCTGCAGATCATTTTTCATAAAAGGGTGATAATGGAGAAAAGATGAAACATACAGTTTCCTATTTCTTTCTTCTCGTTCCTTTGCCCCTCAAACACGGGGGACTTTGGGAGATTTAGTTTACAGACAGAGTAACTCTCCCATTTTGACAAAGAAGAAATTATCATAATTCTGAACTCCTTGGATGACACTATCAAAGTGCAAAACCTTATTTTTTTTACTATTCCAGAACAATAAAATAACTCTGCTTTTTCCTTTTTTTCCTTCCAGAGTAAGAACTGTTATGGTTCACTTTCCTCCCCAATGTGTCTCAATGGTTCCATGACTGAGACTGAAAGCAAGCTGTTTGCATTTTAAGTATAAAATGTGCTCATTAATGATACCATTTAACTGCAAGTACATATGTGTTGTTTGATAATGCTCTTTGAAGAAATCACATAATGGTGTGACTGTCCCATACCCAGCCATTGCCCCTGCTATTTCATCACAATCACAGAGCTACAGCCCTCCAGCTTCTGCCGCGGTATTTTTACTGGGCCATCACCCAACACTCCAAGATCACTCTTTGCCAATCAAGTAATCACCCATGTCCTCCGCAACCTGGCCTCCTCCTCCTCCTCCTGATGAGAAGGCCATCATTGAACACCTGTTCACGTCAGCTCACCTTCTTAAACCATCGCACACAGTGTCCTGAGCCTCAAAGTGTGAAGCAGATCCAAAGAAAAGAATGAAAGCTAGACCGCAGTGACCCACTGGCTTCCGAAACCAGGCCAAGCATGACGTGGCTGTTCGCCCAAAGGTGGTATATAATTAGGCCGCTTCCACTTCCACAGGGGAGACGAAGAGAGGGAAAGCAGTGACCACAGGGAAGTTTAGATGTGGTTCAGAGTGAGAGCATCCCTGTATTTCATTACTGAATCTGCAAAATACAAGCTGGGCCATCTTCCTTGGACATACATTTGCTTTGCAGCCTGGGGAAACAGGCAGTTTGGAGAGTGCCATCTTTAAGAATAATTACACTTCACAGGAGTGCAAGGCTTAAAAGCCTTTTGTGTTCAATGTGAATGCTTGTCCACAACCTAACACTCAAGTCTGTTCTTTATGGGTTTTGAAAGAGTGACATGCCAGGTAGAACACATCTGTCTCAATTTTAACAAAAGATCGTGCAACTCCCCTCCTTTCTCTTCTTATAAATCAAAATGGGAGATGTAAGAGGAACAGCTCAGTGAGTTCTCAGGCAATATTATAAAAGCAAAACCCCTAAAGCTTGAATAAATTAGTAGTTTTAGAGTTTATTTCATCAAAGTAGAGAGGTACCTATTCAGCTATCCCACCTCTATCACTTACCAACCGTCCGGCCTTGGCTGTCACTCAACCACCCTGCACCTCAGTTTCCACATCTGTAAAGAGGAAGAGCTAATGGCCATAACGGCTCTAGCAGTGTCTGGTACATAATAAATGTTTAACTAACAGCAGCTTTTAGTTATGGCCATGAACATGACAGGTAAACCTGAGGCTGTGGCTACGCACATCACACCCATTTGTACCAGTGCAGGCTGAAGAAAGGATGGCTTTTGTCCTTTTGGTGGGGGAGGGGATAAAAGCTTCCAACTTCAACTACAACCCTCCCCAATTTAACATTATGCCCAAGTCAAGACACAAGGACCTTCTTCTCAAAACCAAAGCCCTCCTCTACCGCCTCCTAGGAGGGATCTTCAAAGAAGGCTGGGCAGGTAGATGTCCCTTGTTACCATCTTCCGATCTGGGCCACAGGAGCCGAGGACTCGGATCCCTCTGATCCTCGGGCCAGAAGCCAAGCCTTCTGGGCTGCTGCCAGGCAGGCTTTTTCTTATGAGCCAGATCGTTCCTTAAGGCACTTCGCTCCTCTGGAAATGCATCCAAAATACCAGGTTTTTCCAAGACGCCCTCCCCCCCATGTCCCCAAAATATGCAAGCAGTGGCCCATCCTTCTGGAAGACCCAGATGGGTGTGAACTGACACGTGTTTAAGTCTGACCTGTCCGCAGCAGCAGCTGTGCGGAACATCCCGCCGTCCTAAGCACTGCGAGTTCCCACCAGCTGCACCGGACTGACTTCTGATCTTAAAAGTCCCCAGTACTCTCCTGGTATCTCATTTGGAATGCTGTTTACAGGGCTAATGGCACAAGACTCAGGACTCTCTTCCAAACTCTGGGCCCAGACCTAAGTCTCCTGATGCAGCTAACCCCATCACTGCAGCAACCTTCCGATGTCTCAGCACCTGGACCTGCCTTCCTGATCCTTCTCGAGAATCTTGTTGAATCTGAGGAGAGTGACTTTCCTGCCCTCCCCATTCCCATGGAGAAACCCCTCTGAAGTGTAGCACCTGGACCATGTCACCTCGGACAGGACTTCATGTAGGAAAAGATATGCTACTAACAGCGGAAGAATTTGTAATAATCCAAACTAATCCTGTGTTTTTGTTTGTTTGCTTTTTAACGTGTCAGATTTAAGAGTATTTATGAATCTGAGGCACCATTCTGAAGCAGCTGCTAAGAGGTCCTGAAATGAACTTCCAAGTCCTGGCCAGCCCACTGTTCTTTGCACTATTTATATTCCTAAAGCCATCAGCTATGTTTGATATGGCTGATCATGAGGCCCTGCTTAATGGACTACAGAATCCAATGATACCAACGAGCAGCCATCGCTTGTTTTGATCTTTACCTGGCTTCACCTTGTGGTGGAAGAGGCCGTGTGCCTTTTAGGAGCCTGAGCCAAGATGGATGCATCTCCTCACCGCAGCCTCGCCTCTGACCTCACTGCGAGAGCTGCATCACTTTCCCTTCACTTCACTCCCCTCTCACACCGATTACACCCAGCACATTTTAATCTTATCTTTCTCCCACATGTCCCACGTCCGACTGTGGATGAGTCAGTGCGACTACTCCCCTGTCTGATGCTGGTCTGAAAACTAGAAACACTTCCCAAAGACCAAAACAAACAAGTGAGGGGAAAAGATCGGAAAACAAAAGGAAGCCAAGCTGAACACAAATCCTTGAACACACTATATGCACTAGGACCAACACCTGGCTTTCTCTGTGCACCTGCGTGGGTCCTCCATTACCCAGCAGGTAGGCCGGTGCCACTGCCCTGCACACAAAATGATACGGCAACAAGGATCCATGGGAATCTAGAATACTCAAGAAGCTAGGTCTCCGTTACATTTCAGCAGATATCACCACGACGTGGCTATTCGTCTTTTCCCACTCCTGCCAGGATTCTGAAGCCAAGATGGCATGAGAATTCTGACTTTCGATTCCTAGGTTGTCACCAGAGGAATTCCGGACTTAGCAAATGACTGAAAGCAGTGGTACTCAAACTTCAACTTGCAGTACAATTACCTGGAGGCCTTATTACAGCACAGATCGCTGGGCCTAGAGTTTGTGATTCAGTATGCCTAGGGTGGGCCCAAGAATCTGCATTTCCAACAGATTCTTGGATGTTCCTAGGTGATGCTGACACTGCTGATCAGGAGAAGCATGAGCTTAATGCGACAAGCTACAGTAGAACCAGAAGAGATTGCACAAAGAAGTGATACTAACTTTATGTGACTCGGTTTTCAGGTCTTACGCAATGACTTGAAATAGCACCATCTCTTCTTACAAATTCCTGAAAACTTCAAAATAAGTTAACTGGGGTCCAGTGGAAACTAGAAAAACAAGTGGTAGTTGGAAACTTTAAAAAAACACTTTCATTTATAGGAAAGGAAGTACAGGAGGAGATCCTAGATAAACAATTTGTTAAGTAATGATGCCCTTGTCCTAGAAGCCAACTGTTCTTTATTTTACTTTAAATTTTTATTTATTGATTTGAGAGAAAGAAAGAGAAAGAAAGAGAGAGAGAGAGAGAGGATGAGGAGGAGGGAGATGGAGAAGGGGGGAAAAAGGAGTAGGAAAGGAGAGAGAGAGGGAAACATTGATTTGTTGCTCTACTTATTTATGCATTCATTGGTTGATTCATGCATGTGCCCTGACTAGGGATGGAACCTGCAGCCAACTGTTCTTTCAGCTCCCAAATTGACAGTGCTCCTTTGAATATGGAGCTTCTAGGGAGCAAACTCTATCTTGTAATCTTCCCACACAGGAGAGTATGGAAATAGATCTAAAAGTTAATACAAAAACAGTGGATAACTTCCACAGCTAAAATCTCTCATTTTTCTAAGACAAGGGTTCTCAACCCTAACTGTACACTGTAATCACATGGGAGCTTTAAAAATATAGATGCCCAGACCCCATACCTAGAGATTCTGCCCTAATTGGTCTAGGATGGGACTTAGACACATGTGTTTTTTAAAGTTCCTTGGGTAATTCTCAAATGCAGTGACTTTGAAAACCACTGATGTAGGAGAAAAGTCAGAGACATAAGAGGTAGACGGGAAAGAGAGAAGAAGCCTCCTTTAGATAATGTCTAGGAAACACAAAAGGAAACAGAAAAGAATGGACAGCAGCTGGGAACAACTAGGACAAGTGAAACTAAAACTCTTAAGAGTCTAAGATGGATCTAAGGATCAACCAAACATCAGAAGTCTTGGGTTCAGTCCTGGTTGGTGTGGCTCAGTGGACTGAGCACCAACCTATGAACCAAAGGGTTGCTGGTTCAATTCCCAGTCAGGGCACATGCCTGGGTTATGGGTCAGGTCGCTGGTTGGGGGTGTACAAGAGGCAACTACACATTGATGTTTCTCTCCCTCTCTTCCTCCCTCCCTTCCTCTTTCTCTAGAAATAAATCAGTAAAATCTTACAAACGAAAAAAGTCTTGGGTTCAAAATCAGAAACGGCTAGGTAATCAAGGAAGTCTCTTCATTTGCCAAAGACCTGGTAACAGACCAAAGGCCTCTCAAGAAACACTTTTAACAAGATGTACTGTTTGTTGTTTTTTTCCTTTCAGAAGAGTTAATAACTAGGAACTTGAGGCAAAGAGCTGTAACTTCTCACAAACAAGTCACCTAAAGGTTCAACTTTTAAATCCTGTATCAGAAAAAAACAATAAAATTTATCCCTTAGAAAAATAATTTTTTTTTCTTTAAAGAGGAGGCAAGATGAAAGAGACTAAAGAAGTTAAGTCTCAGGGCACTTGGTAATTGAAACTATCCTTCCAGTAACCACACTGACAAGTGAGTTTTCAAAGTTATAAGGTCACGTGATACAGATGATAACATCAAGATAGGGTTATTTTCTTCTCTTCCTTCTTCAGTAGCACAGATGCATGAAGTAACAAGCTGGGATAAATGTTTGAAAGCTTTATGATCCTGTTTAAGTCAGAATGATGAACACAGAACAGACCAGGGGATCTCAGAGCAGGTAACACAGACATCAGGGGAAATTATCTCTGCTCATATAAACAAGGCAACCACTGGGAGCCCAGGAGAAAAATCCAAATGTATTTCCACTTCATTAATAGTTAAAAATAATTCATCAATTCAAAGTTTTTATTTGATTAGAAAACTAAACGGGATAAATCTGCATCTTAAAAATGAGAATTTTTAATGAAAGCCTTCATTTGTCAAGTAATTAAAATTCATTTAAGAGACAGTAGTTTTCACTAGCACAAGTTAGCTTTCCTAGTAACACATGGCACTTCACTTATTTAGTACTAACTGCCCACAAACTGACTCAAAGCATTCCCTGATTTTATAAGACTATAGGAATAAACATATCTACTTAATAATGCCTACGGTGAAGTTCCAAATGTCACCTTAGCAAGTGACATGAAGGTAGAAAGTGGTGAAGCCTAAAATATGGCCCAAATGACCTAGACTTTCAGCCTGAAATAAGCATCTTTATGGAAAGGAAGGACATGAAATAGGACTGATTTAGATAATTCAGTTCAGCAGAGGACATGCATCTATTCAAACAGAAGGCTGTAAGTTTATCTTCATTGGACAGGGATGGAGATAGAAGGGCCAATCTAGGCCACAAATTTCAAGAAAAGTATACCAGCTCACCTAGGAAGTTCTCTCTCAGGAGCTTAAGAGCCCAAGCAAGCATACTCCCACTGGTATCAGTGCAAAGGTAAGTTTAAAATAATCAGGCTTACAACACTGTCATAGCCCATTCCAGGCTTCTTACAATTATACAAATGACACACCTAATCTAACTGATCATTATTCTTTTACAGAAATTTAGAATACTTGGGCTCAGAGTTTCAATTTTAGTCCATGGGCCATTATTTATTTGAATGATAGGTATATTCATACATGGCAAATTATTTTGTTAATAGAACTGTATGCCCCTTCTCGTTCCAACAACTGGGCAGGGGTGTGGTGGGGAGGTACCCAATACAGACTAAGGTACAAATATATGAAGTGTTAGATTAACAAGTCCTTCGTTTGGAAAGGAATGCTGGTAGGAAGCCCCATGACAGCTCTTGCATAAGGTAAAAACTCTGGAAAAGCTACAGCAACAGAGTTTTAAACGATGTAAAGTTCTTTTAGGAATTTACCAACATGAAAAGTTCTAATGGAGACATATGAAGAAAACATTTTACTTTATAAAACCATTAATTAGAGTATTATATTGAGTTTTTAAAAAATATTAAGTAAAATAAAAATGAAAAACAAGATAAAGGAGAGGAAGGTGAGCAAAAGGCTTTAAACATAACTCAGCTGAACTTAACATGAAATATGAAACCAAAGCAGTTATCTAGATAATTTACAATGAAAGAAATACCACTTTTAAAATCAATTATTAGGACAATCTAGGGGAAAAAAATCAGTTGAGACTTGAATTATGTGAGTTTATGACTTAACTATCCACTTGATCTTTCTAACATACTGAGAATTTTCAAGGACACATCCCACAAGCTATATTGGATATAATTTTAGGCCATCCTTAAACTTCAGGTTTACACACAGATTTGTACCTTTAACAGTCCACCGTGGCCACGGCCACCTCCTGCTGCAGTACTTCCAGCCCCAGCACCTCCCCCACACCATGGCTACACTCAGTTATCAGGCAGAACCGTTCTGCCTGCTCCACATTTATCAGAGGGTTTCAGTCTATCTTCTGGACACAATCCAGACACTACTCACCTATCTTTACTATGAAACTGAGAGTTCTGAAATTTTTTCCAACACACACATGAGATTAGTATTCTGCTAGCCACATTTTATCTTAGGGCACACGGGCTCTGCGTTCCCATGGCCAATTAAAACCATCATTTTAGATCCTACTCATACATATTTTTACCTTGAAGACAAAAGCAGTAAACTCTCCAATAGAAATAAACACTTTAACCTGGCCAGCAGCTTACATTATGCAACATTTTTTTATTCTGTCTTGGCAGCCTGCCTTTAAACCCTAGTAACTGCACTGCAAAGAGTCAACCACCTCACAAAATGTTTTTAATACCTTTAATTATGAGAGCGGATCTGCCAGCCAAACTTCTGCCAAGAATTTCTTATAAATTTTTCCCCCCTGAAATCCATTTTTCTTAGTGGTGGTATCTCCATTCATCTACCTACCTAAAGCCTATGGAAGCAGAGATACCCTGTTCTCCTAACACAGAATTTCTCAGAGATAAGAGTCTAACCCAAAGGATTGCTACACACAATGTACCACTCGATTAGCTCTAAGTAGTACACTCTGTATCTGATCCACAGTAAACCATGGCCACACAAGTCGGTGACCACACAGAAATCAATGCCCAAACCAACAGGTTTCTAAAAGAATTCTAAAGCCACTCCTTCTGCTCCCCCACTGAAAGCCCAAGCACTGACTCAATTTTTAAGTTATTAGTTCATGCAAAAATCAAGGGGAGGAGCCTAAAGCATGGGTCCAAGTCCACTTCCCCACCAACACACACAGAGATGTCAGTTACCCTGAGGCAGCCACGCTAGGAAGATAAGCACTCAAGACAGTATAACTTGAGGATTTGTGGTAACATACATAAAAAATGTGGCATGTGGCAGCAACTTTTAAATGGCAGCTATTTTCAAAAAGTACAAAATTCCAGTTATAAAATAAATAAGTCATGGGGATATAATATACAGCATGGTGACTATAGTTAAGTAATACTGTATTTACATATTTGAAAGTTGCTGTGAGGGTAAATCTTAAAAGTTCTCATCTCTCTCTCTCTCTCTCTCTCTCTGTCTCTCTCTCTCTCACACACACACACACACACACACACACACACACACACACACACACAAATCTGTAACCGTGCGGCGATGGATGTTAACTAGGAGCCAAGGGTACTCTAGGCAGATTCTGGACTAGCCTTGCTACCCTCAGCGATAACAATGAACCTGACAGGGCTCCATCTTCTCAAGCCCTGACAGGAACAGGGAAGAGAGCATTTTTCTTTAATACCATCCTTCCACTGATGACCCCAGACTCTTCTCTCCCCTCGAAGACTAACTGTTCTAGACCAAAGCTGTCACCCACACCGCATGGCCACATCAAAGCCCACACTCCACAAGGACAGCCACACCACTGATTTCCCAAACTAGGCCAAGAAGAAAAAATTTAATTAGGGGAGTAGGGAGGGAGCCTGGGAGAAACTGTAGCAGAAATGGGAGGAAGGGAAAAGTTCTAATAATTCTAAGTAGGAAATCAAGGAGAATCAAGAGTCACATCATCCCCTTTCAGTGTCAAGCTTCGGAACAAAGCTTTCCTCGTGGGTTAAGGACATGGTGATCTAAAAGCAGCTCCAAGTATCGGAAACACTTGATTGGTAGACACATTCTACACTCCCAAGGCTCTTACACTATACTTGGGAATGCACAGGAATCACAGAAAAATGACAAAAGAAACAAACAGGAGTCAGGGGTGGGCTGGGTAAGATGGGGTGGATAGAGTGGGCTTCTTCGGCAAGGTGAAGTGAGGTGTTGATGAGGAATGCGAAAAGAGAAACGCAGCAACTCTGTGTGGGCCCGCCCAGATGAGGGGGAGGGGAGCAGAGGACAGCAAACGAAGTAGTAGTTTGCAGAAACAGCGGCACTGACACCAACAGCTGTGAAACCACAATGGTTAGCAGTAGACATTACAAAGCTCTGGGCTCACGAGGATACACTTAAAACTGTTTCCTCACCTGTGAAATAGAGTAGTTAGATGATCTTTAAGGCCTCCTTTGGTTCTGAATGAGGCAAGAAATAATGCAGATGAGTTGTCTGTACCAAGGCTCACATCCACTCCAGAGGGAGGCTAGCCCTAAACCAGGCCCCGGAAAGCAGAACTGGGGATCCCAGACCAGTCCAGGACCCAGTGTGTGCTCTAATCCGGGCGGATTTGGGAAAGCCCCAGCTTCTCCCAAACGGGCCCAAACTGCAGCAGCCATGTGACCATGGCCTTCCAGCTCCCAAGCAAGCTGGAAACAATCTGCAGAGAATCAAAGGCCAGCTCCAAGCGGGGCTCAACACCAACGCTGCTATTTGCAGAGCTGCAACACTAGGGAAAAGCAGAAGTACACGTGTGAAAAAAGGCAAAGAGGGTGGGCAATAATGACAAGTTCACAGAGCACAGATTTGCATGTTTATTTTCTATCTTCCCTCAATAGAATGTGAACTCCTGTGAACTGCAGCCTTATTTGTCTTTGCTACTACTTAGACCCCTGGGGCCGGCTGAATATCCTGCACACAGTATGCCTTTCGTAAATACTTGCTGAATGAATGAAATGGCACGTGATGCAAATGGGTAAAAACGGTTTCTCTTTCCAATCTTTTACTCACTTACTGTACCCCAACTGTAATGTCTGCTGATACTCATCCCAAGTTCCTTCTTAAAGCAGCAAAAAGCCAAAATGGATCTTGGGGACCCCTCGACTTGTGAAACAGGAAGAGGTGAGGAGAAAAACGAGGAGTCAAAAATAGGATCAAGACTGTTCCTTACAGGCAAAATAGAGTGGGCATGAAGACAAAATAAATTCCATCCTCTCTCCAGGCCCGGGAATCTGGAATCTGATGCATCAGCAATGAGTAAGTGGGATATCCCACTGGAATGCACAGGCCTAAACAGTCTTATCGTTGCATTTTTAAATGAAGATCTTTGGATGGAGTCTGCTGAACTTTTCCAGAGCAAGTAAATGACCTTTCCGTGGGACACAGCCTCTTCATTAATTTTTCAAATAAAAATATCTTGCAGGTTTCAAGAAAGAATCACAAGTAGGGTATTAAAATTTTTAACCACAAGATGTTCTTGGATGGTGTCATTCTCTTAAAATAGAACTCTCCTAAAATCTCCTAAAAATAAGTCTGCATAGTTTCATTTCATTTTCTAAGAAGGAGATAAACATATCAAAACAAACACTTAGCTTCTTTATTAAAGAAAGAGTCTCTCTGCTACATGGGGCTCAAAGATCAAAGTCTAAAAGGGCCAATTTCTTCACTTCACAGGTCGATGACACAGCTTTGAAAAGAGGAAAAACAGTTCCCCTAGCATACCCCTGCCATAGGAAGCGGAAGTGTGTTAGCTGAGAATCACTGACGATGACAGGACCGCCAAAGGAAATTACAAAAGAGCATTGTGGCAACGTGGGCCGAGCAGGAGGCAGATTCCTCACACACGACGATAAATGGCCCTCTGGTAAGTTACTCCAGGGGTGACCGAGGTCAAAATTATGAACCTGTACGGAATTACTATGACTTTGTCATTTTGAACTTTTAAATATAAGTATTTTTAAAACATAAAAGTTGCAGTGAAAATAACATTTTCTTCATACAGTATGCTGGAAAGGGAATGGATGCATCAATCTAAAAAACTAGAACAGTGAGCACATATACGAGCTTTTGACGCAGGTGAGCCCTCACCTCCGGCAGATGCTCTGAGAGCGCACATTCTCAGGTGAGGGAAGACTCCGCCTCTTGAAGAACTACCCTCTGTGGCGGCAGCACACGTCGTCAGAGAGTACCCTACATTTGTGCGGTTGTGGGAGCCACCACAGAAACTCGTGAGTGCCTAATGTCTCTGTGCCCTGATCCATGGGAACTGCAGGTGCATGAATGTATGTAGGAAAGTAAGGGACAAACAGGCCTTACAAGGTAAACTCTGGAGTCCTAGAGGTATGCCCGTGACAGGAGGAACTGAGAAAACTCACCCTCTTTAATTATGGGTGCAGTGCAAGTAAGCTTACTGTGAACTGAAGGAAATGTAACCTTTTCCCCTCTTAACCACATCTGATTATTCATTTCTACTTTAATGCCTGAGGTAAGGGAACCTGTGAGATAGCCATCACCTTTCTCCCTGGTACAGAATGCATCTGACAAACCTAAGTTAACCAGGAACTTCCTCTTTTTGTTAAAATGCTATCTTTTTTGCCACCTTTGTCACTCCATAGTTTCCAAATACACAAACTGATGGGCACCAGACAGCTATGCAAACATGATGCACTCGCTCAGCCTCCATCGATATTCATCCGTCTTTCTGATGCCAAAATAATAACCAAGACATGTTTAGATTGAGAGGCAAATATGTTTTTCAGGAAAGCAACTGCTACTTATGCTAAGGCTACTCATTACTTAGTAAATAACCTTTTAAAAAGATCCATTTAAAGAGAAAAACAGTGTGATTAAGAACAAAGACCTCTAGAACTGCGGCTACTAATTACCTCTGCACTAACTGGCTGTGTGATCTTAGAAAAGTCATTAACTTCAAGAATCAGGTTCTTCACCTATATAAAATCTGGGGGTTGAACTAGATCAGCAAATCTCATCCTGGCTGTACATTAGAATCACCTGAGAAACTGCAACCTTCTCTCCCTCCCCAAACAACAAACACTAATCACAGATCAGCACAATTAAATCAGATTCTCTGGGCATCGGTATTTTTTTTAAAGGTTCCCAGGTGGTTCTAACATGCAACCAAGGCTTCAGACCACTAGTCTCGATTCTGATTCTCCAAGGCTTCTTTTGTAATTCTTGCATTCTATGATCTTAGGGTGGTAATTCTGGTTACAGGCTCTCATAATGCAATGGTCCAAAAAGCCGCAAAAGAAGTAAGGCCTAGACCCTGCATACCGTACCTGTGTGCACACATGACTAGGAGACATTAACCTGAATTCAAGGCAATTTTTAGGGGTTAAATACCCGAATGCATAACTCAGAATGAAAGTAGTGTGGTTTAAATGTGCACGTATGCTTCCAAAATGACTAATCATAATAGGAATCAACTCCTGAAACTTGGACACATGAACACGGGTCACAATTAGCTCCTGACCTCTAGCCCTTTTCCTCTTCTTCTGCCTCCACTAAACCACAAGCACAAAAACGGCTGGCTATTAGTCATAATCAGAATATTTTGAAACCAGCCCCAGTTTCAAAGGGCCTTCTCCATCGTCAAAGGTTTGGAACTTCTTGCAGGGCTGTTATCTTTTGAGAAAGGTCATCTTACAAAGACTCTTTAACTAAACTATATCTCCATAGTCTTCAAGAATTAGTTGTCACATAATGCTCAGAAATGGAACTGGTACAAAAATTCACAGTAAAAATCACTAAATGTGTGCCCTGTAAGCATATAAAGGCCTGAGAGTTTTAACGTACAGTATTTCAAAAAATTCTGGTTAAAGAAAAATAAGACAGCAGAGAAGGAAAGAAGAAACAGACCAAAAAATGTTTAGGACATAAAACCACAAAGTTTATGACTAGGCCCAAAATCTCTTTGCAAATCCTGTAAGCTACATGAAAATAGAATTAGCCCTGTCCCAACTCATGGTTACTTTTGATAATAACACTTTCTCGCACAAATTGTTTTTTGTTTAAGTCAAATGCTATTAAACTGTTATTATTTTAACTATACCACAACAGCAAGATGTGCCATTTGTTGAACTAAATTACTTTTGTAATCTTAAAAACCATAGGAAAGGTGAAAATCCTTTCTACGTTAACTTTTTCAACTAAGTTAAAAGTTGCTAACTTTAACAGTCTGTGCACCAAATTCAAAACGTGAAGGACTAAATTTCAAGTGCAAGAAATATGAAAAATATTTCAAACCTCCAAATCTATCTTCTTAGATACTGTAAACTCACCCCCTTCCTGACACTGTACACTGGGCTTAACACTTGCTATCCACTTCGAAACTGTTTTAAAAGGTATCACATTAGCACTGCTTTGAAACAGAACTCCCTCACACCATACAACTGTCATTCCTTTGCAAAGCAATAAAATTAAATCAAATGTAACATTCATAATGTCAGCATTTGTTAAAGCAAATGAAATGGATTTGTAGAATAATATCAAAGCAAGCATTTTGCTTTTAAAGTTTGTTTAATCTAAACAAGGTTGAAATCCAGACAAGGCCTCTTCAATTCTGGCCATAATTTTTTTTTTTAAAGGCACTTTGCAAGGGTTTTATTTTTAAGCAAATTAAGCCAACACACTAAATTTTTTAGCTTTTCATATATGGTCTCCTACCTCGTGCTTCAGTTCTCCACTAAGGTCAAACTTATCTAATTTTATACACCAACTGGAAACCAGGAATATACAGGGCTCCCCAAAAACACTAAAGGAAGAGACAGAAGGAGGAAGCAACTACCTCTTTAATTAAAAAAAAAACCAAACTAATTTCAAATTGAAGCGACTGATAAGAATTTGTATCTCCAACTGCATGACTCTCTTTTGCCTGGTACTGACACATTCATATCTTGGGAGAAGGGGCCAGGAGGAGCAAAGCAGCTGGGTATCAGCGGGGGCACAAGAGCTAATCTCTTTGGATGCCCAACTGCAGGAAGTCATTACATCATAGGCCTTTCCACACCTCTCTCCCTACCACGTGTCCAGTGCCCCCAAGAGGCTGAAAAGGAACAGTAAGTAGAGAGCCTCTCTTCAGGTTCACTTATTGATAGAAACCATTACAGCCCAGCCCTGCCCCCAAACCGCCTTCCCAAAGGCTCCGGTGAGGCACCAGGCCTCCAGTTCTCCACATCTGGACGCCACCTCAAACAACGCCTGAGTCCAGGCCTCAGTCGGAGCAGCAGGTGCGGCCAGGCCGCGTAGAGGTGGCAGAGCTGGCCCGTTCCAGGCCCCAGAAAATGTCAGAGGCCACTGCAGGCAGATTTACTGAAGAGACATCTCTCAGAAATAATGGTGTCAATAGAGAGACAGCTAAGAAAAGGTCTGCAACCACCGATTTTTCTAATGTCGTCTTTATGCCTGTAGGAGTTAACAGCCACAAGCCCGAAAGTTGGACCCAAGGGTCTCATCTAGCTAGTGATAACACATCATGCTCCTGGAAAACACAAATCCAACTCCTCCTCCCCGCACCAAGTCCAAACACAATCCCACGTCCCCTCACTCCACCCGCAGAGCCCTCGCCACACTGCCACCATGGTGAATTCTACTCCAAAGTTGGCCGCGGACCTACCTGCTACGCGATGTCCCTGAAATCCAACAAATGCGCTCCGTCCGTCCGTCTTTCCCCCGCCGCAGTCCCTAGCCCCCACTACGAACCTGACCGTGCCTGAAACTTCCCAAGGAACCTACTTTCCCCCGCCGTCCCTCCGCAGCCGTCCCCAGGTACCAGTTACCCCTCCTCAGGGGTCACACACAACCCCCAAACCGTAACAGCGGAGGCTCTCGGCCAACCCCTCTCCTCCGCGCCCGCAGGCGCGCTCCGACGAATCGAAGGCGCGTCTCGCACTGCGCAGGAGGCCCGGTGTGTCCCATTGCCCGCCCGAGCTGGGTACGCACCTTCCAGCCTGCAGAGCTGTTGCTGTCGCCCTTATCCTTGAAGTAGGGCACGCAGCGCACCATCCACTCGTAGATCTGGGACAGAGTGAGCCGTTTGTCCGGGGAACTCTCGATGGCACGAGTGATCAGGTCGGCGTAGGACAGGTTCCCCCAGGCGTTCCGCCGCGACGAGCATTTCCTCGGCTGCCCAGAGCCCCCAGCCGACCCTGGCTGCGGCGGTGGCAGTGGCTGCTGAGGCTGCAGCGGCGTCTGCGTTCCCCCGCTCAGCGCACCCGCCGCGGGAGCTGGCCCGGACCCCGGGTCCTGCCCTCCAGGAGCCAGCAGCCGGGCCGAGTCCTCAAGGAGCATTCCGGCGCCTAGGGTGCTGCTCCCACCGCCGCCGATCGCCATGGCCGAGCCGGCCCTACCGCCGCCGTCCTCGTCGTCTTCATCGTCCTCCTCCTCGGGGATCATGGAGTCAGCGGCCGCCTCCCCCGAAGGTTTGGCCGGGCTTCCCTGGAGCTCCGGCCTCTGCAGGGGCCACGTACAGGAGCGCGGCCGGCTCTGAGGCTCGAACTCCGGGTCCAGCTCCACTTCGAGTGGAGAGAGCGGGGCCGGGGAGGCCGGCGCCTCTGCCATCTTCGCCGCCCGCCCGCGGCTCGGGCTCTCGCGCTCCCTTCTCTGCCCGGGCGGGGTGCAGCGGGGGAGGGACGGGGACGCCGCGAAGGCTAGAGCTCCCGGGAGCCGCCGCCGCTACTGCCGCCGCCGCCGCCTGGGGAAGCACGAGAAGAGAGAAGGGGAGTTGGTTATCCCGGGCTGAAGCCCAGTCCTTCGCGAGTCCTCACCCGCCGCCGCCGCTTCTCCACCGCACAGTGCCCGCCTCCCAAGAGCAGGCAGACCTGGAGACTTGCGTCCCGCGAACCTGGCGCAGCAGACACCGCCCCCTGGCCAGGCCGCTGGGGAGACGCGGGCGAATCCACGGGCTCGCACGGGGCAGCCCCCTCCCCCCGCCGCCGCCGCCGCCAGATCCGCAGGTCTCTCCTGGGCTAGGTGGCTGGGCGGGGACGAAGGGGGAGGGGCGGGGGCGGGGGAGGGGCGCGGCCCGCGCCTTTAAAGCGGGCAGCGGCCAGAGCTGGCGCACCCTAGCCGCGGTCAGAGCCTGAGCTCAGGCGGGCGTGCGTTTGTTTATGTTTCGCTTCGGCCCGTTCAAGTGCTTCCCGCGGCGCCGCCGTCAAAGTATGTGGCGTCTTCAGCTGCTCTCCCCTTCACCGTCCCTGGCGCCTCCGCGGCCCCCGGTCACCGCCCCCCCACCCCCGGCGGAGGTACCCGAGCCCGGGGAAGACGCGGGCAGCTCCCTTCTCCCCTCCTAGCCCGCGAGTCGCCAAGGCGAACGTGAGTTCGAGCACAGTCGGACCCTTGTCACTTCCAGAAAGAAAAGAAAATAGGGGAAGGGGGACAAGCAGCTCGGAGAGTGTTCGCAAAGAGTCGAGCCGAACAGAAACGGCTACTTTAGGGTTTTGTGTGGTTTATTTTCTCACGGACGTTCTGCCCTCCACCCCTTTCCTTGTAAAGGACTGGGGATGGGGCCGGGGGGTGGGCAAGTCGGAACATAAATCTTCCAACAGGTCTGGAAGCGCCAACTCTGCCGGGCTGCCAGAAAACCCGGACCAGCACGTTCATCACCTCCTTGCTCCGGCTGCTGCCATCTTGACAGTTTTCCCCCCTTCGCTCAAGTCCTTTAAAAACACTAGCGGGAAAGAAGAGGGGCGCGCACACCGAGTCACGGGGAGGGAAAAGGGAAGCGCCTGGCCCAGCTCGGAAGCAGATCCGGAGTCACCGGGAAGGTGGCCGCCCCGCTGCACAGCTCCGGCGCCTACCTCGGTTCCTTCCCTTCAGGGACGAGGGGGAAGGACGCACAATCCCGCGCGGGCCTGGGGCACGGCGAAGAGGGGGCGCGCAACCTCGGCGAAGGAGAGGCGCTTCGGCCACAGCCGCAACCCGCCTGAGGAACCGCCTGTCAGCCTGCACACCGCCGCCTTCCACATTCCTCCTCCTCCCTTCCACGAGCAGGGCGGCCGCCGCAGCAGCACAAAGTTATAGACACACGCAGGGTGCCTCAACCTAAGATGACGGCGGGCGGGTCCCCGCCCAGGGGGAGGGCTGGGCTGCCGGCCTGGGTGTGCTGGTGTCTGTGTGTGCGTGTGAGACTATGTGCGCTCGCGTGCGCGCCTGCGCGGCTCAGCTCCGCGGGGCTGCGGGCGTGGGTGTCGGCGCGCGCCGCGGGCCGGACTCCGCGGGCTCCCGCAGCCATCCCCGCCGGGCTCCTCCTCCCTCCCCAGAGCCTCAACGACAACAAAGCGCGGAGCTGGCCCTGGAGAAGAGGGAGATGGGTGCGCAGAGCTCCAAACGCTCCACGAGCGCATTTGAGTGTCTCCTTGACTCCGGGCAGGGCGCCTAGTACGCGGGGTCCCCGGCAAGCGCGTCTGTCCGCTAGGCTCTTGGCCTGTCCTGGTGTCTGGTTCCCATTTAGAACCGGACACCAGGTAACACCCGAGATAAGATGCTGACAGCAGATGGCAAGGGTTACCAAGGCGTGGAAATACTGACAAGCTAAGATGTTGGTGCCTTTAGGACCTCGATGAACTGACGCCTTCAGATCTGATCAGGCACCAAGAGGTTTGCACTAAGTCTCACCCAAGACGCTCGA
Source organism: Mormoops blainvillei (assembly GCA_004026545.1). NCBI lineage: Eukaryota > Metazoa > Chordata > Mammalia > Chiroptera > Mormoopidae > Mormoops > Mormoops blainvillei. The sequence goes on along the minus strand of PVJD01000505.1, from coordinate 80,904 downwards.
CAGAAATCGTGTTTCACTTTTCATGATTTCATGGCAAACGAGGGGAGAAGTGTAACTAACTCAGAAAAAAAGCAAATTATTCCCCCATTCCTAAACACAAGAGCAGATTTTTAACTATGAATGAGTAATCATTTTACTCTAAGTTATAAATGACTGCAAACGTCTAATTGTGCATTTTTTTGACTTTTTTAAGAGTCACCTTTACAAGTCTTTATCCAATCATCAGTGCCCAAATCATTCATCTATGCACTAATACATGCTACATGCACACCAAAACTCTGTATCCACTTTGGTTTATAAAAGTCTCCCCCACCCCTCACCCCATTAAATCCTTCCAGGTCACTGGAGTTATCTTAGCGTCTACAGCGGGGCCCGTACCACCCTGATCCACAAAAAAGTCCAACCTAGCGTACGCAGAAGTCCGCCCACTCGGCTGACTCCAGGCTCCGGGCTTTGCGCGGGGCCCGTCACTCAAGTGACGCGCGGCCCCGCCCCTGCACCAAGCTAGTTCGACGCGTACAAACAGATGATGTCATTGTATCCGCACGCGCGTGACCCGGGAGCTCTACACCGCGAAGCCATTCGCTGCGCCGCTTACTCGTCAAGCCACGCTGCGCGCTGAGTGGCCGCGACTGCAAGTCTCCAGGTCCCAGACTCCCCTCTCCGCCCCCTGGACCCCCCAGCAAATAATAAACAATCGAGTAAAATTCTAAGGAGGAGTGGGAGGGAGGAGGAGAGAAACCATAAGCCAATCCTTCGCGCGCTAATGGAGGGAAAGTTAACAGAAGAGGGACGTGAGAGGACTGGGGTGGTGACGGGTAGGAGACAGCAGACCTGGGGCGACAGGTCCCTCCGCGATGAGGTGTCATCGGGGCAGGAAAGTTGGAGAGCACTCTGCGGGGCGCACCTGGCAGTAGAGGGTGGCGCTAGGGCCCGGGAACCATGGCCCTTAGCGGGATTGGGGGCTTAACGCGGCCCGCCGAGCGGGAGGAGCCTGAACAGCGCCCGAGCGGCGCTGGCAAAGCCGACTGACACGTGCGGGAGGAGGGCGGGCGCGCGCAGCACACGCTCGCCCGTGGCGCGCGGCACCGCCGACCGCGCGAGCTTGTTTACCAGCGCACGTGGGTGTTATTTTTAAAAGGGAGGTAGTGCTGGCTGCGCAGCGGAGTGGCTGGAGTTTGGGACAGCCGGCTGTGGTTGGGGGACGCGGCCAGGCCTGCTCCACGGCTTTCCGGGGCGCTGCTCGCGGGCCATGGAGGCTGTGTACACTGCGGGCTTCCAGCGCAATCCGCAGCTCGGGTCCCGAAACCTGAGAGCGAGTTTCGCGCTCTGCCCGAACCTCAACGTAGAGTACATGTTCCCGCCGCGGAACACTGTCTTCTTTAAGCCCGGTTCAGCTCCCTCATTCACGTTCCGGGAACAAAGCCACCTGCATCTCTTCGACCTGGAGGCCGTGCCAGGCCAGACTGCCCGGCCACCGGTTCCAGAGCAGATTTCGCACGTTCGCATACTCACTAGCACACAATACTCTGGCCGCGAGGTGGACTCTCGTCACTCTGAGGGGTTTGTGCCCTCCTTCTCTTGATCCAGTCCATACATGCCTATCCTTAGGTTTACAGTTCTGCCCACTTACAAAAGCGGTTCTGCTACTTCGAGTTGTCTTTAGAAGGGGATTTTTGGAGAGGGGGCCTCTGACTGCTTCCTGGGGTTGCCCCTCTGCGTGAAGGTCCTCCGCTTTCATTGTGGACCTGCCCCGCCGAGAAGCCATGCGTTTGCATTAGTTTTATAGTCTGGTGGCGTGGAACATGATGTACCAAACTGTCAGCTTCAAGTGTCCATACGGTGAGCATGGAGGGAGGTGGGAGCTAGAGCATATTACCTGGGGCCTGGTGCTGAGCATTGAAGGGAGGCCCGGGCTTTGCACCCTGATACTGCCTCAAATGCAAACAACTCTCAGCTGCTTCTTTTTAATATTTTAACACTGTAATAGAAATACACTCTTTTTCTTCTCTAAATCTGAGTAACCCTTTGTCATTAAATTGAAGGCATAGAAAGAATGTGTTTGCACTGGTTGAGCTCTTGGCCATTGGGTTTTCACGAAAAACGCGTTGTGTCCGTTTTCAGAATGCATATCCCAAGGGCGTTCCAAAAAATGGAAGCGTTAAAGGTTCAGCAGATTAGCTGAATTCATTGTGATCCTCTTGGTAAGGAATGGGTGGGGGGGGTGGGGTGGGACATGATACAGCCATTTTTCTCAAAGAGCTTACAGTCTTAGTCGGGGCGTTAGGGGGAATAAGGCATACAGTATCAAGTTTAGTATTTACAGAGTTTTAAAACAGTACAAGCCTAATACAAGAGATTATATATATATATAAAATTGGTAGTTGCAAATGAATTGAGGTTCAAATGGAAGTGGCTCTGAACGTTCAGCTTGGTAAATGTACATCTTACCCAAAGGATTTACCCGCACACTTTGTCCCTATGGCAAACCTTTGAAAACTCAGAGGTTGAATTTCAGTGATCGTTCTCTTTTATCCTAAAATTGTTTTGATCTTAAAGGCCTTTCTGGTCCTTTTCCATTTCTTCCCCCATCCTTTTTTCCCCCTCACCTTTTTAGTATAGGAAAGCTGAGCGAGTTAAAGTTGTGTATCAAGAAGTAATGCCATCCTGACCTTTGAGGGAGAATTTTTGGTCCAAACTTTCCCGACTTCTTTGTATACCCTGTTTATTTCTACCATGAAATAAACCTCATTTAAGGTTGTAATTATCCACTCCATTTTGTAAATTCAGTCACAGGAGGAACCCAAGTTTTTTTAATGTTTCACCTGAACACACTAAGTAGCTTCACCTTTTCAAACAACTAATTCTGAGGGGATTGGTGGTTGATGACAGGGCTCTGCCTCTGAGGGGCCACCACTCTGAACTTGCATTCCCGCCCAGTGCTCCCTGCACCTACATCAGCTGCATACGCCCTCTGGTCCCAGAGCCCAAATATGAGGGACTGAGCATGCTGTCTGACAGCAAAGTGCTCATTTCTCTCTTAGGTTCGCCTCTATGTCCATCTCAATAATGAAGACAAGAAATGCAAATACAGTATAAGCCTCCAAACAAGTACAGGGTGGGGCAGAAGTAGGTTTACTATTGTCCGCATGGGAAATAATACAGTAATTAATACATAATACAAGAATAAACTCTGTGTTTTGTGTCCTCACAACTGTAATCCTGCTTTTGCCCCGGCCTGTATGTGACTCAGCTGGAAAGAAAGGAGGACCCCCCAGTATTCATATCTACAGCTGCTCCCCTTCTTTGGTCTGATATCCTCATTAGGCCTGTCCTCTGATTCTCTGCTTCTTAGCAAACTATTTATATGAAAAACGTATTTGTTGAACCTTATACCAAAGGGCTTGAGCTTCAGCTTGCCTTTCACAGCATTCCAGGCAGGCTTTATCGCCATCCTCTCCGAGAGTGTCTGAGTCCCTTATCTCCTCTCTTCCTCTTGGCCTCTGTCAGGCACGGCATGCCCTGGTAAAGCCTTGTGGGGAAGGAAGAAATTTCACTCTACCTTTCTAGGTTCTTTCAGCTGGTCTAATAATTAAACCTACATGAGGCAGATTAACAACAGACAATAACCAAATTTAGTAACATACATATGTATGGAAGCCCAAGATATATGAGAGGTTAAGAGGGAAATGAGGCAGCTATGATGTCCTGAGCTAAGGATGAAGCCAGGGGCTTTAGAGGGGAGGAGGGTCATTCTCAGGACATATGAGCAGTTGTTCAGTAGTAACTAGAAATTTACCCTGCCCTATAGGTAGGTCATAGTTTATCTCTGGTGGTAACTCTTATTATGGGCAAGGCCCCCATTCAGATTCTCGTAGGTACTTAAGGGAGGGGCAGGGGTTTCTCCTGAGCCCACAGGGCCTCTCCATTGCCTTCAGCTCAAAATAATTCACATGCCATAGTAGCTCATCTTGGGGAAGCCTGTTCTGAACCCCTTCTGCCTTCCCCAGGTCCTTAGGGTGTCTTATAGTTCATTTGGGGGGGCAACGGTGTGTGTTTATAGGGAGAAAAAAGTGGGGGATCCAAAAAAGGTTGAAGATTTACCTGAGAGGGAATTTCATAAACAAGAGAAAGTGTGAAGGAATTTATTTTGGTGTTACCAGATAATGATGACAGCTGACTTTGATCTGTCATTTAATGTGTTCCAGTCCTAAAACTAAGCCCTTTATTTGCAGTGTTTAAGTCTCCCAAAGACTACATTAGGTAGGTCCAGTAGCGCTAACTGATGCGCAGGTTAGGAATTCAGGCTCTCAAGTCTGATCTCCTCACTAACCACCTATATGACACTGGGCTGTTATTTAACCACTGAGCCTCAGTTCCTCATTCATTAAATGAGAATACTTTCTAGGATTGTCGGCAGGTTTGGGTTCAATGAGATTATGAATGTAAAGCATTTGGAATCAGAATACTAAGGCAAGTGCTTTCTAAAATAGTGATGCCCAGGCTCCGTCTCAGTTCGCCTGATTTTGAATTTTCGTGTTGAGTCTAGCACTGATCCTTTTTTTCATGTTTGCCAGATAAATCTAAAGCAGTGAAAGTCGAGAACACTGAGCTGGAGGTTTCTGTTCTGCACTCTCCAGTGTTTGTGCCCAGCTATGAGTAACTGGCTTCCGCTGAAGAACGATGATAGAGCCATAAAAAAACTACAGACAAAGGGGCAGGTCCCGTACACTTAACATCTCACTTGATCTGTAAAACAACCTAACCCGAGAGGAACCAGGCCTCTGATTTCACAGGGTTTTGCCCCAGGGCACCCAGTGAGTGGGCAGACCCAGGATTTGAAAGGAGGTCTGTCAGAATCCATGGCCTGTGCTCCTCCCCGCCCCCCCACGCCAACTCTCCAACAGTATTTCTTTATATGGCCATTTGGCCTGGAGAAACTGGGCTGCCAAAACCAGACAAGCACGCAGAACCCCAAACACTAATCCAACCAGTCGAAAGCTGGTGGTTGTCTGGCCAAACCTTTCCCATCAGGTTGTTTCTTGGCTCTCTCGTGTCCTTGTGAAGTTTTTTTGAGTCAATTGCCAACATTTAAAAAGGAGATTTCACCTAAAAGCCAGATTTCTAATCCTTCTTGAAAATTTAGAAGATCTGATAACCCTGGCCACAGTTAGCTGGCATGCGCTCTCCGGCCCACCTCCTCCTCCTTGGGTCCTTTTCCCTCACTGCTGTGTCCTGACTCATCTCTAGGCATTTGACTTAGCCACCGGCACTCGGCCTCCCTGCCGTGCTAGGTACCCTGCCGTGCTACCCTGCCGTGCTACCCTGCCGTGCTAGCGTTAGCTCGCGCAGTTCATGAGAAGCAACTGCACATCTCTTCCAAACTCTTTGTTCAGTGTATCACGCTCATAGCTTGAGATGGACCATTGTGGGAGTATTTGCCCCACAGAAATTGGCGAACGCTAACAATCAAGTCTTTTTTTTTTCTTTCTGAGAGTCACTTGGCCGGGGCACCATTGCCCCTGCTCTCCTCAGCCACTCTCTGATTTTTTGAAGATGAAGAGTTTTTCCGAATAGAAAGTGAAGGGAACAGAAGCACTTGAGAAACTGTAACTCAGCTCTGCGTGGCACTTGATTATATATTATCTAATCTTGCTTTTAAAGTACTTCAATTAAATATAGTGGAGTAGATAACCAGAGCAAACCTCATGATGAACACTAAGGCTGGCTAAGATGTTTTTACTGTTTTTTACAACAAACCCTTGAGCCAGCAAGAAAGCAAGAACTCCACAGAGACCAAAAACAAAGTTAGGGTGGGGACCCCTGGGAAGCGAGCAGCCTCCTAGAAAATCCACCAGGCAACAGTGGGAGCGCCACTTCGACAGGCGCGCAGCGACCGCCAGGCTGGAGAGAGCGCCTCGGGGCTGTCCGCGACCGTGAGCATAGGAAGAACCTCTGTCAGTGTAACCTGGTGCAGCCACAATGGGAAAGAGTATGGAGGTTTCTCGAAACGTCAAAAATAGAACTGCCAAATGGCCCAGCAATCTGAATGCTGGGTATATATCCAAAGGAAACAATATCTCGGAAAGATATCTGCACTTCCATGTTCACTGCAGCATTGTTCACAATAGCCAAGGCATGGAAACAACCTAAGTTTCCATTGAGGGATGAGTGGATGAAGAAAACATGGTATATATGCAATTTGCTCAGCCATAAAAAAGAAGGGAATCCCGCCATTTGCAAAAATATGGATCGGACTTGAGGGTATTATGCTAAGTGAAATAAGTCAGATGGAGAAAGGCAAACCATGTGATCTCGCATATAACTGGGATCTAAAAAACCCCAACTAACAGAAGCGGAGACTATACTGGTGGTTGCCAGGGACTGGGGCAGGGGGAAATGAGGTGATGTTAGTCAAAGAGTACAAACTTCCAGTTAGAAGATGTGTAAGTTCTGGGGATCTGATGTACAGCGTGGTGCTTACAGTCAACAGTACTGTGTTATATACTTGAAAGTTACTAAGAGAGTAGATCTTAAATGTTCTCGCCACATACATATAGAAAAAGGTTACTGTGTGAGGTGATGGATGTGTCAACTCACATTATTGTGGTAATCATTTACATATATGTTTATATATTATATAAAAACATACACTGAATCATCACATTGTACCCTTTAAACTTACACAATGTTACATGTCAACTATATCTTAATAAAGCTGGAAAAAAATTCATACAAAATAAAACATTTCTACATGCAAGATACATATAAAAAGAACCTCTCCCATAAAACTGGGACTCCAATGAGCCAATGTAAAGATGAATGTGAAACTGAGCTGCTATGCAGAAGAGGTCTCTCCCCTCTCCTCCCAAAAATGTGCTTGTCTTGATCCGGAGACAGGATGGAAGAATTTTAAAAAGAGAGATAAAATCTTCCTTCAAAGTTCATAACTATGAACCCGGGGTCTGTCTGTAGGATTGTGACCCAAATGTATGACACCATGGAATTAAGAGAACTTAGAGAACTGCAAACAAGTGGCAGAAGCAAATACAGATCCTCCCCAGAGGGTGACCCCGAACCGAGGCCCCAAAGGACACCCACGGACAAGGTTTCAGGAACAGGAGTTCTTCATAGAAAACACAAAACAAACAAGAAGGCAAGGTTTGTAAGAGCAGGTAGAAACAAAAAGTAAAGTCAGCTTTATAATATATAGGAAAGCTGTTGCGAGTAAATCCTAAGAGTTCTCATCACTAAGAGAATTTTTTTTCCATCTTCTTTTCTTTCTATTGTATCTATATGAGAAGATGGATGTTAGCTGAACCTACTATGGTAATCATTTCACAATAACTGTAAGTCAAGCCATCATGCTCTTTGCCTTAAACTTATACAGTGATGTCAATTATTTTTGGAGGCCAGTGGTGGGGTAGGGGAGTGGGGAGGAGGGAGCAATGTCAAACACACAAAGATTTGGAGTATTTTAATAAGGAGACACAGAAAATAGTTTGCTTAAAATATATCAAGAAATAAAAGAGCAGCTTGCCAATATAAGCAAGGAATAGAGTCTATAAAATACATTTGAGTAGGTGTGAGATCAAAGTACCATACTTCTTGTCTTTAATTTTTTCTTCCCAACAAGATTTTAGGTCCTTGAAGACATGGGAGCCAAATACTGTTTGCCAATTGAAGGAAGTGCTCAACTCTTCTTTTGAAAGCCTGCAGTAAAAATTGAGTCTGTGACTGCGTTGTGAAAATCCTATTGTAAGACCCGACAGATTACTTCTAAGGGAAAGGAAGACGTGAAGGCAGAGCGACGCAGCGCTGCTGGCTGGCTGGCCTGCGGCAGGCCGCGCTTGGCTTCCATTTCACATCTTGGGAAAACCTGTGAGGTGAGCATGGGCCCATGTCCACTTATTAGAAAATCTGTCTAAAATGGCAGTGATTGGAATCTTAAATATAAATTACTTTTAAAACATTGATATGGTACTTAAAAGAAATCAAGGCCATATAGAACCACTTATTACCCTTGAGAATGTATTGCATCTCCCTGGCGCAACTTGGCGTGTCCACTAATGTGTAAAGTTTTCTGGAATAGTCTGATACTAAAGCTCCCACAGGGTGTGTTTTAGGGCTCAAGCAACATTAAATCTTGATTATTGTCTCTCCCACATTTGTGCCTGGAAAGACAGTAAACCTGTGAAACAGGAAGAAGACAGGAAAAATGTTAAAAGTTTGGCAAATTTTGCAAGTTTGATGTAACAGTTTAAAATCCTTAAGCTAGTTATGAAGCTTGTGCACGTATCACAGCATAGAAAGGTACCAAGCGCAGCTGCTGCAGTCGCCATGAAGATGGCGTGTTGGAGTTGGAAAGCTACTTGTTGGCGATGGTTCAAACATCTTAGAAGAAAGTTTCTCCTTTGTTGGCTGAACTCCTCTCTCAGTTCAGGTTCTGGTGGAGCCCTTTTTGGGGACCTTGCAGAGGAGGGGTCCTAGTGGTGTTAGGGGGACCTATTTTGTGAGCCCACTCCGCCCACTCCAAGAGATGGCGTTCAAGGAGCCCAGCCTGTGCACACCCAGCTTCTCACCAGAGAGGAAATTCTGGCTGATGGTTCAACCCACTTCTCTACCTGTTGGAAAAGGCGCCCCTTACTCCTTTCCCCGCTCTCTGGAGTAGTTCACTTTCCCTTAATACCACATCTCTGTGCCCTCTGAGGGGCTACTTGTGCTCATTTCTGGAGAGAGAGCCAACGTCATCAAAATGGATGACAAAATCACTAAGACATATGAGAGGAGGAAGTGTCCAGGCCTCCAAACAATGAGTTATTTTTATGAAAGCATAACATCAGAACCTCACACATTTGCACAGCATTTAGAGTCACTTCTCAAATATATAATTTGAAAGCTTTTTTTTTACACTTGAAATGACCTTTATAAATTCTGTATTTTGGAAACAAATGATGAGGCCAAACGAATCATTCATAAAAGCTCATAATCCTTGGGGTACCTGTCCTGTTTAGGGAACTAACCAGACCCAGTCACTTTCGGTCAGGCCTTCCTGTTCGCTATGGAGAGTGGAGCTCCTGCTGGAGTTGGTGAGGATTTTGCCAGCTGATAAAAAGATGGGGTTAGAGCTGTCCCCCCTTTTTTTCACTTGTTGTGTCATGGAAATATATTATTGAAGAGTGGATGGGTTGTTATGACAACCAACAGGAAGGTTTGTGACCTACACGGAGCCTAGAGGCAGGAGAGACAGCGGCCTGTGCAGGCCGCCTGTCCCCAGTGGACGGGCTGAGGAGAGGAAGGCCCCAAATAAGTGACGGTCACTGGCCTCAGAAACCACTGAGAGCACTGCCCGAGACCTGATAACCCTCTGGGTTGAGTGGTGAGATCAGGTTTTTCTTTACCTGACAAATAGAGAATTAAAGCTGATCTGGGGAAATCACAGGCAAGAGAATTCTGTGAGGCCCAGTCTAAAAGAGGTGAGTATTTTGACCTACCGTCCCCCGTAAACTCAATCTTACCAATAAATGATCCTTTTGAAACTAACTGATTTTCCAAGTGAACACGCAGAATTAGATTCCTTTCTCAAAAGTATAAGAACTAATTTGTCTATATGTGTTTTAAAGTAGTACCCCGCAACTTTTAACAGTTGTAATACATTAATATTAAAATTAGGCGAGGTCAAAAGTCACATGTCATTGTTTAATTTCTGGATTCAAGAAATACTCAGAAGATGAGAATATTAGATGATTTAGGAAATTACTTCTAGAGGTTTTTAATGTGGTCCCATAATGCTACTTCAATCTCTCATGTATTAAAAAAAAAAAAGTTTATTAACCCTGAATCTTTCAACATCTAATATGAAACAAAAATATTTAAAATATTTTTAAATACCCATATTCTTTACTTGTCCTTATGTATGAGGTTGGTACTCCCATCTCCTTCTTCAGCATGTGCTTTTTTTTTATCAAGAAATGTAACATGCTTACAGAAAATCACAGAACAGGTTACAGTTTATGTAACAGTGCAGTTTAGTTAATGGTTATTAAGAGAATATCCATCTAATCAACATCAGGTCAAGAAATAGAATGTTCCAAGCACCATACAAATCCCTGGGGGGGTCCTTCCCCATCAAACCTCTCCCCTTTCCCTACAGGTAATCACTCCTAACTTTCGCAGTAATCATTTCTTTGCTTTTTTTAAAATAGCTTTCCATCTATGTTTGTGCCCCTAAACACTAGCACTCAGTTTTGCCTCTTTTTAATCTTCATATGAATGGGATCACACTGCATGTGTGATCTTTTCTTTGTGTTCTTTGTGTTCTTCCGCGTCTCTCTGTTTTATGTTGTAAGATTCATCCATGTGGCTGCGTGTTGCCATATAGTAAGTAATCCATTGCATGAACAGTTACCTAGCTATAATCTACCTACAGTTACTGTGTCTTAAAGTTGATGGCTAATTGGGTTGTTTCCAGTGCAGGGCAATTGCGGACATTGCTGTTGTGAGCATTCCCGGGCATGTGTACATGAGTTTAGTATATACTAAGTAGAGGAATTTCTGGGTCACAAGCGTGTTTGGCTTCCACTTCCCTGAACTCCGGCCTGTTCTCCAAACTGTTTGTACAGTTTACACTCTCATCAGCACTGCCTGTGTGTGCTCCTCGCCCACATTCTCACTAGCACTTGAAACTGTTGGATTGATTTTTTATTTTCTTCTTTTAGTGATGATGGATTTAAACAACTTAGATTTAGTTAAGATTTATCGAGCACCTGCTAGGAGCTTCTCTAGATGCAGGGTCCAGCACAAATAACACCCCTTTTTAGTTACAAAATCATAAGCATGTAATTCTGTAACATTACAATATCATACTCAAGCACGCTATATGACATTTTAGGTGAAATGTTCAAATTGCTGTCCATCTCATGCAAGACATTCACATACCCTACCAACCACCCTCAAGCAGGCGTTACTTCTGCCAGACCCTGCATTTAATCATCATTAAGTCACAGCGGTTCGATGCAGGAGATGATGTCCACATTTCATAAATGAGGAAAGTGTAACCACAGCCTGGAGGTTTCCCAGGTGAGGCCCTGACAGAGCTGGGACTTGAACCCAGGTCCAGCTGACTACAAAGACCACGCTCTGTCCGCACTGCGACATAATCTCCACCCGAACCTCTGTTCACCCTCACTGGCACCTGGCAGACAGCTGGCTGGGTAGGAGGTGTGCTGCCGATGGCCCGCCTAAGGCCCTCAGTGGGGCCAGGCCCTCGCTCTGGCCTCACACACACCCCGCTTTGGCGGACAGAGTTCACCGCTCGCAGAGAGCGTTACAGAAGGTGACGCGGCCTGAACCCAACAGAAGCACATTTCTCTTGTTATGAAGGATTCCTTTTGAACACTTTTAACCAGTTTATTCTGCCTCACTTAATGCCCGGAAACCCACCTTCTCCTCTTTCAGCGTTAGCCTTGGTTCTCTTGCAATGGGATCTTCCCTCCCAGAGTCTGAGCTACTTGAGGATAAAGATTTTGTTTTAATCCCTTAAAAAAAAAAAATCATATGTTGTGGGGATGTGTCAGCCGAGGTGAACAAAGTCTAAGTTATGCAAAATGAGTAACTTCAAGCGATCTAGGCTACAACATAGGAACAATAGCTAACACACGGTATCTTATACTCGCCGAGCGGGTACATCTTAGATTAAGTGCTCTTAGCACAAAAGAAAAATTTTTGATTAAAAAAGTAAAAGAACAAAAGAAGGGAAAAAGATATGCATTTTTAGAGGCAATGGATGGTCTTAATTATGGTGATGGTCTCATGGGGATATACTTATTTCTCAACTCATCAAGTTGTATATATTAACAGTGTACAGCTTTTTATATGTCAATCATACCTCAATAAAGTGGTTAAAATAAAATCAACAAAAGACAAAAATTGTATGCTGAATGGCCAGGCCAGGGACCACCGTGGGAGAAAGGGCACAGGGACGAGGGGACGTGGCTGCTGCTCTCTGCTCCGTCCTCGATCACCCAGGCCATTCGACCTTCCTAGGCTTCAGTTTCCTAAGACAGTGGAAAGGGCTAGACTGGGGTATCTCAGAGGCACTTGGCAGTACTAGCACCTGTGGCTGTGTTAATTTCATCAACAAGCACTTATCTAACACCTTCTGTTTGCACTCTTTTATGAACAAAACTTCTGGCCCATATCACTGATACTCAGATAAAATGCCAAGGAACTGTTTGCTTTTCCCTTTTCACAGGTTTGTGGGTATTTGTTATTTTTTTCATGGTGTACCTATTTTTAACCATTAGATTTAGTTCTTTTTTTTAACAAGGACCATCTTTGCTATTTCCCTACTAGATTGGAAGCTCTATGAGGCCAGAGATTATGTCTAATTTGTCTTTATATCTCTGGCACATAGCAGGTACTCAATACGAGTAGAAGGAAGGAAGAGAGGTAGAGAGGAAGAGGGGGAGGGAGGGATGGAGGAAGTAAGGGAAGGAAGGAGTGAAGGGAGGAGGAAGGGTGGAAGGGCAGGAGAAAGAACAGATTGATTGATCTTTGGAGTCTTCCCATACCTGTGATACCACGGAACACTGAGACCATCGGTATTTAAACCACAGCTCCCACCCATGCAGGGTGCCATTAGTAGCAGGGTCTGACCTTTCACTGAATCAGCAAATCATCAGAGCTATACAAAATGACATTATTTTTATTGAAGCCTTTTGCAGGTACCTAATATAATCATGGTCTTGATAAAGGATGCCAAGTACTCCTGAGTGCAAGGAGAAGAGAAAAATTTTATAATAAAGTTATCAGACTCATTTGGCTTCCAACCGTAGACAATCTACCGCTCTGGGAGATCCTTAGTTCTTCTGAGTTGGTGTTACCATAAGGCGGCCTGCTTTCTGTTCATTTTCTTTAGTTTGTTTTAGAAGTTCTCTAAAGGAAGGTTGGTTTTCTTTACCTGGGCCCAGCTCTGGACTCTACCAAGCTTCCTGGTGACCTATAATTTACCATGAATATGCCCCAATTACATTTCCTCCTCATACTTGCCAGTATATCCCTGACTTAAATGTAAAACACAAAATTTTTTTTTGCTCAACCGTGTTCTCCTGTGCTTAGCCAGGGTGTCATCCTGCACTCAGATGACACCCTGCAGCCTTTGAGAAAGAGGCTGTGGACTTCCGACTTTTCCCCAGGGGGCAGCGGGTGGGGAACAGACCTGCCCCGCCCCTTGCCCCACGGGGCAAAGTCTGACCACTGGCTGGCTGGTCTTGGGGCGTCGGGCTGCTGATGTACTTCTTTCTTTACCGCTTCCCTCTAAGGTATGCAGGGGAAGAGGACTAATCTCTAGGTAAAAAGGTGAACTCCATTTTTCAAAGCACTGGAATGAGCCTGTCATAGAGCCGGAATGACTTCAGGCTAAGTTTCTGTTCACAAGGTTTGCATTTCTCAAACCAGCTGGGTCAAGGACAGGTTCTACCAGAAGGCCCTAGGCACTGAACTGCCAGACAGCCACCTGCTCCTCTCAGGTGCAGGGCTTGGGTGTTCGGGGACAGCTTCCAACCACAGGGGACCTGGTCTTCACCCCGTTTCAGTGAGGGAGGGCGGAGGAGAGAGCTGTCCTTGGCGCTACAGCAGGCAGTGCCATGCCAATGTGGAGTTAAGGCCCTGTGGTAGGAAAACGGGTGAGAAACCAATATCCACCATCTTACTTTTGCCCCCTTTGGCTTCCCCGGGGGGCTGCTGGTGTGTCAGGCTGCAGAGCTAATTATAGCCATCACCTTCCCGTCCTTACCGTTTGCCTCCACCTCCATGGTCCTCAGCTATTCAGCAACAGTGCCGCTTCCAGAGTAGACCCTGTGGTGGAGGATACTGTGTCAAGTGCCAAGTAATTGCCTGTCTGGTCCCAAAGCTCTCCGTCGCTCAGTGCGATGTTAATTAATGCCTAGGCTGTGTGGTCAAACCCTATGTCGGCCCATCTTTGAAAACTAGACGACAGACTTCTTAAGGGCAGGGATATGTCTTAGCGTTTTCCCTTCCTGGGTTTATCAGAGCTGTTATGACAACTCTGCCAAAATCTTCCAACCACCACCCGAGACTGAAGAACAAGATCTCATACATCCATGCATTACTGTTTTTGAATGGCATTTAGGTACTCTTGCAAATACTTACCATTATGAAATTTTCTCAGTCAATGGATAATAGAGACACAATCATGGGATAGGCCTTGGTCCTTTTGACATTAAAAATGGGCCCTCATACACAGAAAGGTTGGGCAAAAGATATTGATGGCTGTTTTGTATCTGACTGACCGGCAATTCCTAGTTCTCTGGCCTCCCTTTCCCTTGGGATGAGGCTCCGGAAAGACACCAACGCTTTCTCATCCACAAAGGGATTCTGCATTAGTGGACAATGGGGTTGATGTCTTCGCACTTCTGCCTTAGCTGTAACTGTTGTTACAGGAAAGGGCCGGCTTGAGGAAAAAAAAAAAATCCCTTTTTGAAAAGAGATGAGCTATATAATAAAGCCTTTAAATTTTATTCTGGGTTTTATAACTGCCACCACTGCCCTCAGTCTAATCTTGCATAACTTTAAAAAATTCAACAGTTGCTGAAAAGTGAATCAGTCACCTCAGAGACAGGCCCCAAGTTTGGAGCATTTTTCTCCTGAAAGATTAATTTTTTTCAATCTTAGGAGGTGCAACTAAGGCTCGCCGATGGAGGCCTCAGTCAGCCATTGCTGTGTCTGCGTGAGCGCCGCGATTAACCGGGCCGGACCGGTCTACTCTGTGCCCTGAGTCAAACGCTCTCCTAATACTCCCGACGCCCCTTGCCACTCTCATCCTCGCTGGAAGCGCCCACGCGATGCTGTTTGACATCAGTTTCTCTGCAGGGGTCGCTGTGGGTTGTCATTAACCCCCTTGCTGTGGACTCCCCACTCTTGCTGCTGCCAGCTGCCATTGTCCCTTGGATCCGTGCAAAATGGCCAAGCCAGGGCACCCCGTGGGCTTTCAGTCACAGCAGGGTCCTCCAGACAGTGCGCCACGAGCCAGCAGCTGGGCTCCCCGTTTGATCGCAGCCTTCTCAGCACTTCCAGAGCATAAGGCCGCCAGGGCCTTCCCGTTCCAAAGTTGTTTTATACCGATGACATGCCTTGAATTCTCTCTCTCACGCCCCTTCCATTGGCACCAGCAGACTTTCTCCAGTTCCAGAAACGTGGGCCCTGACGAAAGGAGGGTTTGTTCTCTGGCCAGATTTTCCAGTTTCCCCAAGAGCCGGTCTGAGGCTGCTCCCTAGGGGCCCTCGGAGGAAACGAGGCCCCTTGAGAGAATCTCGCCAAGGCCAGAGCACTCCGCCTCCCCCCCAGTACTTCCATCCTAGTAACTCCAGAGTCTCCTGCAGTTCATGTGTAAGACCTTCGGAGGGTCAGGGTGCGAAGAGAAAGAACTTTGGGTAAAGTCTCAGGAAGAATCCCCTGATCAAAACGAAAACATACCAGGATCCCAGGTGTGTTGCTCATCTCACGGCTTAAGATGCCAACAAGTAAAACTGTTATTTACGAACTAGGACGAAGTTACTCCCTAGAAGGAGAAAGAAGCCCGACCAGCGGCCAGAGACGCTGCCCTCTCGCCACACTTCCAAGGCAATGAGGCGCTTCATTAAACACACGGCGTCAAAGTTTCCCAGGTGCGGACAATCAGATGTCCCCAGAAGAGGTTTGAATTTAATACAAAGGACTAGAAAGAGACCATCTGTAACTACCCCACAGATTAGGCACAAAGGTTATTCGGACCACCACGAACATTTGCTATCATCTCCTCTGAGCCTGTGAGGGGCTTACAGACAGGCACCCCCTCATTTCTAGGGGCAGAGTGGAGGCCAAGAGAATCAGGCTGGGTCAGAACAAGGCTGAGATCTCATCCATGGCTCCGGGCTCCAAATCGGTCCTTTCCAGAATTCCCCCTTACGAAAATGTCTTTCGCCTCTGCCTCTGGCATCTGTTTCTAGAGGCAACTCTTTCTGGAAAGGCTTTATACCTCAGTTGTGTCACCATCTTTCTCGAGTGGAGAATGAGGTCAGAATAGGAAGCACATTCAGACACTACCCCACAGTCCACAGTCACCAGCCTGCTGGGGCATTTCACATGTACCCAGAAGGTTCTGATCCTGGGCGGGCAGGACACGCATGGCGCACCCGTGCCGATTTTTCTAGGAAAACAGCTTACCTGTGCAATTCTCAGGGCACTTTGACTCACCATTTGACTGCTTTATCACAGTGAGGCAGGTCACACCCAGACGGCTATTTTGCGGATGGGGGCGGGGGTGGGGGTGGGGCGGGGTGTGGGGGTGGTGGGGAGTGAGAAGGAGAGAGAGAAGCAGGCACACATATGTCTCCCTGCTGGGTCACTTACTTTCGCTCTCAAACTTCAGAGCATGTAGTTGTTTCTCTCAACACCTCTTACTGTTTTACAGGGAACTCTAGGTAAAACAAGTACTTCTCTCCACACTAACTTACCCAGAAGGGCAAACTGGCCAAGCCCTGGCAGGCTGCGGTTTCCTCAAGGTGGGGCAAGCGTCCTCTGCCGAGCGGGGAAGATGACGGTCTTTGCCTGTGTTTACTGAGCTTCTTCTGCCATCTTGTGGCCGTGAGGCGAATGTACATGCAACTTCCCATCTCCATCTCCCCTGTTCTCTGAATAATCAGTTTCTGTCCCTTACAATCCACACCCTGGGAAGAAGAATCCACTGCACCCATATTTCACTTACCTCTTAGTATAAAACAGGTGAAAAAATTATTGGCTGACAGCACGGTAAAGTTACCAAAAAGCGAGGTAGAACACATCCGATGCCAACTTTTAGCAAGTTTAACTTGTGCTGAAGTTGGGTAGACAAGGTGTCCTGAGAATTGGAGCCCTCACGTCAACCTTTGTTCAGAAGTGCAGAGCTAACTATGCTTCAGGACACACTCTAGAAACAAGTCTTTTTTCTTTTTTTTCTTTTTTTACAAAGTTTGAATTGTATTTTTATACTCTAGCAATGCACAAGCAAAAAATAAAATTAGAAAACAATTCCACTTACAATACCACCAAAAAGAATAAAACACAGGAATAAATTTAACAAAATATAAAACCTGCACTCTGAAAACTATAAAACATAGTTAAAAGAAATCCAGTAAGATCTATGTAAATGGAAAATAACTCATGATCAAAATTTTAATGATGATGGCAATGCCCCCAAATTGATCTACATGTTTTGCAATCCTTATCATTATTCCAGCTGCCTTTTTTTGAAAAAAATTTACAAGCTAATCCTAAAATTCATAAGGAAATGCAAGCAACACAGAATAGCAAAAACAATCTTGGAAAAGATCTAAGTTAGAGGATCCATACCTCCTGATTTCAAAACTTACCAAAAAGCTACAGTATTCAATATAGTGTTACCCTCAAGAAAAGACATAAAGATCAATGGAGTAGAACTCAGAGTACAAATATAAATCCTTACATTTATGGTCATTGAGTGTTGACAAGGGTAGCAAGACAATTCAGTGGGGAAAGAAAAGTCTTGTCAATAGTGCAAAAGACTGAACTTGGACCCCTTCCTTATCCTATATGCAAATATTAACCCAAAATAGATCATAGACTCAAATGTAAGAGTTAAAATTATGCAACTCATGAGATTCCACATCACACCTATTAGGATGGCTATAACGAAAACAACAGAGACAGACAGGAACAAGTGTTAATAGAGATGCGGAAAAAATAGAACACTCGTACACTGCTGGTGGGAATATAAAATGATGGTTCAGCTGCTTCGGAAAACAGTGGGGCAATTCCTCAAAGTGTTACACATGGAGTTACCATATGATTCAGTAACTCTACTGCTAAGTATCTACCCAGGAGAAATAAACACATGTATCCACGAAAAAACAAAACAAAACAAAAACTGTTCAATAATGTTCACAGCAGCATTATTCACAATAGCCAAAAAAGTGGAAGTGACTCAAATGCCCATGAATTGAAAAGACAAGTAAAATATGTCCAGACAATGGGCCATTATTTGACGATAAAAAAGAATGAAGTACTGACATACAGTGCAACATAGGTGAATCTTGCAAACATTATGTCACGTGAAAGAAGCCAGTCGCAAAAGACCACATATAATTCCATTTATATGAAATGTAATTTATATGAAAATCTAGAGATGGAAAGCAGATTAGCGTTTTCCTAGGGCCGGAGGGTGGGAAGTAACGGGAAGTGACTGCTTATGGGCACGTGTTTCTTTAGGGGGTGATGAAAATATCATAAAATTGATTATAGAGGTGGTTGCGTAATTCCATGAATAACTGCATACTTTAAATGGGTTACATGTAATGTACGGTATATAAATTGTATCTCATAAAGATGTAAACAAATAACATAGAA
Organism: Mormoops blainvillei; assembly: GCA_004026545.1. Classification (NCBI taxonomy): domain Eukaryota; kingdom Metazoa; phylum Chordata; class Mammalia; order Chiroptera; family Mormoopidae; genus Mormoops; species Mormoops blainvillei. Next base: position 62,484 of record PVJD01000505.1, on the reverse strand, counting down.
ATTGCCTAGCCCAGTGCCAGACGCATAGTGCACCAGAGCTTTAGTTACGATTATTTGCAAAATGTATTGTTAGAGACACCACTGTGGAAGGCAGAAACTATGCCTTTTATAGGTATATTTAACAGGTGTCATATTCAAAAACAGATATTGTCTCAAAATGGAAATTTGCAAATCGGGAGTGACTGGGCCCAAGGCGAGAGATGGCTCCTGGAGGATCACAGGCAGTAAGTGGTTGGGGCAGATACCAAGTACCAGAGGAGGGTACTTCTCACTAATGTGCCCCATCATCCTCTGCCAATTTGCAGGGGGCCCCTGGGGAGTCCACTGAGCAAGCCGAGTAGGTGAAAGCAGGGGAACTGCCCCAGAAGGGACAGGTAACAACACCTCTAGGACCTATTCCACTTACGATACCACCAAAAAGAATAAAACACATTCTAAAAGAATAAAAAAACACCCTTTTAGGAGGGTGAATGTATGGGGGGGGGCTTTTGCAGAAGAAGGGTGAGATAGGGGGCGAAGGAAAAACAAAACAAAATAGAAAAGAGAAGGCAAGATGATCCCAATGGGCTGCTATGGTGATAAGAAACCAAAAGGCTAAAATGTAAACTATATTAAAACACGGCAACAGTGTTCACTTCCTTCTTTGTGCCCAGAAACACTCCTGGGAGGGAATGAGGGGCAAAGAGAGAGGTGTGAACTTTTTATATGGGGAAAAAAAGTAAAATAGTTCATTAAAAAATTCTTTAAAATATTCATATCTTTCAGAAAGTCTTACTGTACTCTAACTTATAGGAGTTCTGACTGTGCAATGCATATGCTTTAAATTTTTGCAGCGTTGCTTAGAAATGCCAGCAATAGACAACATTCACTGAGTGCTTACCATGTGCCGGGACTACATGTTGGACTTACTTCCTAATCCTCGTCCTGGTTCGACGACATGAATAATATGAAAAACCTCACATTAAAGAAGAGGCAACTGAGGTACAAAGGTTAAGTCACTTGCTCAGACAGAAAATCTACAAGTGGCAGAGCTGAAATGTGAAACCAGGTGCCTAATCTCGAAGTCCGGAAATGGACCATTAGACATGCTTGTGTGTCCCAAGCCCACCACCAGTGGTTCGTGAAATGATTTTAGGTGGAATAAACTGTGCCATCTCATGTCAGATTTACTAGTAATAAAACAGAAATTTCACAATACTTGTACAAAGCTTTCTTTTGTAACAAGCATGTAAAAAAAGATGTCAGTCAACTTTTAAAAAGAAAGCCGCACGACGCCTATAAGGGAACATGGGAAAATAAAAATTGCCTGCTTTTCCGAGAAGGTGAAACCCTGAACGCCTTTAAAACCTTCCTAGAGTTCTAATGTTCCTAAAACGTCTGCGTTTAAAAAAAAAAGCACAGCATTTAAGAAGTCTTTTTAACCCCTCAAACCATATGTAATCATTCCATAAAGTATATTTTCCATTGGTTCATCCCACAGAATTTTAATATGCCCACCACTGCGCTCCCTCCCACTTCTGAGTGAGCCTCCTTCTCCCTCAAGAAAGTAAACTGCTGACATTTATCAGATATTTTTATTTCTTCATTTCATCCCATCTTATCCTGAAGTACTAGGACCATGCAACTTAACTATCTAGTCAAAGGTCCCAGAAATTTTTCGTAAGACAAAGACCTGCAGCCTAGTAGGCATATGCAACTAGTTTTAAAAAGGCAAGGGTTACTGTGCTATCCCTTGAGGCTTCCTCAGTATCTGATAAGCTGCCTACTTCTGGTACCCAAATAAAGAAGCTGCAATTGGCAAAGGGGGCAGGACACTGTTTCATCCTGGTCCCCAAAAGGCCAAAGACCTAGCCCAGGCACTTCTGTTTCCCACGATGAGATGCCTTTAATACTCTCGAGAGAGTATCACAGGCAAGCAAAGCCATCTCTGGCTTTTCCATACAGTGAACAGGTTCAGAACTCTTACTGTTTTTAGGCAAGTCCTCTTTCGGATGATGGCTCAGAGACCACTTCACTTTTTGTCAACCTCCTCATGCCAGCCACCAGGCCAAGGTGGCCCTCGCCCACCTGTGCATGTTCCCACTGGTGGCAAAAGGCTGGCCACACACAGGGCGCTCCGAAGGCCTCCGGCCAGGGTGCGCCGACATGCGCCGCGCAGGAAGCGGGCTGAGCTCCGCGGCTTCCCGCCGGCGCGGCATGAATGGTCTGCCCCCCCAGTGTCCGTGCCGTGCGGACGAATGTGCCTAGTTAACTGACGCCGTGTAGTGCAAATCTTTCCACGCAGGGGAAGTTATAGGAAGACTTCTCCTTTTTCGTTTCCTGATTCCCTTGGCCAGTCCGATTTGGTCCTGGAGGCTGCGTGGGGGACTTCACGCTCTGGGGGCTCCCGCCGTTCTCGGCCACCTTCCCTACACTCATTACCGCTGACATCGTGGTGTTATGGAAGACAAGCCTGAGCCTTCCAAGCCAATGGGCGAACTTGACGTCACTGAGACAAGAGTTAAGCGTCTAAGAAGCAGCCTCTGGCAACAGAACTCCATTTTCTGCCCCAACTGATGATGTACTCTGAGATTTCTCCTTGCTGTAGCATGGCTGTCGGCCACGTGGAGTCGGAAACGAGCCTGCTTCACTTCTTTCTTGTCTTGGTATCACTCGTTGACACTGTTGTTTCTTTTCTTTCTTTTCTTTTCTTTTTTGTCCTACCACGCTGGCCTTCCTTACTGAGGAGCGGGTGCTGGCCGGGCCCAAATGTGGGCAGGATCACACCTCGAGCCACCACCTCTGGAGCAGAGGGGGACCAACAGGGTGCTTGGCTCTCAGGCATGATGCCGCGGGGACCGGTGGGTTTCGGGGAGAGAACAAGGAGAGACAGAAACAAGTCTTAATTTAACCAGCAATGTACCCGCCCATTAATAATGTTCCAGAACAGTATGATGCCTCTGTCCCATACTTCAGCTTAATGTACTACTCCCATTGGGACTTTTCATGTTTTGAATAACAAAAAACCAACAAAATAAAGGAATTTCTTGGTTTGTATAACTTTTTTAAAAATCCAGTTGGGGGGAGCACTTCAGGTATGGATCGATCTGCAGATTCACGTTGTCTTTAGGGTTCCAGGTCTGTGTCTCTGCGATTCTTTCCGCTCTGACCCCTCTGTCTGTTGGCATCATCCGCGGGCTTCTGAAATCGCTGTAGCAATTCCAGGCCTGGCCTTGTGTCTGCATGCTACACAGTCCAGAGGAAGACAGAGAATCTCGTCTAGCAGTGTCCGGGAGACTGAGGATGCTTCCTGTCAGAAGCCCTTGGTAAATATCTCCCTTGGCCTTGTGAGGGCCACGTTGGATCTTGCACTCATCCCTAAGCCAGTCACAACGTCCAGTGAAGATGGGACCTCCTGACTGGCTTATGCCAAACAGGGGCCACTTCTGGAATCGGGGTGTGACCAATCTCGTATGGCACATAGTGCTGCCACAAAGTGCGGTGGGGGCATTTTCCAAAGAAAAGTGGACACTGAGTTTTGATGGAGGAAAAGGAATAGATGTTAGGGAGGCAGCCAATAAAAGTGTACCACACTATTATTCTCCAAATTTTAAGGCTGAAATAGAAGTCAAATTGTAAATAGTTATGCTTTTATGTTACATTATTTTATTTCTTAATAGGGTTTTAAGAGCCTTTTTTTCCATCAAGATTGTTATTGAAAATGGCAAAAAACAAATGATCAGATTTTAAAAATGGGGACAGGACGTGAATAGACATTTTTCCGAAGACAGACAGATGGTCAACAAGTACATAAAAAGGCACTCAACATCACTGATCTTCAGGGAAATGCAAATTCCAACAACCATGAGGTGTCACCTCACACCTGTTAGAACGATTATTAAAAGCAAACCCTCAGGCGCTGTTGGTGGAACTGAAAATTGGTGCAGCCACTATGAAAGCCAGCCCGGGGGTCCCTCAGAAAACTAAAAATAGAACCACCACGTGACCCAGCAATTCCTCTTCTGGATATTTACCTGAAGAAAACAAAAGCACTGACTTGAAAAGATGGAAAAAGCCCTTGTCTATCCTTGGATGAGTGGATAAAGGAAGTGTGGGTGTGTGTATTTATTCAACCATAAAAAATCAATGAAATCTTGCCATTTGCAACAACACTAAAGCCACGTGAGGGCATTTTACTAAGTGAGATAAATCAGACAGAATAGCGAACACTGTACAATCTCACTGAAACGTAAAATTTTAAAAAGCAAAACAAACCAACCTCATCGATACAGAGGGCAGATTGGTGGGGGTGGGAGTGAGTGAAATAGGTGAAGGGGTTCAAAAGGTACAAACATAGGGTTGTAAAATAAATAAGTACTGAGGATTTAATGTGCAGCACGGCGACTACAGTTAATGCTGTGTGGTATATTTGAAAGTTGCTAAAAGAGTAGGTATTAAAAGCTCTCATCACAAAAAAAATTTTTATAACTATGTATGGTAACAGACATTAACTAGACTTATTGTGGTGATCATATTGCAATATATACAAATCTCAAATCATTATGTTGTATACCTAAAACAAATATAATGTTATATGTCAATTATACCTGAATTTTTTTAAAAGATCATGATAGGAAAAGCTTTTCTTTCTTTTGAAAATCTTAGGTTAGTAGTTTATGATTCAAAGACCTAGTTTTAAATCCATTTTTATACTTGGTTTTAATGGCTGTTATAGCAAAGCAAGATCCTGATACATAGACCCAAATTAGGAAAATTGTATTAATGGCAGCACTTATCGATACTAGTTTTTCCATTTTATTCACCATTTATGCAAAGCTTTTTCTTCTTCTTGACATCAAAAGGTGTTTTGTTTTTTGGTTCTTTTTAAACAGATGAAGCCTTAATTTGAAAGACTTTAAAACTTTATGTTTTGTAAGTGTGTAGATGAGGGAATTTTTATAAATGACTCAACAACATTTTTGGCCACAAATCACACCATGATGCAATATTCCCAGACAGGTTTAAAAAGTGCTCTTTATAGCAGCAGTTACAGCTGTTATAAGGCTGCCTGTTTCTCAATCTTGTTTAAAACCATCACTCATATATTGAAGATATTGATTATTAAAATGCTAGTAAGAAAAAGGACTCATGGCCCTAGTTGGTGTGGCTCAGTGGATTGAGTGCCGGCCTGTGAACCAAAAGGTCACTGGTTCAATTACCAGTGTAGGGCACATGCCTGGGTTGCAGGCCAGGCCCCCAGCAGGGAGCGTGCGAGATGAAATCACACACCAATATTTCTCTCCCTCTCTTTCTCCCTCCCTTCCCATCTCTAAAAATAAATTTTAAAAAATCTTTTTTTAAAAAGAAAGAAAAAGGACTCATGGGCATGGACAACAGTGTGGTGATTCCGGGGGATGGGTGTATAAGGAGACTAAATGGTAATGGAAACAAAATATAATTTAAAAAAATCTTTTTAAATATACCTTAGTAACATATTACTAAACCACTAATCACTGGAAAGACCTGCAAATTTAGAACAATTAAGGTTCTTTCTCTTATTTGTTTGTCAAAGGAAAGTACCTAATTCCTCTTTAAATCCAATGATTTTTTTAAGCACTTAGCAACGAGCGTTCTAAAACCTGTACGTGGCACAAAAGGGTTTCACGGCTACCTCTGTCCCCGCTGTATCATTTATAAAAGATCTTATTACGTACAACAAGCCATGCCAATGACACCCTGTAACACCTAAACTGTGGTGATTCATTGCTATCGAACTGACAAGTCAGGACAACACTGTCTAGGCCTCCTTCTTGTGGCTGCCACCATGGCCTGAGGATGAGTCACATGACTGCGGCTGTCACACAATGGACGGGAAAGGTGCTATGAGCCAGCCAGCCAGAGAGCCCAGCTCTGTTCTACCACCTGTGGAGCTTGAAAAGAGGACAATTGAAAGCACAAAACAGCAGCTTTGCCTTGCGGTGGACAGATGTGGTAAATGCAGGCTGTGCTGCAGACAACAGGTAGGAGGATGCCCTCTTCCCAGCCCCGCAGCCCAGGAGCACAATTTCTGGCCTTGAGGCAGTGCGGAAGGGGCTGAAATGCAGTGACACACGCTGGGGCGGCCCAGAGCCTTGGAGGAAAAAGCTCTTCCTGAGCCAAGTGACAAGGTGGCGTATAGATCACGTAGAGGCTGCAGATCCAGCTCAGCCCCAGATAAGGAGCTGTGCCCTGGGCCTCTCTAGAGCTGGTCACACCCATTCCAACAGGAAGAAGGACCTGCTTCCAGGCCACCCTGGAACCCTCTCACTTGTGCTATGACAACAGCTCTGGGTGTAAATACCCCGCCCCTCTTCTCCGTGCCCCTGGAGTCCTCTCTCGGCCACATCGCAGAGCCCCTTCCCACTCTCCACTCTCCACAGCGTGGGCTACACTGCAGGTGGCCACACACAGCGTGTCCATTTTGCCCCAAACTTAGTGCCACCTTATCATGGTTTGAGAATTATTACTGTGCTGTTAAGTCTGATTATGTCAGTATCACAAAGGTACGAGCAATTATTTTTAATTCTACATACTACGTTATTCTAATCAACAGAAATCAACTTGCACTTCTCTAGCAGGTGAATTTAATATTCTGCATGTTACAGAATTGGTTAAAAATGATAGCGATTATTGCAAAATAAGGGGCATGTTTGATGATAGCAGCAGTTTTTACACGATGCGCCTTATATTTGGGGTTCTGAAGATACATTGTTAAGTCTGGGAGGACCAAATATACCCCTTTTCTCTACAAACATTCAGTGGACTAAGATTTGAGTCATTGTATCTCCCTCTTCTGATTGCGCAGAGCGCTCGGTAATTTCCCCCGGTATTTTTCACACTCTGCCCTGTGTCAGTGCTTTTCTGTACTCAGTTTGTCTGCTGGAGAGTAAGAGCAGGTGGTGTCACCCTACACCTCTCCCCGCACACAAGGTCTGTTGCTGTGCTCTCTCTCTGCCTTTTTCTAAACTTCCTGGCCGACTTGAGTGCACTTGGTGTTCCCAGAACACCTGGGCAAGCTGCCCTGTTCAAGCTGCCCTGTTGGCACTTCCTATATTATCGTGCCCAAAGATCATGAGCCCATCATGACTAGTGGGTTTGTCTTACTCACCTCACTGTGCCTAGGTCCTGGCACAGAACAGACAGTGAGCAAAGAAATGAATGAATATCTGTCTACTGTTTTTAACAGTGTCATTCCGACCTAATTCACCTACCATAAAATTCAACCATGCGAAGCGTTTAGTCCAGTCGTTTTTCGGTGCGTTCCCAGAGTTGTGCAGTCACAAGCACAGTGTTATTTCAGGCCCCCGGACATTACCCCTAGAAAAATACCCTGCAATCGTCAGCGATTATTCCTCATTCCTGCCACCACCCATAGGTCCTACTTTCTGTCCGTGGATTTGCCTGTTCCGGACATTTTGCGTATGTGGAATCACACAATGTGCGGTCTTTGCGACTGGCTTCTTTCATTTAGCAAAAGGTACTCAGGTTTCATCCATGTTGTAGCATGTATAAGCACTTCCTTTTTAAAATGCTGCATGATAAATCCGTTGTGTGGCTGTACCCCCTTAGGTGTCTCCATTCATCGCTGGGGGATATTTGGGTTGTTTCTACCTTTTGGCTAATATGAATAATGCTGTCTATAAAAGCTCATATACAAGTTTTTGAGGGGACATGTATTTTCATTTCTCTCAGGTATTTGCCCAGGAGTTATCCAGTAACTTTAACATTTTGTGGAAGTGCCAAACATTTTTCCAAGGTTGCCCCATTTACTTTTTCAGCAGCAATGGATGAGGGTTCCAATTCCTCCACACCAATAATTGTCGCAAAAATTCTAACCATCTTAGTGATATGAAGTTGCATTTTTTGATTTGCATTTCGCTTATGAGTTATAATATTGAGCGATTGCCTGTGCCTGTTGGCCTCAGGCAATCTGTGCTTGTATCCATATACCATATAATGAAATTGTAAGTTGTCAGAGCTTCAGAGAAGAACTTCACTGATGGGGCCCACAGAGCACTGCTGAGTGACTCACCCATAGTTACGTGTGGTTAGCAGCAGCACAGAGTCTCAGATACACTCCTGACTCCTGTCCACTGCTCTGCTCTTGCCCTCGTGGTCCCTCTACCAGCTGCACCAGGACCCTTGCCCCACTGGATGAACGAAGTAGCTGGATTCCTTATAGTCAGGGATGAGCACGTGCTCTGGTGCTGCTCAACTTCACGCCCTATTTTTTCTTCTTTGGTGGGATTGCTTTCATCTCTGAAAATGGCTGTCTCTGGGTGCAGACTTGATACTGGAGCAGATGGTTTTTATAACTTGAAGTTGCTTAATGTTCTAAACAAATGGTGGCCTAACTCCAGGCATAAATAATTTGAAGCAGCTTTCTTGGCCACTCGAGCGCTAGCAAGGATGGGTTTAAAGCCGTAGGATAAAATTAAGCCTGCCCACCTAGTGTTTTCACTGTGACCAAGAACACACAAATGAAGGAAGAAAGTGTATTTGAAGTTAGAGAACGCGGTGGGGCGGGTGAAGGCGGTTAGCGCACACGTAGGTGCGTTGGGGTTGGGGAGGTTGTAGAGATAGGTTGACATTCCTTGGCCCCCCCAGGGACACACCACGGGGACTTGGACATAAAGCTGCAGAGAGGAGCCACTGTTAGCATCGATTCTCAGGGAGGAGCCAGGTCCTCAGACAGAGAACAGACATGAAGAGAGCTGGTCTGGGGTGGGGGTTGGCTAGTGCACAGATTATGCTGCGATAACAAACACGATACACATCTCTGCAGCTTAGCAGAACGGAACTTTATCTCTTGCTTACTATGCATCTCCCACCATGGGTTTCCAGGTGGGGCTCAGCATTCCAGGCTACTTTTATCTTAGGTGATAGTTCTCAGTTTTCCATGGTGAGAAGAGAGACCTAGAGCTCAGACCAATTAATAAGTGCCTCACCTTGGAAGTGACCCGTGTCACTTCTTTCACAACCAATCACTTCTGCTCACAACCAATTGCTCAGAACTGGTCACGCGGCCTCGCCTCACTGCCAAGAAGGCAGAAGTATGACTCTCCTTGTGAGCTTGGAGGGAGAGGAGAACTAGATATGAGCAAGCCCTGATAATACCTACCCCAGCTGGAGAAGGGGGCGCTTTCTGGACCTTGCTGTTCCTAGAGAAGCTCTTGGAGCTATCTTTGTGTCTGTGAGGTGCCCCTTGGTGGTAGGAGATACAGCAGGTGTCTGGCATGTGGAGGGGGTGCTGAAACACAGGAGAGATACATGCTGAAAATGATCAAGTTCAGTGTTATTAGCCAGATTATCTAAATAGATTCTAAGTGTTTTCTGCCTTTATTATCTGTATCCCCAAACAGGAAGGAAGTCTTTGGCTTGGCTAAGATTTGGGGAAGGTCAACAAGTATAGCTCATCCTTGCCTGAGCCAGACGATGGAGAAGGCGGTATCGGGGGCAGAAGAAGACCAAATGTCCCTGACAAGGGACATTATATTGTTCCTTAAAGAACAATATAATCAACATATAGATTCTCCAGTAAAAAACACACAATTTTTAAAGCTTTTACGCCATTATATTCCATATAGCTTCTAGGGGAGTGCCCCACAGTCAGAACCACTTAAACAATGCTTATTCAATAAATCCAAGAATGAACAAGAAGAATGAGAATGACCAACTAGCTACTCCCCTTCTAAAGCCAGCCTCATGCTGTAGGACTCGAGTCAATCTTCAGCCCTAAAAGGGATAATGAGGACTGGGAGGCTCTAGGCCTGATTCAGGTCCTGCAGAAAAATAGGACAGGCCGGGGCGCGGGGATCATGTTGGCTCAAATTGCTCCAATCTTCAGGTCGTTGGCCTTGCCATTCTTTCCAATAACCGATCATACACCAAATCCTGCTCTGCACTGATACTTGAACTGTTCCTCAGTCGTGCATCCACACGATTCTAAAGTCTAGTTTTTCTTTTCTGGGCCTTGTCAATTCACAGAATATTGGAACTGCCTGAGTGTCTGGGACAATATCATCGCAAGAAGACATTGCGGGCATGGAAGACAGGTGTGAGATCAGAACCATTTTAGACACACTGAGTTTGAAGAACATTCAAGAAGACAGGTCCAATAAGAAGTTGAAGTACAGGCCAGGAGATTGGGAATACACACTTGGGGGTTACTGGCATTGGGTGGGGGGCGGTATTTGTAGCTGTGGGAACCAAGAATATGAAGACGATATGTGTGAAAGAACTTTCTCTAATATCAAGTGTTGTTTTTATCACTGCCATTTTTAATGAGCCCAAGAAAGAACTTAGAAGGAGAGAAAAAGAAAAAGGAGTCAAAAGCTCTCCGAGAAGGAAGAAGTGAAAAGCAGGGGGAGAACCAAGTATTAGTTCATGGAAGCTGGAGGAGAGGGGCGTGGCGGCGGGGCAAAGCGCTCAAAGCCCCGGGGCAGCAGGAAAGGCCGGGAGCCCTGGTTCTGTCTCCCAGCTGTGCTACCTCGGGCCTTTGTCTCCCTGGAGGAAGTAGAGATAATCACACCTCCCTCACAATTGCTGTGGATGAAGTGACAGGCAAGTGCTTTGTAAAGAAGAAAGGGCTGCTGGTTTAGCTATTCTGTTATCAGTGGGGGCGGAGAACCGTGGCAGGACCTAGAGAAGGAGGAGCGGAGGAAGGAAGGGAGGACCAGGCACCAGGGGGCAGCAGGGAGGTGGGAGGGGTGCCACAGTGTGCCAGGCCCGAGGACCCGAGCAGCAGCCTGTGCTCCCTGGGAGGCGCCCTCCTGTGGAGTCAGGACAACCCAGCTGTAGGCCCGACCCAGTGTACTTACCGGCCGTGTGGTCACGACCAAAAGCTCCTATTCAGTGGTTATCAAACACTGGAATCCCATGCGAGCATTCACGAGTACTGACCCTGGGGCCCACATCTGATCAGGTGCCCCTGACTCGACTGGGGTGGGAGCTAGGCCTGGAAACAGTGCGGCTTTGAGAACCACTATTAAACCATGTGATACTCGGTCGGACCTTTTTTTCTGTCAGTTTGTCCCACTAGCCACAAGATGGTGCCCTCTTTCTGCAAAATCGACGATGTTCACCAGACGGGAAACAATGCATTTTCTCCGTAGTCTTGAAAGACTGGGTTTGAATTTAACAATTTCACAGCATCTCATTAAGCCAGAATTTGGAACCCTTGGTGTCCAGCCGTTTAATGTGAAGTCTGGCTTCTGCAGGAGTCGGGTTGGGCTGGGCTGCGCCTGTTCTTTTGCGCTCCTCAAGGCGCGACAATGCAAAGCAGAGCAGGTACTTGCTGTCGCTCTGTGGCCCTAATCGTTAGTATCAATAGCAACGAATATTCACTTAGTCCTTTACCAATTGCAAAGTGCTTTTCACCAACTATCTTCAGAATAACTCTATGAAATGGGTATTGTTCTCATTTACAGATGAGAAAAATGAAGCTCAGGGCACTAGTTACAGGTCACAAGGCAAAAGCTGGCAGAGCCAGGTCCTGAGCCCCTTTCCCACTGCGCGCGGGTGAGAAGAGCAGGCAGCGTCAGAGGGTCGGCAGCAGTCAACCACCGGGGACCTGCAGGTACAGCCCCGAGAGGAGAAACTTCTCGGGGTCACCTCTGGATGACTTCCTAAGCAAGCAAGAAAGATGGACAGATACCCTCCTGGAGTTTCATCCCATCAGAGCCAGCCGGTCAGCAGATGTGTTGGACTGGGATGAGCGACAAGCTGAGGTAGCACATGTGAGGTTTCTAGTGCAAAGCTGTGTAGAGTCTGCAGTCACTCAACAAGAGGACAGATTTTTATAATTTTTAATTTTCTGTTCCAGGAGAATGAACTGCTATGCCAAAAGGAAAAATGAACATTAATTCTACCTTAAGAAAAAGTTGTACACTCATCTCCAAAGAAAATTCTTTTCTATACCAGCAAGTGATGTCTTACAAGGTTAGGGGATCTGATAAGGATCATTTACAAGATCATTTAAAGATCATCCACTTATAGACTTGCTGCCAGACAGAGTCCCATCATCAGTCAGGAACCCGAGTGTCAGGGCCCCAGGACCTTGATCCCTGGGTGTCTGTCTGAATCCCAGACGAAGGGGCTGCAGGTGTAGGCTCAAGTTACTTGGATTAGGGAAACTGGTTTCAGGACAGTAGCAGGTACGAGGAAAGTTTAACAGATTCACATTTTGATTATTTTACCGACTGTCATAACCATTTTCTGTGGCCTTAGCTTCCCCTTCTGTAAAGTGGTGGTAACAGAATCTATCTCATAGGACTGTTGTAAGGATCAAAATAGTTTATTTGTAAAGCACTCAGACCCCATGCCCAACACACAGTAAGCACTGTTTCTTAAATATTAAATAAAGGAATATGAATATATCTATTTATATATTTTTACAAATAATATTTTAATTTTTTTCAAAATTCCAAGTAATTTTACAATTACATTATTTGTACAGTTGTAGACACAGGAAGTATACTTCAGGAAGATTAAAGTATTGCCTTATGCTGAAAAATTGATACCCCAACTGAAATGCATAAATTTAATTAGAATGCTGCTATGTATCATCTTTTGGGCCTCATAACTATGCTTTCCTTTCATTATTACTGATAACAAATAAGCCTGTCTACATCTAAAGAAATACAAGTGTAATGCAGTGATCAGATTTTTCTTTCTCTTTTTTAAAGAAGAGTTTTCCATTCTCTCCAGGTGATTTCTTCTCCATTTGTAAATTAGAAGTCATCTCAGAGGACGCCCTTGGCATTTTCCTGACTGTGAAGACCTGCTCCATCTGAGTTTCTAGGTTAGTGGGTGTTCCACAGCAATGCTCGGCTCAAACCTCCACCTTAAAGTACAAATTTAAAGCATTCACAAGAAAGAGCATTTGCTCTGAGAGATTTCGTGAGGCCCTGGAGAAAAACTGGAATGCCGAGAGTATAATGGGGCAGGACTTGGAAGAAAAACACAAGAATTGAACACTGTTTCTCAATCTAGGGATCGTTTTTTTCCATAACTCATTTTGGCATAAATTCTCTTTTAGTAGAGCTACCATATTATTTCCTAGTAACAGCTATTCAACACTTTTGTTTCTTTTTCTTGCAGGCTGTTTTGAGGAGATGGGGATAAAGATGTATCATTTCCAGCTACCATGAAACTCCCTCCTCCACTCTCCTGGTACCTAGGCCAACACATCGAACCCCTGTAACAGCCCCACCTTCCTGCAGAAACCAGCTCGGAAAGTCCCTGCCACTATGGTCTATCCCACCTGGCCCAGGAGCGGGTGGGAGACCTAGGGGCTGGGACAGAGGCAGGAACATGATCCAGGTACACGGGTGGAACCTAAACGATAGCTTTCCCCTACAGACACAAAATTTTAAAAGGAGTTCTTTAGTACCAAAATTACAGGGCAGCTACACTGAGAATACCTTAGACTTCTGTGCATTGAGCTAGGACCCTAACTAACATCACATTACTGTTTCCACGGAAAATGAAATTCTAATTCCAAGTACCTGACCTCAAATTAATGTTTACAACAGAACTATTTCACACACACCCAACACTCAGGGACATTTCTGGCTTCCATCAATCAGACTGTCCATCTGTCTGTCCATCCACTGTCTTTTCATGAAGGTACAGCATAATTGCCACAGAAATATGAAAAGCAAAAAGCTGAGATTGAAAGAATAAAGTTAAACATCTTATCATTATTGAGTTCAAAGAAATGGTTCTGTTGCAAACTCACCTTCACTGAATTAAAAAAATCAATATTAAAAAAGTCTCCTTTTTTATAGAGGTGGTGTGATATAAAACATAGCACAAGTTTTGTAAACTGTGACTCTCAGGTCAAGCTTCTTAACTTTTCAAAGCCTCGGTTTCCTTATAGATAAACAGAAACTATTATACTAACTCCCTAGAATTAATTTTTAGCTGAGATCATGTAAATCTCTAGCAATAGATTTGGCAATTATTCCTCATCCTTTCTCCCTCTTTATTTAACCTCTTTTTGAACTCACTGTTTCAAGTCAATAAAAATTTTTAAACCACACTTAAATTTCAGAAGCCATGATTTAAGCTTTTTTCTATACTTGGGTTCCCTCTCTATTTCTCTCATTGATTTAGCTTAATGTCCAAAACAGACTAATGTGAAAAGATTAAATTACAAATTAAGTAGGTTCAAAGAGCTTACTTATATTGATGATTGTGTTGATGACTCACTTATCTGAACAGATTCACCTGTGCCTACCTCCAAAAAATATTTGATTTTCACAAGGCTTTATGGGTCTCACTTTTTTTTTCTTGCACAGAGATTTAGGCCTTCCTAACAGCCTCAACCAAGATTCTTTCTGTAACAACAATTACCAAAGTCAGACTGTACCAGAATGAATCAAAGAATGACCTCAACGAAGGACTAACTGGGTTTTATTTAAGTAGATGCATTAAGTGTTCTTTCCTATTTACCATTAGGTCTGTCTCATGGTAGAAGCAGAGGTTAGTGCGAGGAATGGCGTTCTGCTGCCAGAGCCAATGTGTGTGAGGAGTGGGAAGGAGCCCACTGTCCAGTGGCGTCCTGCTGCCCTCAGATGAGCAGGAGTCCACTCAGGTGCTTAGTATGTCCAGGGCCCTGCCTCCTCTGGACACTCTCTCACTTGTCCCCATTCCTGGTAACTGTCCTCCTACTGGCTCTCAGAGTTGGCTCTGCCTGTTTGTTGGAATCTAACGCCCTTGCTTCTTATTCCATGGTGTCACAATCCTCAATTTTTTCGCGCAACTCTGTGTCCACTGCAGATCATATCTTGCCTGCCAGGTTTGACCTCAGGTAAAAAATATACTCTGTTATGAGAAAACCTGAAGACCTGGGAAATTTAGTACAATTTATAGCCTCCCAAAATCACAGGTATAAGTCTATATTCTAAGATGTTATTCCCTTTAGTTTATAGTGAGATCAGAATGCTTTCTTTGCTTTGAATTGAAATGTAGGGTTTTTTTCCCCTCTCATAAAAGATGTGTTTCCATCATGTGGCAACCACATTACCAAGGCTCGGAGGTGTCCAGACACCCTGCATACACAGTATGTGTGTATTCGGGGTTCACTCAAGTGGCTTAATATGAAGCCCAATGTCTGGTCCTGCATTAATCTTCAGGAGTGCTGATTTTATTTATTTATTTATTTTTTTGGTGTAGAAATAAGGCCAAATAAATAGGCAAAAAGTAGACCTATAGAAATGGCTTTAACTTATTAATCAACTACATCTTTGACAGCAATTTTAGATAAAAGGGTCCAGAGGGTAAAGTGCATAATTAATGATGAGAAAATGATTCCTTCAAGTCACATAATAAAGAGTTCTCCCTGCAGTAATCACTTGTCCAGCGTTTTATTCATGCAAAAGTGGCATTTACTTCTTGCTTCTGTCCCCTTCATTCCAGTACTGTTCAGTCTGCATTTCTGTGAGTCGGGAGATTGTGCGCTGAAATGCAAAGATTTCCTCTTCCCCAGTAAACATGGAGAGACCTTCTGCTGCATCCTGGTGACCAAAAACAAAACAATAACCCAGCGCCAGTTAAACCACTACTAGAAAGAAAAGAAAGTCTTTCTCTAAAATTTCATGCCAGAAATAAGTAACAGCAAAATGCAGTAGTTCTGGCAAATTCCAAAGAGGTTGATGCCCTCCTCCAAAGCTTGAGAGATAGGACTACACGCAGGAGGGGAGGCCCTGGGGATAAACTCTGAGCCTCTTCTGAACTGGATGCCCGAGAAGTCCCCTATGGGACCTGGAGACTGTGCCTGGGGCTTACTTTGGGAAGGCCAGAGCTGCTTCTGGTCTTGAGTTGCTGGGACACTTGACCCTTTCATCTAAGGTTAAATTGGGGAGCTGTCTGTGAGGCCAGTAAACAGCCTAGGACTCGTGATATCGACTACGTGGGTGTTGAGTTTTTGTCTTACTTTAGGGGCTTTTTTCCGGAGAAAAACTCTAGATGCTAAGTCCACGCTCCCCAATGACCCACTGTAAAACTACATGACCAGTGGCCACACTCCCTGATTTCTCCTCACATCATTAGGGCCAACTGCTGAGCTTACTTTGTCTTATATCTGAACGCTGACCCTCTGGGGAGGGGGGAATTTAAAAGCCAATGATTTAAAGGGCTTTAGAAATGGAGGTGATGTAGCTCCTCAAGTGTAATCTTTCAAATTGTCAAAGACATAATTTGGATGGAAGTATTGCTCTTGGAGAAATCATTTCAAAAGATCACAGCACATGGGTTTATAAGCAGCTATTTATTTCTACATGTAGGTGTAAGTAATCATATTTTCAAAGTTTGCTTTTTCTAAAGAATTACTGGTCTCATTTTCCCAAAACTCTGAGAATATGTAATTTCTACTCAGGTCAATAAAGACCTGTTTTCTCATTCCAAATGGCCTTTTACCTCTGGGGTGGGAAGAATGGGGCACCCCTCATTTGGGAGGCTAGTGTTTATAGTTTTAAAATTTTGACTAATACTTTATTAAATTTATTGGGGTAACACTGGTTAATATTATATAAATTTCAGGTATACAACTTTGTAACATCTGAATACTCTACGGTGTGTGCACCACCTGAAGTCTACTCTCCTTCTGTCAACCTGTTTTTGCTACTGTTCATCCTCTTTACCCTCGTCATCCTCCCCCACCTCCTTTCTCTTCTTGTACTGGAATGAATCAAAGAATGACCTCGATGAAGGACTAACTGGGTTTTAAGTAGATGCATTAAGTGTTCTTTCCTATTTACCGTTAGGTCTGTCTCACGGTAGAAGCAGAGGCTAGTGTGGGGTGTGGCGTTCTGCTGCCAGAGCCAATGTGTGTGAGGAGTGGGAAGGAGCCCGCTGTCCAGTGGCGTCCTGCTGCCCTCAGATGAGCAGGAGTCCATTCTGGTGCATCCCATACCACCATACTGTTGTTTGTATCTGTGAATTTGTTTTTTGTTTGTTGATTTGTTGCTTTTTGTTTTATGTCCCATATATGAGTGAAATCATACAGCTCTTGTCCTTTTCTGTCTGACTTATTTCACTTAATATAACACTCTCCAGATCCATCCGCAATGTCAGAAATGACAATATTTCGTATTTTTTATGGCTGAGTAGTATTCCATTGTATGTAAGTGCCACATTTTCTTTATCCACTCATCCACTGAAGGACACTTAGCTTGTTTCCATGTCTTGGCTATTTGTGAATAATGCTACCGTGAACAAGGGGTACATATATCTTTATGAATGAGTGTTTTCAAATTTTGGGGGTAGACGTCCAAAAGAGAGGTTACTGGGTCATATAATAGGCCTATTCTGAATCTTTCGAGGAGCCTCTATAGTGGATTCCATAGTGGCTGCACCTTTTTACATTCCCACCAGCACTGCGTAAGGGCCCCCGTTTCTCCGTACCCATTCCAACACTTGCTATTTCTTGTCTTACTGATAATAACCATTCTAACAGGTGTGAGGTGGTATTTCACTGTGGTTTTGATTTGCATTTCCATTATAACTAATGGCACTGAGCATCTTTTCATCTGTCTGTTGGCCATTTGTATATCTTCCTTGGAAACTTATCTATCCAGCTCCTCTGCTCATTTTTTAATCTAATTGTTTGGGGTTTTTTGTTAAGTTGTATAAGTTCTTTAAACAGTTTTAATTTTATCCCCCTACTGGAGGTATCATTTGCAAATATCATTTCCCAAGGGTTCGTTGCCTTTTTGTTTTGGTTTCTTTTGCTATCCAGAAGCTTTTCAGTTTGACATAGTCCCATTCATTTTTTTTTTTCTTTTACTTACCTTGCCTTTGGGGTCAAGTTCACCAAAACCCTTCTGAGACCAAAGTCTATCAGTTTAGTGCCTATGTTTTCTTCTATGTAGTTTATTGTTTCAGGTCTTATATTCAAGTCTTTAATCCATTTTGAGTCATTGTTTGTACATGGTGTCAAATAGCAGTGACTAATATTTCAATTGTCTACAGTTGAGAAATATATCCCATGATGCTTATTTATGTTTTTACAGAAGAAGGAAATGCAGTCACTTACGGTTGCCTTGGGGTGAATCACCAAACCCCAAGTACCGGGAGAACTGGGCCAGCATTGGCTGATTCCCTCCAGGGTGTCCCCAGAGTCTGGCACCCACAGGTGCTCCAGACATGTTTATGGAATGGGGGTTGGGAGAAGAATCATGGATTTCTTTTTAAGCCAAGGGCCTTGCTAAGCACTCCATGGCCTTGGAATTGCCAGCCTGGATGCTATATTGTGCACTCTACAAATACAGCAGACATGAACAAGACTATCCAGAAAGGCGGCATGGGGGTGCAGAATAAGCCAAGAACCAGACACAGGTGGCCAGGTGGTCAGCTCTAGGCTGTCATTAGTGAGTGGTATGACCACGTGCCCATTAGTCCAGGAACCTGTACTTTGTTTTTGTCAAAAGCACAAATGATCACTAAGACTGTAATTCTCTATATTTAGTGATATTGAGAGTAAGTCTGCTATACCAGCTTAAGAAAAAGGCAGCAAATCAACAGTTAAATATATACTGCATTCCTTTTTCAAAATGTAGCCATGTATCAAACCAAAAACAATGACGCTGTTTTATCATAAAACGAGATCATGTTACCGCCAACTACCTGGCTCAGCCCCAGATCGTCCATCAGCACTCTGCTTTGCTCCAACGCACTGTCACGGTGCTCGTGCAGAAATAAGCCTGACAGAGGAGCCGATGCGGAGCAAATGATGCGCACCTGGAACACAGGGACAGGATGGAGGCGTCACTCATGTTCCACAAGTTGAAGGCATGAACAAATCTCTCACAAAATAAAATTGTGTTTGTCATAACATGGAGCTTAGATTTTGCTTTTCAAATGTCCATATTTTTTTCTAATAGTTTGTATCTGTTTAAAGTGATATTTTTAAAGTGCACAGTACTTTTCAAAATATTTCCACATACCATCCCATGAAGTGGGGGGGCAAAGGCTTTATTGAGCAACTTCAGGCCTGGAGAGGTCTCAGCTTGTGATGCTAGACCAGGTCTTCCTGTTCTAAGATGAACAGTCTTTCCATCACCCCTGAGACATTTGCACCTGGCTGTTTGGAGCACGTCTCTGGGTACATCAAAGATGCTCTCCGGATGCACTGCACAGAGGTTACTGCTTTACTGGACAGGTGACTGCTAAGTTCAGTGCATTGCTACTTTCATTACACCCTGAGTTTCCAGAACCTACATTTATATCAATATCCTGCCAAGACATTCTTCAAAAAGACTAAGTTTTACAATAATACTTCTTGATTACGTATTTGAGTGAGTGGGCATATGTGATAATCATATGTTGGAAAGAGTTTTTATATCTTTATACATTTTATGTCCCCTAGTTTAAATACAAAACATCCTCTCTTTGGTGTTTAAAGAGTCCTAAATTTATTTTTAGGATTCACAGTTATCCTTTTAAAGTCATTATTTAAATAAATATGCCAATAGTTTAAAACAACATATTGACATTTGGGACTAGTTTTTCCATATCCAAATGGCCTTCCATCTCCTTTTATAAATTCTTTTAATCAAAGTGACACTTTCTTCATTCTTTAGATGGGAATACCCTTATTTCACAAATTTCTATGAATACATTCTAGAATACTGTCTATTTAATGCTAATTTCTAAAATAAGATAATTTTGACTACTCTAAATGTGTGATTCAGTTAACGTAAATGTTAGGAGAGTCCATCATATTGCCAGATGAATCTTTTTTTTTCTCTAATTAAGAGGTTTAACAATGAGAATGAGGTAGGGTTAGGGGGTGGAGATCATAAGCTTTCTTTAAGTTATTCCTAGCTGAAAGATTAAAAAAAAAGACTTTATCAATTCTACACTCTGAGAGCCACCTACTACTAATGCCCTTCTGCCACTTTCTTCTTGGAGCATGAGCCCTCTGAAAACAGAGTGCCACCTCCAGGCTCACTCCCTTTATTCCACTCCCACCCGGTGTGGTTATTTCAGAGCAGAGTCTCTGGATGCGTAACCCTGGAGAGCACGAGCGACCGACGGGGCTCGGCCCAGCTCCGGTGTTCTCAGCTTCCAGCCTCTCCTGGCTGTCTGGTCATGTGCACACGGACCCCACGGAAGCGCGCAGCGGCCTCTGTGTTCACTCACTGAGGCGGCTCCCTCGGCACTGCCCCAGAGCCCTGCTGGCTGCCCTTCACGCTCAGGCCGACCTCGGGGGCTCTGCTGCAAACTCCCCGCCCTGGGGACCCTTGTCACCCTGGATTCAAGTTCAGCCACCACTTCTCGGCATTCTAAGAAACACTCAAGGAGCCTGTGAACATGCGGGTTCCAGGCCCACCCTGGGTCCTCATGTGCCAGACGGGGTAGGCTGTGGAATCCAGATCTTAAGGAGCCCCGCTGATTCTGGTGCAGGTGGTCCTCAGCAGCGTTCCCCTGTGCCCACTGCCCCCGCCGCCTCCATAAAGATCAGCCTGCTCCCCCCCTAGACCCTCAGGGCACCATAGGTCCAAGGGATCATCCCACAGTGGTGACTTCACATTTAGTTCTGTGGACATTTGATTGCCGTTTTTTTTGACACTAAACTATACTTTCCATGATGGCAGGCACATCTGACTTTGCTTGTCACTGAACTTCTAGCACTTAGCACTGGGCTCGGTATGATAAAGGCTGTTGAAAGAATGGATAAATGAAACATTAAAGTCTCGCCTCTCCCTCCCAGAAGATTCTGGCACTTTCATCCTCCCACCAAAATCCCTTCAATTTTAAAATCACTGCTCTATTTCTGTATAACAGTAAAATAATATTTAAATTAACTCTAATTTGAAATTGTACTAATACTTTTACCATAAATACACATTTACAGACATATACTATCAACTGTGGTTCACTTTCATTGACAGCTTATTACATGCCGCACGATGTTCTAAGTGCTTGACATCTTCATTTAATCCGAACAGCCATGTGACATGAGTGCCACTGTTACTGACTTTTTCTACAGTAGGCAACTGAATCTCAAGAAGCTAAGCTTGTCCTCAAGATAAGCAGCCTGGCCCCAGGGCCCTCTCCTTAACCAGGAGGCTCTCCTGGGTCCGACGGATGGCCAACGGCTCAGCAATTCATGCTAAAACACGTGGCTAGAGAACCCAACAAGACGGCACGATGCTAGTTACTAGTATTTTCTGGGCCACAGGGAGGAGGTTTTTAGCTATTCATTCATATGGTCATTCATTATTTTATCAGGTCTATCATTTATTCATGCAACAAATAATTCACTGAGCACTCAGTTTAGGTACGGCATTGTGCTGTCTATCACCATAGGTAAAGCACACGATGTCTAGCTGAATGATGGAACCACTGACATAGCAGAGGTCTTACGATGGGAGATTTATTTGACTACTGCTACTGGTGCTACTAAGACTTACGTGACACTCAGCTTGTGCCAAGCATTCTTTTAAATGCTTTACATGGATTAGCTTATTTTGTCCTCACAATTCTCTGAAGCAAAAACATTATTATTCTGATTTACAGATGAGGGAATTGAGGAACAAAGAAGTAAACTAAGTGGTAGACCAGAATTCCAAGCCAGTGATCTGGCTCCACAGTCCAAAATGTTCAGTTTTGAGAAAATGCACATTACATCCTTACCTTAAAATCATAAAAGTTATCAATGAGAGTTATGAATCTTCGAGCCTGAGTCCTTTTCGACAGTGTAAACTGTGGAATGTTTCTCAAAAATACTGTATCAAAATTCTTGGATAGTTCCAAGTAGTCACTGGCTCCAAGTGGCTGTAATTAAAATGAAGCAAAGGGCAGAAAATTAAAATGAGTGAATTCTGGTTGCTCTTGGATTCGTTTCATTAGAAAACACTTTTTTTTTTTTTTGGTAATGATGTGACCCAGCTGGTAGCTTCAGGGTAACGATAAAATGGGGCAGTGTTTTCAGAACAGGACAAGGACGGTGGATATTAGGAGGCAAAAAAGAAGACAAGAGTATGGTGGGAGTAAAAGAATATGTGTCGCCCCCTCCGTTGGTAACTTGTAAGCCCCCTTCCTAAATCCAGTGTTCACTCTTTTTATTTATGTGACATAACTTTAAACATGTCCTAATAAATCCTTCCTAGGACTCAGCCATAAACAGCCACTGTTGTTAAATAGAGCTATCTCACAATGGCACGCTGAGTACCATGTCACCATTCTGAAATACAGACTATGCTTCAGTATGAAACCCGTCAGAAAACATTTTCATGTAAGTCGAGGTACAATGATTCAGGTGTGATGTAGGAGACACTGGGAACGTCCACAGCAGAGTGCAGGGGGTTTTAACGACTCGAAGTAGACGGAGGCCCCAGCGTAATTCGGCACGGCATGCTGCTACCCTCTCGATTCGAGAGGGTTACAGGGCTCAAGGTCCACAGAGTTATTCACAAGGATGCCACCTACAGATATAAAGTGTTTGTTCTTGAAACATGAATTTAACCCACAAAAATTATGAAACTATCTGCAAACATGTTCTTGGGGTTAGAAACATTCCCAGGAAATGCCACCCCTCCTTATTGTGCAAGTTGTGTGTGGATGACTCTACCTGTGAACAGAAACCATGAACTCCAGCGTTCCGGGGAGTGTTTCTGGCCCCACTAGAGTGTGGAGGGAACCAGACACTGAGTGTCCAGGATCTCCTGGGAGGTCCCTCAGAAAGCTCCTGGATCCCCCTGACCCATTTCTGGTGCTGGGGCACAGGCACTAAGCCTCCTCAATGTCCGGCAGAATCCATCAATGCTCTCCCGGTCCAGAAATGTCCCCCTCACTTGGGGAGCAATTAGCATGAAAACTTCTTTCAGAAATGCAGACAGGCCTAGGTTCCTGGGAGAATTAGGGAACTGCAAGGAGGGGAAGAATCATTCCCACCTTAGAGCCCATTCATTCAAGCCCACCGCTAGCCTAACAACCAGTTGAATACGGTTACGCTCCAGAAAGAAGGCTTCTCATGGAGGTCTGGGAGGTAAGAGCAAACCTGGGAGTCAAGTTCTTGAGAAGTGGTCCCCACTTCTATCAAGAGACAACAGTTCTAAGGAGGAGGTAGCAATTCGGAGACCTGGGATAAAGAGTCAGAGAACCAACCAGAAAGACTCCAAAGAATTAGCTGACTCCTGGAAGTCTGCTTAGGGGCTTCCCCCACCTCCTCTCACCAGCCAGATACCAAATGATATACCTTGCCTTTCCCATTTCCATCCCTTCCTAGAGCACGGTTACCTCCAGACCCAGTGCCTGACCTTAGCTGAGACTCCCCTGCTCACCTCAGCCACACAGTGTCTTGAGAGTGTCTGTCTGTCTGGCTGTGTATGTGTGGTTGGTTTAACCCTGACGCTCCTACAAGAAAACCTTGCTGTCAAACCCAATATGTACCAGGGGCATGTGTTAACAGAGCAGCTAGGAACAAGGGCTCTAGATTGCTTGGATTTGAATCCTTAGTTTTTTACTTATAAACTATGTGCTTTTGGCAAATTATGTAATCTTTGTGATCCTTAGTATTCCTATCAGTACTATGGGAATTTGATCCCTACCTGATAGGATTGTTAAGATTAAATGAAATCATACATGTAGAGCATTTAGCACAGTGCCTGGGGCAGACATTATCAGACCATTTTGGCTGAGTTTAATTTTTACCTTTTTGAGCTTAATGATTAGGCTCGGTACTAATGAACTGAGGATGTAAAGATGTGCCATTTGCTATGGGACCAGTTAGTTTTGTTCCATCACCCTAAAGTCTCAATCAGCCTCTGTGTAACCAGACGAGACTGTGGAATCCTCATGTAATGAAACAAATTACCAAAGCGGGGGTTGGGGGGTAGGGGGAGAAATACAGTGTCCTCATGCGGAAAAGGATGACACACAATAACACTCTCATGCTCTGAGGGTGACACACGCTACCTTTTTCAGATAAGTTAGAATTTAGTATCTCACCTTTTGTAAATAAGAAAGTACATGTAAAAAATGTAAAACCTTATCTTCAGTATGTACTTGCGTATAATTAAGCTCACTCTTTATGCGTGGATGTGATTTCTATCAGTATAACTACATGCCCAAGGAAAATCATCATCAGAAGTGCACTGAAGTGCCTAGGGCAACTGAAAATCAGAATTTTGCCCACTCAGCTATTTTTACAAATTATATACCTTTGTCAGTAGGTTCTGCATTTGCTATTAGCAAATATCCCTTTGCTTCATGTCCCTAAAACAATTATGTGCTCATTCACAAAAAGAAAACTAAGCCTCATATAGTTATCTATCTCCTTTAGAAACAATAGTCATTGGGGAGAACAAGGAGGTAGTGTTTAATGGACATAAAGTCTTAGTTTGAGATGATGAAAAAATTCTATAGATGGGTATTGATGATCGCACAATAATGTGAACGTACCTAATGCCACCAAAATGTACCCTTAAAAATGGTAAAAATGGTAAATTGTTACGTTATGTGTTATTTTACCACAATAAAAAAGATCATTAAAACAGGAAATCCCAATCTGGCCCATGGAGAGATAGCAATATTAGTTTTTCTTTAAAAACAGGAAAGAAGAATGAAATGTATTACTCAAGAAAGTCATTTCCCAAAAGAAATCAGCTCCACTAAGATTAAGGTTAATTTTAAATACAAAAAAGATTTTTTTAGTAAATAATAAAAGATTATGTTTTCTTATACTGGTTTCAATACCAAACCATCCAAGAAGTGACCAACAAATTTTCAGAATTGAATCTGGTGACAGATGGGGATTTCTCATTAATCAGAAATGCTTTTTTTTCATCAATTAAAACAAACATTTGTGGACAAAAATACAGAAGAGGCTTTGGTCTGTTGCTTCTGTTCATGTGACCTTAACTAAGTCTCCCTGAACTTCTGTGTCCCACATCAGAGGACCTGTCCCACAGGTCTGAACCAAGATTCAATGTGTTGACTGCATGCAAAATTTGACGACTATACCTGCCACATGGTAAGTGCTCAAAATGTTAATTAACTTACAGAGTTCATGTGAGAAGTACAAGAAATGATATATGCATATACACTATTTGACATACAACAGACAATTAAAGAGTAGCTATTCTTTTATTAACTGTTAAGTAAACTTTTCCTCAGCTCATGAAACCCAGCAGGCTAAATAAAAAAACAATTCAACTGATTCTAACTTGCCTCTGCCTTTCCGCACAAGAGGTAACTGCTGCTCCCTTTGGTCCTTTCTGCTGTCCCTAACCCACCAAAATTTCTGCCATCCAGGCATGCCAGCCTTCCATGAAGTCACACAGAGATGACAAAAATAGCTTCTGCCACAGGCCCACTCCCTCCCGCATGTCTTTCGGTGATCCCATTAACACTACTTGTAGGGGAAGCCCAAGGCCCACATAGTGAAGAGCCCCTAAACCAATACATGACACACAGGAAGTGGTTAATACATGTTGAATGAATTAGCGAGTCAATGTACAAATAAAACATAGCGTAGCTGGGGAGTAGGCCTTCCCATTCCTTCTTTTAAACCTATTTGCTTCAAAAATATTTGAAACACCACACACACACACACACACAAAATAACACCTCTTCTTATTTAGCCCAAATTCCCCACTTCCAAGAAAGTCTTTATTGGGTATCCTAATGCGCATGTAGGAAAATGTCTAGACCAAAATGTTAACACTGGTTGTCTTTGGGCGGTGCAATAAAAGATGAATTTTGTTTCTTTGTTATACTCTGGTTATCACTGTTATGTTAACCAAAATGTTAACACTGGTTATCTCTGGGTGGTGGGATAAAAGATGAATTTTGTTCTTTGTTATACTCTTTTTGACCCTCCCACTGCCTCCAAGGAACTTGTTACTTTCTTTTTGGGTTTTTTTTTAACTTGTGTAACTTTTAAACAGCAAATACAATAATGCCTTTTTTGGAGGTCATTTATATAATGGGCATCTTATCATTTGTGTCTCATCTGTGTGAGATCATAATCAGTTTTGACATGGACCATTTTTTTTCATGTTTTCTTATTCTACAGTGGAATTTTTTTTTCAGGGACATTTAAAAAGAAAAGAAAACATAAGCTGAACACAAATTTTCTGCTTTAGCATTTGACAAAAGAATAAAGGATTTGATATTTGGGATGAAATCTGACTTTAGTTATACAGTTACAGTCAATTACTGATTCTTTACCCTAGGGCAGCAAGAGAGGGGGAGGGGGAGGTGAATGGCAGCCTCCCCAAATAGCTCATGTTTGGTCCTCACAGCCGAGTATCAGGGTTCCCCAGATCAAAGGCCTAAGTAATGCCAAAACCCACGTCACAGTCCAGGTTGACATGCTCCCATTTATATCGTGTCTTAGTCCGAGCAAGTTTTCTCCATGTAAGCTTCATGAGTGCTGCGTTGGCAGTGCTCCCTTCCCCGTCGGTGTCAGACAGCAGCCTGCCCACTGGGGCCTGTGTGCTGCCTCGGCTCTGTTCTCTCGCTTCTGCTCCTGGACTCCGAAGGGACCCAGGTTAAACTCCATATTTCCATTCGTTTTATTCTTCCTTTTGTATTTTCCTCCACCTCCCATGGCTCATTTCGGCTAGTTTCCTCTGATCTCCCTTTCTAAGGCCATTACATTTCCCCTTAGCTGTGTTTTATCTGCTCTTAAACTCATCCACTGAGTTCTAAATTTTGGTTATTGTACTTTACATTTCTAGAATTTCTATTGGTTCTTTTTCAACACTGATATATCTCTTTTTATAGTCTCTAGATCCCTACACTAGAATTTCCAAGCCTAACTTTTAAAAAAACATCTCTTTCAAAATATAAGTCTAGCTGTTTAAAATATGAACTCATAATTTCAATTATCTGGAGTTCATAAATTTATTGGTGATTGTTCTTTCTTGTTCTCATTCACAATGTCTTTTCTCCTCATGTATTTGGCTATCTTTGTGTATTAGATTTTATCTTTGAAAAAAATACCTGTAGAAAAAA
Organism: Mormoops blainvillei; assembly: GCA_004026545.1. Lineage (NCBI taxonomy): Eukaryota > Metazoa > Chordata > Mammalia > Chiroptera > Mormoopidae > Mormoops > Mormoops blainvillei. The sequence goes on along the minus strand of PVJD01000505.1, from coordinate 35,493 downwards.
ATCCAAGTTCGAAGTCTGAAGTATTCTGAGCTACTTGGATCACACAAGGTTTTGACTTAGCTCCACAAGAGAGCTGGTTTATGTCTGGTTCACCCTTAATTCCTAGAGTGCAATACTTTGGGGCTGCATCAAAAGTAAGAGGCAATTTAGTAGGTTCCCATCCTCGCCTGGGCCTAGCTGCTGACTCTGGTCCCACTAACCCAGTGCAAATGGCCAAAAGGAACCTCGGTTCGGCTTAGCTCATTGTTTTATGGGACATTGCTAGTGCTCACCAATATCTACGTTTTCCTCTTCTTCCTAGGCACACAGCGAGACTATGTCCCCCAGGTTCTCTTTTGCATTTAGGTGACCATGTGATCAAGTTCAGGCAAGTCAGCTGTGAGAGAAAGTGATATGTATCGCTTCTAGATCTGGCCTGTAAAAACATCCCATGAAGAACGCACACTTCCTTCACTCATCTGCTGGCTGAACAGAGAGGGTTCTGAGGACTTAAAGGAGGCTGAAGGCACAACAGGGATAAAGCCTGGATCTGTGAAGGACCACATGGAGCGGAGTTTCCTGGCCAGTCCGCACTGGATGGTGATATAAGCAAAGAAACCATGTATATTTATTAAGCCTCTGATATTTCTTTGCATGCTGTTTGTTTCAGCAGTTAGCCTATCCTAATATTTATTTCACCCAGCCCCCTTCATTGTCAAACTAGAGGGTTGGTACAAATTACAGAGAAAGAGTCCACCATTACTGGAAGTGGAAGACTTCCTAACACTTTCTTATTCACAAAAGACGGTAACTGTCAAAACTTTCTCTTCAAATTTTCTTCATATTAAAAATTTTACTCAGGAACTGCATTTAGCCATTTCCAGCATCAAGCCTGATTTTAAAAAGTTATGTTTAAAAAGGTAAGTTTCTCATTATGATTTTGAGAAGATTTATTGGAAAGTTCTGTTCAAATTGAACATTCAATGTATTTTAAAATATTTTTATAAATTTATTTTTTCTCATGATTATATAACATATAGAAATATAATAAATATTTTCACCAAACCACATACAGATGCTATCGTTTCTGATGACTGACATCCTGATCACTATGACTGATAAACTGATACTAATGTTGCCCCAGGACTCACACCACTTTCCCTAGCATTCCATATTTAAAGGTGTCTGGGGCATTCAAATGTATTTACAAAAAAATTATCTAGAAAATTATGATAATTTTAAGCCCACTTCTATTGTTTTTGGAGAAATGAAGGAAGTCTATGTGAGGCAGTCTAATTACAGTAAGGCTCCAATCGTTCTTGGCTCCTCGTCCACACCCTTTGACTGCGACTTTCCAGCTCTCTGCCCGCTCTATTCTGCCCAAGTCTTCAGTCTGGCGTGGCCTTGTAATTTACCACAGCCAACAGAATGAGGCAAAAGAAACAATTTTCCAGCTCTGAGCTCAGGTCTCAAAAGGCTTTGCATGCTTCCACTCACTCTGTTACACCACCTAGGCTGTCCTGATGGAGGAGGAAAGACCATACGAAGGAGAGCCAGTTGTCTAAGCTGACAAAGCACCCTCGGCCCTCCCACAGCCACCGGGCCCTCCAAAACTGATGAGAATCCGACCAAGATCAGCAAAGCTGCCTGCAGCTACGTAAGTGGGCCCGAGAGATCCAAAGAACTTCCCAGCTGACCTACAGATGAAAACAGTAATAAAGGCTTATTGTCTTTTCCCTTGGCATGTGAAGTAAAGCTAATTAAATTCTTATTGTTTAAAGACACTGAATTTTGGGTGTAACTTGGTATGAAGCAATAACTAACTGAAAAATCACACTTGCTGCAGAGATGTTTACCTGAAAAAGCTCATAATTTTCGAAGTCATTAGCAAGTTTAGCACCTGTAGAAAATATGATCTAGCTTTTATAGCAAAATATTGGGATAACGGGGGGAAAAAAGGGAAGGGCCGGCAAGGAACATGTATAAAGGACCAATGGACAAACCAAAAGGGGGTGGGATTGAGGGTGGGAGGTGGGGGTGGGTGGGGAGAGGGAAAGTGGTGGCAGGAAAATGGACACAACTGCACTTGAACAATAAAAAAATTGGCTTATATAATTGTTAAATACATGGAAACATTATCATTTATGTTTATTTTTATAACCAATTTGGGAATATTTATGGTATAATATAAACCTTATTCTTAAAATAAAACTTATGATTTATTTTACACAAGAACTAGAAGAAAATAAGCCACAAAATTATATGCCTTCCTTACAGAATGCAAGAAGACTCAACTGAATAAAAACAGAAAGCTATAGGAGAAAGCAAGTGGATGTGAAAAGGAAAGGAGATGAGACAAGGACTGATTACAATAAAATTAAAATTATAAGAGCATTCAAACAAAAAAATGGATAAAAATTGTAATAGAAAATTCATGGAATAAAAAAATATAAAACATATAAGAGGCTAATAAACAAATGAAAAATATAAGCTCTGTATTAACCAAAGAAAGACAAAAATAACATGTTTTTCAGATAGCAATTTTGCAAAGAAAAATAAATTATACTACTCAATGCTGGCAAGCATGCAATGAAACATCTCTTACTGCTCAAAGAATAAATTAGTTCAGTTGTTGCAGAAAAAAATGTGTTGGATTGTATTAAGAGCCATAAAAGAACTCATAAACTTGACCCAGTCGTTCTGCCTCTAGAAATCAATCTATAGGAAATGATCAGAAATTCAATCAAAGGACAGAGACTATTCATAATTATGTGAACCAAAATGCAACTTTAAAATATAACAACAGAGGAATGGTTCAAGAAATTATAGCCCACTGATATAATGAAATAATATGCTGCCAACAAATAATGATATTTATGAAAAAATTTTATATGGAAGCATGCTTATGATAAAAAAAGATATTAAGGCAAAATTATAATTGCATTAAGGTATCTGTTTTGCTCAAGTTATCTATGTAGGGAAAAAGCTAAGTAAATATATAAAAAATGTGCCCTGGCTGGTGTGGCTCAGTGGATTGAGTGCCAGACTGCGAACCAAAGGGTCGCTAGTTCCATTCCCAGTCAGGTCACATGCCAGGCTTGCAGGCCGGGTCTCCAGTTCGGGGTGTGCAAGAGGCAACCACACATCGATATTTCTCTCTCTCTCTTTCTCTTTTCCCCTCTCTCTAAAAATAAATAAATAAAATCTTTTTAAAATGCTAACAATTGTTATTTTTCAATGGTTTGAGTGATATACTTAGAAGTATTTTTATAATCTTTATTTTTTTAGATTTTTCTATACTTTCCAAAAGGGAAAGAAAGAAAATATATTATGACAAAAAAAAAAAAAAAAGAGAGAGAGAGAGAATAAAAACAGAATGATGTTGTAGGGAAATGATGAAGATTAGTAGATACCAGGCAAAGTACACTCTTTATTTTTGGTTTTTGCTGTTTAGTCCCTTACCCCTTCCCTAATAATAATGAGGAGTGAATGTGTAAAATATTCAACATAATGCATATACTAAAGAGCTTGAAGAGTCGCAAATCTATTTAAATTTGAGGTTGCCCCTCTCACTTACTCCAGTGTACAAGACTGAGTCCCAGAAGTGTCAGTACTGTCTTACTCCTGTCTTTCTCTAGCACCTAGCACAGACCACGGAACAGGGTCTTCCAGAAGAGAAGATTGGTGGATAAATGAATATACTATCTCCGAGTCTTCTTCAAAATCAATTATAACTACTGAATGCTTAATAAATACAAAGCTTGTGCTAAATCCTACAAGAACTTTGCAAAACACAGAGAAGACACATTTCTCCACTCTTTTGACTTCACTCTCACACTACTAACTTGCATGCATATGATACCTATTGCAACTGCAAACATTTGTACTTTTGTTTTGCATTAGTTGATCCTCCTTTGTAAGTAAACCATAGCATAAGACATTTTTTGAAAGCATAATTAGTATTGTAAATTCATGCATTGTGTCCTATGAATAATTAAAGCATATGATTATTTTTGAGTACTAAATGGCACTTCAGTTAGTAGCATCCTTGAGTATGTTATTCTAGCTCAAAATTCAAGTAGCATTATCTCATGCAGATTCTTATGATAGATAATGATGATATTCTCCATCTTTCTACCTAAGCAATTAAAAAGTTTAATAGTCTTTGATGTGGCTGGTTATCGGAATAATTTTCTAAGCAGGAACAATTAAAATCCACTTATTTGATGGTTTGTGCATTCTCAACTATTGTTTGAAACTCTTTGTTTCTGTGGAAACCTGATGAAAACTTAAAGAACTTTAAATCTATAATGAGTTTGCAAAGAGCATTTGTTTTCCTTAATTACTGAAAGTATACAGCTGGATTACATGTAGCACAGTTTCTTTTCTAACAAAGTTTCAGGAAGAAAGACCTTGCCTTCTGTCTTCTTTCTCCTTTATGAGAAGTGGCACAGCTGTCTGCTTCGGTGTGACCCTGGTGCCAGGAATGGGGATTTTCTCAATGCCACATCAAGGTGAAATGCACGAGCTTCACCACCGGCTGCCTTCTGCCCTGCAATGAGCCGTTGATCCACTTCAGCACACACAAATGAGCTGTCAGCTTGAAGGTCTTTTTTCTCTGCCTGGTTAATGCTTGTTCTGCCACCATTATTTGAGCTCAAGTAGGATGATTATTATTTCAAGCGCTGTCCATATTATACTGTCCTAAGGGTTACTCTTTATCTGTATAGACTCCTGTTTATAAATTCTTTGTAGCGATACCCTGATGGCTCCTCATTAAACAAGTGTGTGGCATCTTGCTTTGTTTGTACAGAAATGACAACATCTTCTATCTTAAAGAGAATTACCTTTTAATAAAAAACACATGCTTGAACGAAATTAGAATGACTATGTCCCTTTTTAAAACAAACTAAAAATATATCAAATAATGTTAAAGCAATTTATATGCACCAAGTTAATACTGATAATAATCAGAAAAAACAGAGCACTGAAATGTGTATATCTGTAGAGTAAATAATTTCCCAAGATTGATCAAGTCATATGGCACCTTAATATGAGCAATCCCATTAATATGAAATCTATAGCATCCAGCTGCGAAATATCTTGCCATTTCAGAAACTCTTACACATTCTATTTCAGAAGGTGTTTTTTTTTTTTCCCTAAGGAGAAGTTTTACTACTTGATTTATATACTCTCAATGGCAGGAGGTTAGTTCTATACAAATCTACCAGATCTTTGCTAAACTCTCTATCCCCTCTGTGGCCAAATAATAATGGTTAATATAGTACTCTGGCTGGGGGTGGAGGGAGGTGTCGTATTTTTATTTTAACTGTGAATGTTTAGCAATAATGACTCAACAAGAATGAAATCAATGTGGCAAACAAAAGACAATTGAACCCTGTCCCCACCCCTATTTGACTAACTTTGTATATGTAACAGCTCTCCAAATTCTGGAAATATCTAATTCTGGAGATTCTGGAACTGGCAACTGTCACAAAACATAAGCTACATCAAATCAGATCCACTGAGTGCTTAATAAGTGAAAAGCACTGTGCTGGGTTTATTTCTATAAATATCAGTTCATTTGCGGAGTGAAAAACCCCCAAAATTAGCGTAAGAACATCTGACTTTCAGCCTGTAGCATGTAAAACCAAAATAAAAATAAAAATGTGGAGATAGGTTAAAAACACATTAGAAGAACACAAAGAATTAGAAAATCATTATCATTAGTATCATTATTACTATAAATAAGCATCACTTAATTTAAGTATTAACACAACTCCAAGGCAATGGTAAAAACTACAAAATGGTGACAGAAGGAGACCTGATGTGGGGCGGTGAACACACAATACAATATACAGGTGATGTGTTATAGAACTGTACACTTGAAACCTACATAATTTTATTAACCAATGCCACCCCAATAAATTCAATTTTAAAAACTGCAAGGGTCTGCATGAGATGGTAACAATTAATGTAATGGGTTGAACTAACTACCTGGGATTGAGTAAACCAGGCTATTGCTTGTTAGGTGATTAGCTGGCATCCAGTCGTTTAACAGACAGCTAATATTTGAGGGGAGTCAAGAATTTCTCATTTTGGGAACGGGATAAACTGGCGTCAACAATACCAGCTAAATCGACAACAGTAAATAAGTAGTGTAACTCAGCGCCCACTGCTCAAAAAGACTCCAAATACTACTGGAATAGAACGTCCTCACTAGGCAGTTTATTTAGCCTAAGTTTTCAATTTAACGATAGTGTGAGGGATAGTCGACAGTAGCCTAGAGTCCATGAAAAAGAGGGCTGCTTCTTTGGTTTGTAAGATTGAGGGAAATGGGCCTTCACAGTTTCTCACACAGACATTGGCTAACCAAGTCCTGGAACCTTTTCTCATGAGATTATTCAACCTGGCAAGACCTCCTACTTAGTTCTCATAGTGTCTAAAGTTTCTGAATTAAAGTAATTTAAATTAGAGGTTTAAGCTTTAGATTTTACAAGAAGCCATGGGGAAACTCTGGATTGCTAGGTTTTCACATGGCTCCCTTGCTACAATTTGTTTGGCGTCAACCCAACCTAAACAAACCAGGTTCTAGAGACATGGGAACAGCCCAAGTGAGCTGCACAGTGCATCGTACTGAACACTTAGCGCAGTGATTTTCAACCTTTTCGTCTGGCTCACAAACTAATTACTAAAATTCTGGAGCACACACACAAAAAAGTTTTTGCCTATCTGACAAAAAAAAATAGGTATAATTTTGATTCATTCGCACCAGACAGCTACTGTCATGTGGCTTTTGTCATTTTTTATTTGATACTCTAAGGGAAAAGCAGTCAGTACCCCCAACTAAATAGTCAGGTATCACATGTTTTAAAAATTCTTGTGACACACTAGTTGAAAACTGCTGACTTAGCCTAATTAGAGAACTCATATTCTTCACACCCAGGAACACAGATTGCAAAACCCTTTTCAAAAACATGCTATATACAAGCATGTGTGCGTGTGTGCATAATTATTTCATTGGTTAGTTTCTTTAAGGAGTTTTTGGTTAGAAGGTATTTAGTTTAATGTGATCCTCTACTATTAACCATGTGTGATTAATCCTTTAAAATAATATATTAAAAAAACTGTTTTAGCTGCACATAGCTAGTTCTTTGAAATGACTAATCCAGACATTAGCAATCCAGCAGACACTGAAAAACATATTGGTGAGGGAAAGAAAAACAGTCCATCTATTACTAGAATTATTTTACAAACTCATTTATTAAAATAATTCTGTAAAAAGCCCCTTCTAATTTCCACTGGAAGGGGAATATTCTTCGATAGTTCAAAACAAATAGACATTTAAATATAATGCCTCAGACATTAGATCTGACTGTACAGACTACAGAAGGAAATAATGCAGCCAAGGCTAAAATGTTTCCATCCTTTTATTGTATATTTTTAATATAATTATTTTAATAGAAATGTATATGGTAACAATGAAGCAATTAGTAACAACATGATTCTACCAAAATTATTGAAACCAGTAACTAGCACTTGATTGTTACCATAATCAAGCCATCCTGAGCATCCCCTCGGTAGAGGGCAGTGTTTGCTACATCTCTGTGGGAGGAAAGACAGAAATATGTCTGGCTTTGAGGTCTATCAAGAAGAAATTTTGAAGATTACCCACATGGTGCAAGATGAATTTCTATGCCCTTTGCTACTGGTCCTACATGTACATTTGAAACAAAAGGTCAGTTTCCTTTTCCTTTGGAAATCAGAGCTGAGAGGCATGAAAACTGACATTTGGGACACTTTAAAGGAAAGAGTGAAAAGGCTTTAGCATAGCAAAGAACTTAGTTTAAATTTCAGAATGAGGGCTTCTGAACATGTTAAACTCTTACAAATGAAGAGATTTTGTTATTTTTGTTTTGCTATTCCTTATCAGAGTTCACTAGGGACAAACAGAGCCCTCTTAGATTTGGATATCTGAAAAGCCTAATTAGAGCTGAAAGAGAAGTGGACATCAAAGAGTTATTACTTTTCCTCCTACTTTTCTGCTTTCCAAATCATGGAACTATTGGGTGAAAATGCTAATTCATATTCTAAAGATATTAAAAAGTGAAACAGAGCAAGTTTGAATGCCTCTCTCTGCTGCTCAAGAAACAAAGGGCCAAAACCTTCAAACTGAGTAAGACCAATAGAATTTTTTATTCCATCTTCTTGCCGAAAAGATGATCCTGAATTATATGTTGCCCAACTTTTACTAAAAGATTCAACGTTCATGAATGGACTGAATGTGAGTTTAGCCAATCTCTAAAATTTTTAAACTATTTCTCTGGATCAAGCCAAATAACGAGAAAAGCTTACTTTGTAAAGCACTTTTTTGCCCTCTATAGCATGTATTACATTGAACTGTACTTTGTCATTCCCGCCCCCCTCCGCAGCTTGGATATAGGAATCCGTACAATACAGACTTACACAGTCAGTAGGCATGGCTGACAAAACTGTCTTCTGGTATCTTTGGGGAAGCCCCATTATGAAAGGCCCTAGGGAAATTGTCATTGTTTCTATTGTACCTTTGATTTGGCTTTACTAGGACCTTGGCTCCGGTTCCTTCCTCTGACTCTGGCGATAAGATTTTCCAACTTCACCCTCCTCTCTTCCTTTTTTGATGTCAGATCAGGTGATTTTGTTGACTTCTTTAGACTCCAAACTAACACATCTCCAAAAATCACTGCCAGACCTCTAATTTCATTCCTAAATTTCTAATCTTCAGTCCTAGATTGCCTGTAAGCCCCCTGCTCCTACCTCAGGTATTTCTCTTAAGGGTCCCACCATTCCTCCGGTCATCCAAACTGAAAATGTCAGCGCCTCAGGACCCTGGGTGGCCCTGGTCCGGACACCTCCCTACATCCAGTCCTAGAGATTTCTCATATTCATTTTGTTCTTTTTATCATTTTAGAGGGCAATTAGGAGCTGAAATCCAGTCCACGCTCTGTTCACGAGGCCATGCTCCTTGGTGAGGGGCAGCCTCCACCCAGAGGAAGGAGCACACCTCGAAGGCATAATTTGCTCACTAGTTCCATGCCCGTCTTGAGGAGCGGTCATGTCTAATGCACACAAAGGCTCTGCACATGGCAGTCACACTGCCAATCTTCACATCCTTGTCAGGTTATCCAGTACAGATGTATTTCAAAGATAATGACTGCTTCGTTTTATGCTGATGAAAGGTTTAATCCAAACTCAATCCCGTGACATACAAGCCCCTTTACGTTGACTGCAACCCACCTACTCCGCCTGACTGCATACCGCTCTCCTGCATGCAATCTAAGTTCCAGCCATGACTCTTACGCTCTCTGGAAAGAGAGTTCTGGATTTTCAGAGCTTTCTTTCCCTTCAGCACTTGAAAGATGTTGCTGCACTGTTTTCAGGTCTCCACCACTTCTGATGAGAAGCAAGTCTCATCAGTCGTTATTATTGTTACCCTGGCTGCGTAGAAACTGTCTTTGTTTGGCTTGCGGCAGTTTGGCTGTGGTGCGCTTAGGAGTGATTTTCTTTGTATCTGCCTGGAGTTTGTTGAGCTTCTAAAATCTGTAAATTTACATCTTTTATTAAATATGAGAAAGAGTCAGTCATTATTTATTTTTTTAAAATTTCTACCCATTCTCTTTCTCCTTTCCTTCCAGGTCCCCAATGATGCAGTTGTACTTTTGATACAGTTTCTTATGCCATGAGGCTTTTTAAAAATCAATCTTTCTCTCTCTTGTTTTTTAGGCTGCACAATTTCTGTTGACCTACCTTCAAGCTCACTGACTTTCCTGCCATCTGCAATCTGGTATCAAGTGCATACAGTGAACTTTAAAACTTTCCTGTCTAGAATGTTTAACTTTTAGTTTTAGAATTTCCACTTGGTTCTTTTACACAGCTTTAATTTCTTTTCTTCCTGTTTGTTCATTCCCTTTCAGTATAATAACTCGAGGCTATTATAGGTATCAAAGCTACTTTAAAATCCTTGTCTCTAACTCCAACATCTGTGTCATCTCATGTTCAGGTTCCACTGATTATCTCTCCTCTTTTAAAATGGGTCAGATTGTCCTGTGTATCTGCATATATCTAGTCATTCTGGATTGCATTCCAGATATTGCAAGTGATATGTTGTGGAGACTTGGGATTCTGTTATATTCTGCCAAAGTATATTGATTTTTTGTTGTTATTTTAGCAGGTTAATAACTTAGCTAGTTCCAAACTCCCCACTCTGTCTCCTCTGCAATGAGCAGGAACTGAAATCTCTGTTCAGTAGTTTTTAGCCTTCCCTGTGCATGCATAGTTCACAGGTCAGTCCAGAGTTTGAACAGTTTCTACAAAGAATCTTGGGCTCCTTCTTGGTGGCTCTCCCCTTTCCATGATTTCTCCTATATTTTCCAGCTGCTCTGGTCTCTCAAGCCAGGAACGGTGCAGGTTTCTACTGAGTTTTATATGTCCCATATGAGCCCAACTGTAATCTGCTCTCAGGCAAAAACAAACAAAAAACCTTTTAAAAATCAGAAATTCATTAGCATTAATCCTTTTTTCCAAGTGTTGACAGTATTCAACTTTCTCCCTGTTTTTGTTTGCTCAACAGATAGCAATCAAGACAGCGCCTTCCAGACAGTTATTTTTGTTTTGTTTTGTTCAGAGTTATAGTTGTGATTTCCAGGTAACTTGGTCAAATAGGATCTATACTGTCATTAATGGAAGTAGAATCCTCCTGAGTCTTCACTTCTCTGAATATACTCTTTAATTTCCTACCTCTGTGTTATTCATAAAAACAAGCCCTCAGAGGAGGAAGAAATCGCTAAGGTTACTCTCTTGATCCCCTACTCTTAGAAACAACGAAAAAGCCACCCCCCACAGCCTCCTCCGCCTCCCTGGAGTGTTGGAGAGTCCGCTGGTCCCCTACACCGGCAGGCTCTACAACACTGCAGCCTTCAAGGCCCAGTTCCTCTGATGACTCTCAGCATTACGGTCATACTGACCCTGCACTGCTCACTATAATCTGCCGCATAGTCTAGAGATCTGTGTACTGACTACATTTTCTCTTCTAAATTAAGACTGTGTAAGTGTGGAGATTGACTTATTAATCTCCGTACCCCTTACAGCACCTAGAACTGTGCCAGCTTTCCATTAAGTACTCAGTAAATATCTGTTGAACGACTAGGGAGCAGTGCCATAAAATAAAACGGGTAAAGCTCTGTTACCCTGCATAAAAGGTAATTTAAACAAATGGAGAGCATGTTGGTTTATTTAACTAAATTTCTTTCCTAAAAGGAGGGCATTCCCAAGAGGAGATACTATTTGCCGACGCACTGGAACATACGAGTGGAAGCTACAACCTTTCCTAGGGTGTACTGCCCCATTAATCTTCCTAAAACATTACTTTATATGCCATGTTCCTGCTCGAAACCTAAAATGGCTCCCTGAGGATCATGGTGAGAAGTCTGGTTTTTATGAAGTATCTATCTGAGATTTTAATTCTTACTTCCTATTTCTCTCCAACATGTGCTCTGCTGTCATCAGGTAAGTATCTTCTGTTCCTCCAGAAACAGCTGGTACTGGGCTTCAGATCATGGTTGAAATACTTTCAGTCTCTTCATCTAAATTCTACTCACCTTCCAATGTCAAGACCAGTTTGTTTCCTCCTTAAATCTCATGTTTCCTCCAAATTTTCCCTGTTCTTAACTATCCTCACATTTAATTCCTGATGCACTCATAATACATACTTAACTAGTGAACAAGGGTCTTTAAAAGGGATTGTGATAGCTGATCACATCCAGTATTGTAGAGATAAGGTACTTGGGCCCACAGAGGTTAAGTGACCTGCCTATGACTACTCAGCTACATAGTACAGAATCTGAGAAAAGACTGAAATTTCTATTTCCTGCCTCTTTCCACTCTACTACGCTGTCTGGTATTTGGTTCATGTTATTTCCTTTATAAATTATAAACTCTTTGAAAGAGTTTACATTTACATTTACTTCCTTTATATTCCTTAAAATACAGTGACATACAGATCTGGAAGCATTTAAGAAATAGTTGTTGATCACTAAAATCAATCTAATATAATCTTGGTGGGGGGAATCTTACATACCATATATTTCTTGATTAGCAATAAAATATATGAGTTAAGTAACATTTGACCCTAAAATACATGGAAATCTTATCATTTCTTGATGTTATAGCTCATTTCTAGTTTTTTTCTCAAAATCTTTTGCCTGACTCAGTAGTATCTTCACCAAGTTTAAGAAACAAAAATAGTATATTCTAACAATTCTCAAACTTTTTCTTATAAAACATGTCTTAAAGTATATCTAATGGGATATATCTTATTAACTATTCTAATTAGCAACATGCTACATAATTACTAAATCTGAGTCAACTGATCTAATCTAAAGGGAAGATTCTACGAAGTACATCAAATCATCTACTTTATGGTGGGAACAGAAAAACTTGAAAATTAAAAATCAATTTTTACTTGATAAAAAATTTTTTTCCATTAAAAAAAAAGAGAGAGCCAGCTGGCAAATAAGCATTAGAAAAGCCAGCAGTGTTAAGTCTATTGAAAAAGAAAAGTCAAACAAGTAGTTTTAATGTGTTTTATAGTCATATCAATTGGTTGGTCTAGATTTTCTCAATACTTTACCAAGCATTTCACTATATAGGACTTCTGTTTAGAGAACTATTCCCAATTGTTAATTAGACCTGTGATACATTTATTATTAAACCCAAGCAAGATCATTTACTTTAAAATTTAAAACAAATTCTAATTTAAGAAAGCTAATGGTCATTTCAATGTTAAAAATTTGGTTCATGCTCTTTAATCCTTGTCTAGGCAGATAAATGACACATTCCTCCCAAACACTGATACAGATATTAAATATTACTTTGTCATACTTTCTTAGAGAAGTGATCTCAAAAAGAATATGAGGAGCTGTGTCTACTTCTGCTACTAGATCTGATCCCAAAATAATTTTACTCCTAAGACAAAGAACATATTGAAGGTGTACGGATCTTAGCATACTTGTTCTTCCCTTGATACCTCTGGGAATTGCGAGGCACTTTCGCCCCCATGACAGGGACCAGACACGTTTTTAAACCATTCCATCCAGCAGCACAATGTAAACGATATGCACAGAAAATGCAAGCCAGTTTTCTCCCTCAGAGAAGCTTTAGGAAGCTGAGTCTGAGAAGTCCGTGCCTTCCAGAATTTAAAATCTGTAGCCATGCGCTGCAGCACCTGAAGAGCTGTTCTTGCCCCAGTTTGGGAACAGACGCTGAACAAGAAGCTGAACTGTTCAGCTTCACAATGTGTCCCAGTAACAGAAAACCTCCCATGTGCAGGAAGGTGTTCTCTGAACACAGTTTTTCTCCAGTTCTTCTGATACTTCTTCACCTACTTTCCATCACGGAAATGACCACATTTATTCTAAGTGGCCACACTTTTCAAATTTCTAATCTAGTCCCTGCTTTATGGGCATTTCTCTAAGTCTTTTTCCTTTAAACTAGTAAAACAAAAACACATCAACAACTTTTAACCTAATAAATAGCTATTTCCTTGGAGGATATAAACCATCATCAACAATTAGTAAAACCTGACCCTTCAGTTCAACCTTTGACTGTGCAGAGAATTCTATTTTTCTTTTATTTACAAAATTTCAGAATAATTAAATAAATTCAGGTAAAAATTACTAGTATACATCTTATGTTTTTAAATCATATTACGACATAGGTCAATTATGAAATTTTATTCCAAAAGCCTTTCTTATAAAACTGAGGGCCTGTATAAAACAGTCTAGGTCATGCTAGGTATGTTGAAATTTTACATCTAACTGCATGTATCTTAAGTTCCTTCTCACACATTCAATGGCATCCCCCAAATTGGTATTGCAAAGCAACTGAAAAGACCAGAGTTTGTAGGAGGATTCGGGATTGGTTGAATGGATAGATAAGATGATTTTCAAGGTGCTTTTCAAGACTAAGACTATGATTCTTTCCCTTAGGAGCTGAGTAGGAATGTGGGGAGGAGAAGAGAGGACAGAAAGGCCTTAGGGCTCATTTTTGGCACTGGATTCGCATTTCTGCCTACAAGAACCCGACCAATTCTCTCCTAAGCTCTGCTCAGCCTCACTTCTGCTCCACCCGTGTCCTGAGTTTGGCCAGACTGGCTGCCTGCCTTATTTGGGTGTGGCGCTGCCAGAGGCCAGCAGATTTGGGGACTGGCCGCCAGATCAGCAACGCTGCGGGGAAGGGAAAGGGCCAAAGAGATTCCTGGGCTGCCTTAGCTCTAGTGATTAACCCTGATGCTAATCACCATTGTTGGCATCCAAATACCAACAGACTTGACCCTTGGCCAAATAGTAAAGGTAAAGGCTATTCATCCTTTAGTACAATATTTATTGAGAGTGTAGCAAGCACAGGGCATAAACCAGAAGTAGTTTCCAACAAGCAGTTTCATTTGGAATACATCAAATGAAATAAAGCATAAAACAGAAAGAGAAGGGAAATGTCTCTTAACAACTCCCCAAGAGATACTGTTCAGTACAGCTTAAGTCTAATGATTATAAACTGATATAATCAAGATTAATAAACAGATGAAGGTCAAAACATGTATCTGATGTACCTACTTACCTTGAATGCTAAGAATGAAAGAAGAAAGCTAATAAACATGAAGTTGACGGCGAACAATGTTACACCCATGCATATGCATCAATTGATATATTTTTTCTGCTCAGACTTTTTACAAACACACCTGGCCACCTATCATTATTTTCACAACACAAATAACAAACTACTCTTGCAAATAGTTACTTGTGAGCACAGTTATCAGTTGAGGAAACAATTTTCTGCAGGTGTAAAAATTACATTTCTCAATAAGGAAAATTTAGGTATAGTCGGTTTACTCATTAAGCCTTTAGAATTCTGTTTTTGCTTGCTTTCTTTGAATAGGATTCTTTCATTTTGATCCACAAAAGTTAACCCTAAAGCAAGTGGTTCTCAAACCTTTTAGTTCAGGATCCCTTTATACTCATATTGAGGAACCCAAAGAGCTTTCTGTTTATACGAGTTATCTCTCCTTATAGGTACTGTATTAGAAATTAAAATGGAAATTTAAAAAAATAATGATAAAACCATTACATATAACCCACCAAATTAACATAAGTAACACTGTAATGAAAATAATTATATTTTCCAAAATAAAAATAATTTAGTAAGAAGAGTGCATTGTTTTGAATTCTTTGCAAATCACATTAATGTCTGGCTCGGTAGAAGAGAGCAGAATTCTTGTATCTGCTTCTACATTCAGTCTATTGCGATACGCTGTTTTGGTTGGAGTATATAGGAAAACCTGACCTCACACAGATATACAGTTGGAAAAGGGAAAAGTATTTCAATAGCCTTATCAGATAATGGTATTCTTTGCTACATGGAAACTCAGTAAGAACGTCCTTCCAAAGAGCACACTATGGAAAGTGGGGGAAAAGAGTACCTTTATTGTGGAGAAATCAGACAAGCACAACCTCAGACAAGTTTGTTAACATTACCAGTAGTGAGTCAGGTCGATAGTATGTACTCTTGATATGATGTTTGAAAATAGTACTTGACCTCTGTGGTCTTCCTCCCCAACGCTCATAATTTCAGTCTAATCATGAGAAAAACATCAGATAAATCCCAATTGAAGGACATTCTACAACATAACTGACCAGTTTTCCTCAACACTGTCAAGATCATCACAAATAAGGAAAGTGTGAGAAACTGTCACAGCCAAAAGGAACCTAAGGAGACATGATGACTAAGGGTAACGTGGTATTCGAGATGGGATCCTCGAACAGAAAAAGGGCATTATGTAAAAACTGAGGAAATCTAAATGAAATAAGGACTTCAGCTAATAATAACTTATCAACACTGGTTCATTAACTGTAACAAATGCACCATACTAATGTAAGACGTCAATACTACAAAACTGAATTCGGGAGTATATGGAAATTCTCTGTACTATTTTCTTCAATTTTCCTGTAAAACTAAAGCTGTTCTAAAAAACAGTGTCTATTTTAAAATTGTTTAAACTTTGACACTAGTTTTTAAAATATTAAATTGAAAGGTAGAATCTGCAATAATATCAGTGTATTTTTAAAATTCTGTTATGTTAGGACTTCCAAGCAAGATGGAGGTGTCGGTTCCTCCACTTCATCTCCTCGCACAACTAAAAGAAGAACAACAAATTTAAAAACAAAAAATAACCAGAACTGCCAGAAAACTGACCTGTATGGAAGCCTGACAATCAAGGAGTGAAGAAGAAACATTCATCCAGACTGGTAGGAGGGGCAGAGACAGGCAGCCAGGGCAGAGAGGACGCGCTGCAACGCTGCTGCTGGCGGACCAGGGAGGGCGAGGCAGTGGCTGACGGACCAGGCCATCCCCCATTTGCGTGCAGATAAACCAGGAAGAACAACGGGGGAGCAAGAAAGAGCACGCAACCCAGGGTTCCAGTGTGGGGAAAAAAAAGCCTCAAAACCTCTACCAGTAAAAACCTGTGGAGGTTGTGGCAGCGGGAGAAACTGCCAGTTTCACAGGAGAGTTCGTTTGAAAGACACACAGGGTTTTAGAATGTACACAGGCCCACCCACCTGGGAATCAGCACCAGAAGGGCCCAGTTTGCTTGTGGGTAGCAGGGGAAGTGACTTACAGCAGGCCAAGAGCCAAGCAAGCAGCCCTGCTCCCTCTCTGATCCCTCCCCCACATACAGCACCACAAGGCAGTGCAGTGGGTTGCCCTGCCCTGGTGAATACCTAAGGCTTTGCCCCTCAAACATAATAAGTGTGCTGAGACAAAAAGACAAAAAAAAAAATATATATATATATGGCCCAAACGAAAGAACAGATCAAAGCTCCAAAAACAGAGCTAAGCGATGAAGAGATAGCCAACCTAAAGGATGCTGAGTTCAAAACACTGGTAATCTGGATGCTCACAGAAATGGTTCAGTATGGTCATAAAATGGAGGGAAAAGTGAAGGTTATGCAAAGTGAAATAAAGCAAAATATACAGGGAATCAACAGTGAAGGGAAGGAAACCAGGACTCAGATCAACGATTTGGAGCAGAAAGAAGAAAGAAACATTCGACCATAACAGAATGAAGAAATAAGAATTCAAAAAAATGAGGAGAGGCTGAGGAGCCTCTGGGACAATTTTAAATGTTCCACTATCTGAACCATAGGGGTGCCAGAAGGAGAAGAGGAAGAGCAAGAAATTGAAAACTTATTTGAAAAATAAGTAATGAAGGAAAACTTCCCCAATCTGGTGAAGGAAATAGATTTCCAGGAAGTCCAAGAAGCTCAGAGAGTCCCAAAGAAGTTGGACCCAAGGAAGCACACATAAGGGCACATCATCATTACATTACCCAAGATTAAAGAGAAGGAGAGAATCTTCAAAGCAGCAAGAGAAAAGGAGACAGCTACCTACAAAGGAGTTCCCATCAGACTAACAGCTGATTTCTCAAAAGAAACCTTAGAGGCAAGAAGGGGCTGGAAAGAAGGATTCAAAATCATGAAAAGCAAGGGCCTACACCCAAGATTACTCTATCTGGCAAAGCTATCATTTAGAATGGGAGGGCAGATAAAGTGCTTCCCAGGTAAGTTAAAGGACTTCCTCATCACCAAGCCCTTATTACATGAAATGTTAATGGGACTTATCTAAGAAAAAGAAGATCAAAACTATGAATAGTAAAATGACAACAAACTCACAACTATGGACAACTGAACCAAAAACAAAAACAAAGACAAACTAAGCAAACAGCTAGAACAGGAACAGAATCACAGAAATGAAGATCACATGGTGGGTTATCAGTGGGGAGGGGAGTGGGGAGAATGGGGGAAAAGGTACAGGGAATAAAAAGCATAATTGGTAGGAACAGAATAGATGGGGGGAGGTAAAGGATAGTATAGGAAATGGAGAAGCCAAAGAACTTATATGTATGACCCATGGACATGAACTAAGTGAAGGAATGCTGGTGGGGGCAGATGTGAAGGGGAGAGGGGAATAAAGGGGAGAAAAAATGAGACAACTGTAATAGCATAATCAATAAAATATATTTTTAAAAAGTAAAAAATAAAATAAAATGAAATTCTATTGTATTAAAACCCATTAGACTTGTACTTTATATGGATCTTTTTGTCATGTATGGTTGTTAGAAAATATTGGTTCAATAAGTTATATAGGTCTTCCAAATGTTGACATGTTTAATTATATAACGTCAAAATGTTTCATTTGTTAATATCACTATCAATCTCACCAGAAAAAAATGCATAAAAATTGGGAAGCTGTCAAGTTCATGGTGGTGGCAACAAGCCTTCCAAATTCTAATTTTCACTTGTTTGCTCAAATGTTATCACTGGCAACAACTGCTCTTACTTGTTTTTCTTAAAGTGACAGTCTTACTTCATTCATTATCAAGAAAATGTCTGTCAAACATTGTGAGGAAATATCTGCCAAGCCTGAATAACCACAGTTTGTCCCTCATTCTTTCAAGTAAAAATGTCATTGCATGAAAAAAGTGGCTAGTTCAGCTAGCAACTCAAACAATTGCACAGGGTCTTTTCCTCAGGACAATTGTGCTCATTATACAGCAGAAGTGCTTCATGTATACTTCCCTCATCACGAAGAAAATTAAAAAGACATGTTCTCAAGGGTTGTTATTTAACAAAGTTAATCATTTTTACTGCTTCTTCAGAGACATTGTGAAGTGAAACTGGATTCTTTTTTTCACAACGATTACATGGGCAATGAAGAACACAGTATGGTTTAGAGCTACTGCCTTGATTCAGCTAAGGCTCTAGCAATTTAACCCACCATTGTTTTTCTACCATTATTGCAAATGTCACCACAGTGAAAAAGGCAAAAGTGTCCTAGTATTATTAAAGAGCGTTTTGACCTCAAGGACTCCTAAGAGCCACATTTGAGAACCACTTACTTAAGCAACCATATTTCTGACTTCTCCACTACCCTCCGGTTGTGCCAAGTAACTGTGCCAAGGTAAGGAATGGAAACCTAAAAGCTTATGTCATGTCCACAGAGATTAATCTGCTTCACTTCCTTTTTACCACTGCTCTGATACAGAAGGAATGACAGGGAACTAAGACCGCCCAAGCATACTCTCCTTTACCCTCCCACAGTTCCCTAAAACAGGACTTCCCAATCTTTTTCACATCATGGCAGGGAGAGAAAATGATATTTTTATTAAGGAGTAAAGGAGCGAGGCTGCCTAAGCCTTAAGGTCCCCAGCCTGGAGGTAAAGGCCCTATACAGCCTTCAGGAGGTTGTCGGGGTCGGTAGCTGTGCCCATTCCCATGGGTCTGCCAAGGCACATGAGTAGGACAGTTCTGTACTAACATTCTCAGCACATCTGGGTTCTCAGACTGAATCTCTATTCCATACCCGGCTTCATGCTCCATGAAAGGCTCAAAGTTTTTTCCAATGTGTGAATTCACAAAGTATCTGATTGTATTTCATAGCAGAACTAGAATTATATTAATGTAATTTGGTGCAATTAATGTAACTTGATGTAACTTGTCCAGAACAGTTTCAGGTAGGGTTTAGTGATTAAGAGCTCAGTCTTATTCCCCAGAGTTCAAAACCTTGGCTCTGCCACTTGCTAGCCGTGTGATCTTTGGAAAGTAACTGAAGATTTCTATGCCTCAATTTGTCCACCTATGAAATGGGGAAAATAATAGTGTCTACCTATTTTAAGTATAAAATGAGTAAAAAGTGCTTAGATGATGCCTGATAAGTGGCCATGTTTGCTATTATTATTATGCAGGTGCTACAGGGTCTCCTAATTGGGGCTGCTTCTCTGAGCACAACAGTGTTAAACTGCAAATTTGCAAAGAAAGAGAATCCCAGAGATATCAATAGGCTCCGTGTTAACCTGCAGGGTTGCACATCTGAGGGAACATGCTTGAAGCAGGCAGGGGAGAGAGGGAGAGAGGAGAAAGGAAAGTCCGGAGCCTTTATAGTTTACTTATGGCATGCATCAGGGTTTAAACTCAAAATCTTCTTCTCCCTGTCAAGACAAAAAGAGATTAATTTCTACCTAATATGTAAGTCTAATATGTATTATTTTTCCTTGAGAGGGGCCATGGTGAAAAAATAATCATTACAGACCATCAACCCATCCATTTCTCACCAAAGGGTTGTTTTCATGACGGTGTCAGGATTGTGGCTGGATGAGCCTGGGGCTTCAAGAGCCTCCCAGAGCTAAAACGAGTGATCCAAAGCTGGGACTGCGGCAGACACACCAGCTTCTTTACCTTGGGTTAAATATGTTTTTTTCTTTACTGAACAGTTTTTGGGAACTACTTATCATGGCTCATAAGATCATTATAACTAATTAAGAGGTTAGGTTACATCTGAAGCTGAATGGTTTCAAGAGTCCTCTTCACATAAGTATCAATATCTGCACCGCGCCACAGTTATAAAGTTGCAAAGAAATACAAAATTATCATAACAAGAAAATAGTCACAACTGAACTGACCCTTAAAAGGAGCCTGTCCTCAAACATCCCTCATAACTTAATACTAGTACCTATCCCCAGCCATCATGTCGGTATCTTTTGGAGGCCATTCAGTGCTTGTCTGATGTATCAAACGTCACACAATTACAATGCAGATAAAAAGCAAACCTACCCATGCAAAGCCACTGACCAATGAAGATCTCACCAACTTGAGCAAGAAAAGAAATCAACAAAACTTTAAAAGAAACACTGAAATATTCAAAAATTAAAAGATTTTGAAAAAAATCAGGAAATCCTTAAAGGTTTTTGTAAAAGTGATTTTCTATGTAATTGAACAACCAAATCAGAAAGTGCAAGATATACTAATTCATCGACTTAAAACATTGTCAAGCAAGTTGTGCCAAAAATAAGTAGTAATTTGGCCCTGGTCAGATAGGTCAGTTGGTTAGAACGCTGTCCTGAAACACTAAGGTTGCAAGTTCAATCCCCAGTCAGGGCACATATAAAAAGCAACCAATGAATGCATAAATAAGTGGAACAACAAACTGATGTTTCTCTTTTTCTCTCTCTAAAAAAAAAAATAAATAAATTAAAAAATGTAAATAAATAAATAAATAGTAATTTGTTCACTGTTATTCTAGGAATTTAGTTCTTGGTGTTATTATAATCCATATTTTTGTCCAAAAAGATCACAGTGACTTACTTTTATGTGTTATTTTTATTTTCCGAGATAAATTCTCAATTAATCTTCTTCCCCACTACCTCCAAACCACAGACTGAAGATTTTGGTCCCTATTTAGCAGCCTTTTCCTGGTACTAAGTCTTTTGAGGTCATGAGCCCATTAAAAATATAGATAAATACTGTACTTTTATCTACTCAGTATGAGCTCCAAGAGACTGTCTTTACCGCACTATCCCAAGACACAACAGGTCTGCTGCTCCTGCCTCCTCACCAGGACCCTTCTGTGGAAGGAGGAGGAGCTTTATCTTTTGGACACGCAATATTTTAATCAAGTTTATTTCTCTGGCAAAGGATGTAAAAATTAAATGTTAAGCCTCAATAAAATTTTTTGTGGAGATATTAGGCTATCAGGACTTTGGTAAGACTGATCCAGTGGAAATGTGAAGGGTCCACATCGCCCAGAATGACTTTGACTAACAGAGAC
Source organism: Mormoops blainvillei (assembly GCA_004026545.1). NCBI lineage: Eukaryota > Metazoa > Chordata > Mammalia > Chiroptera > Mormoopidae > Mormoops > Mormoops blainvillei. The sequence continues at coordinate 13,821 of PVJD01000505.1, read as the reverse complement.
TGACATTATCGCCCTGTCAGATGATCCTACTTGATCCTAAACCTTATTGGTTTTGCAGTACTTTATTTCTGTCATTACAATTGTAAGTTGGATTCATCTCACTGGTTTAAAAATGACAAATGTACATTGGTTCGAAGTAATTAAGTCACTAGCTAGCTTTTAAGAAAAGTAGTTATGAAATAGATGGCAGGTATAAATGAAGACTTTTCCTTCCCTCTTACTGAAAAACAATTGTTTTTTAGTGACCTAAACATCAAGATAAGTCAGAGATCAGATGGAATGATGATTTATACAAAATAATTGATTCATTATGCTTAAAGGTATGTATAATTTGGATTTGCTTTTCTCAAGATTTATAGTCAATAAATACATTAAATATCCATTGAGCACTGAGAATTCCAGAGCTTTTAAAAGACAGAGCTCATATCTATAATGCATCAAGGTCTTTCTCACTTATATGAATGTGTGTATATGTACATTTTTCTCTGTTGAATATATTATTATATAACATAGATATCATAGTAATAAATATTCACTTTTTTTGACCGCGGCACAAATAGGCCAAATAATATGGCAATAAAACATGGGTACTAAGAACAAGGAACAAAAATTCTTTTGTCATACTTCCTTGGATCATGGTAATATTACTTCATCTTCCTTTCCCCACGTACTAACCTCACCTCAATTAAAAAATAATTATTATTATCTTATTTTCACTTTTATAAAATATTCCTAATGTTGATTTTAGTTTTGTTTTCAGCAACAGTTGACAGTTCTCTCTGTATTTCCAATTTTTGTTTTAGAGTCTAAGTGCAAATTTTGTGCCAATATCTATAAAAAGCGCATCCATATACAGATGAGTATTTCCCTTAATGAGACTTTTAAATCAGTTCTGACTCTGTGAACAGTATTTTAAAATCTGAAACAAGCAGAGAGGAAAATATGAAGTGTTTTAACATGTGAAAAGGCCAATGAGTCTGGACGTGTCTGGATACTTACTCTCTCACACAGCTCTTCAAATGTGCAGTCGGCCACGGTTCCACAGGCTTTATTCAGCCACAGCTCTCTGCCTTGCACTTTTAGAATCCTTGGTCTAGTTACTATGGGAACATGAACAAAGACTCAATCTTGTCTGGATAATTACTATAAAATTCATCTCTTACAGATAGGAAATGCATAGCTTGATGAATAATAGCACATGATTCAACACATAAATTAGACAAAATGCTGATACAATGACTGCCACTTGAGCATGGCATCAACCCATATACAGCAATGGAACTTATTAATTGGTCAGTGGAGATTGGGCATTGTGTTCTAAATGTATTCTCTTTCAAGAGAAATTAACTTACGTACAATCATTTTGTTTCTGAGCCAGCTCATCAAACAACTTATCCATGACAGCCTCCACATCAGCTTCACTTGTGCTACAGTGAAAAGAATAATAGAATATGAAATTAATAACACTTGAAGCCAACATCAAACAGCTGCCGGAGCCTGCTTAGCTTTTTGCCCATAAAAAAAGAGAACAGGATGTTATGCTCTAAATACAAACATTAGATTTAGAATACACTTAAAAGTAGAGAATATTAACTCTCAGGTAGATGATTCTGCCTTATTTGCATACACTGAAAGACTTCTGTGCTTCTAGCTGTTTCCAGTAATGAGACGATACAGGCGGAGTAAATCCATTAATACTATGTGTACACAATGAGAAGAAAAGCTTCTGGCTCTCTCTTGCATGCAAAACAAGAGCAAATAGACAAGGCAGTCAAGCATCCAGCAACGTATCCTTTGAAATCTCTACTGAGAGGCTACATGTGAAATTAAATATTGAAGGTGCTTTTCTAAAAAATCAAGTCAAGCCACTGACTGAGAGGATCAAGCACCCAGAATTAAATTACCAGCTTCAAAATACCAGCTTGATCTGCACATCAATAATTTTATCAGACTTTGAGTAGGAGGACAATTATAAACCACAGAGTTTCTCTCCAACATATCCTGGTTGAAAATTCAAGAAAACTCTCTCCTTCTGTTATGCCCACCATTGCAGCTACTATGAAGTTAGTTTCATCAAAGAATCTTTTGTATTCTAATTAAAAATCACCATATGGTATAGAGAACCCACATGTATAAATGTGATAATACTATGGCCTTTTTTTCCTCTCACCTTTTTTTCAAGAGGAGTTGGTAAATTAACAGTCAATAAAATAAAATAACTGGCAGAAGAAATAAATGTTGTTAAAAAAAATCTTCAAGTGAAAATGGAAGTTTACTTCAACTTTATCTACATACAAACTTAGAATGATCAGCCAATATCCCTAATTTGGACACACCAATTACTCTTATCTAAGTGTAGAAGCGAATCGAACTCAATTCTGGACATCCACCTTAATAAAGTCCTATTGAAAATTAATATGAGAAATTATTTTCTCTTTAGTTTGAGTTTAAACTAAACCAAACTAATGTCTTCCTTGAGATAATTGTCAGGTGGTAGGCATTTAACACACAAACACATAGTTCTTCAATTGTTCTACAGCAAATGCCTTTAAAATGCAACATAAAGCACAGTCATTATGAAGGGTTTGGAACTGTCGTATTCCAAGTAATAACCACTCCACCTCAAAGGATCTTAAAAACACTATTTGCAATGCTTAACTTTGTAGGGGGTGTGTTACTGGACTTACATAAAGCCTTGTACAGCATTTGAACAGAACCGTATTAAGATAACAAAATGACACCACAGAAAGAGTCTTATGGAGACAAAAAAATCAATTTTATTTTTTAATTCTTGTTTATTCTATTACAGTTGTCCCAATTTTTTCCCTGTTTGCCCTCCTCCATCCAGCCCACCTCCCGCTCCCACAGTCCATCCCCACACTGTTGTTCATGTCCATGGATCATTCATACATGTTCTCTGACTAATCCCTTCCCCTTCTTTCCACCATTCCCCCCTCCCCACTTTCCTCTGGCAGCTGTCAGTCTGTTCCCTGTTTCCATGTCTCTGGTTCTGTTTTGCTCATTAGTTTATTCTGTTCATTAGAGTCCTCTTATAAGTGAGATCATATGGTGTTTGTCTTTCACTGACTGGCTTATTTCACTTAGTATAATAGTCTCCAGTTCCATCCATGCTGTTGCAAAGGGTAGGAGTTCCATCTTTCTTTCTGCTGCGTAGTATTCCATTGTGTAAATATACCATGGTTTTTTCATCCATTCATGTTCTGATGGGCATTTAGGCTGTTTCCAACAGTTAGCTGTCTATTATAAATAGCGCTGCTATGAACATAGGGGTGCATAAGTTCTTTTGACTTGGTGTTTCAGGATTCTTAGGGTATAATCCCAGCAGTGGAATTGCTGGATCAAAAGGCAGTTCCATTTTTAATTTTCTGAGGAAATTCCAAACTGTTTCCACAGTGGCTGCACCAGTTTGCATTCCCACCAACAGTGCACTGGGGTTCCCTTTTCTCCACATCCTCGCCAGCACTTGTTTGTTGATTTATTAATGATAGCCATTCTGACAGATGTGAGATGATATTTCATTGTGGTTTTAATTTGCATCTCTCTGATGGCTAGTGATATTGAACACTTTTTCATATGTTTATGGGCCCTCTGTACATCCTCCTTGGAGAAGTGTCTATTCAGGTCCTTTGCCCATTTTTTAATTGGACTGTCTGTCTTCATGGTGTGGAGTCATGTGAGTTCTTTATATATTTTGGATATTAAACCCTTGCCCGATGTATCACTGGCAAATAAGTTCTCCCATACAGTTGGTTCCTTTTCCACTTTGATGATGGTATCTTTAGCCATGCAGAAGCTTTTTAATTTGATGTAATCCCATTTGTTTATTCTTTTCCTTTATTTTAAAGGTACAAAGAAATCACACAAGCCAACGTAAACGTCAGTGCGATGTCAAGCACAGGCATGTTTAAATGGCTTTGCTAACATCAATCTTGGTAATTCATTTGGAATTGCCTCCATCTTGTGGTGGTGGTGTTCACATGCACAGCTGCTGGGGAAGGGCACTCCTTTCCAAGAGATACAGAAGGGAGAGAGTAATGCCAGCCACATCTGGTGGCTTTCAAAAAGTTAACCAATATGGAGGGAGAGCTAAATTCTGAAAAATTACCAAGACAGAAGACAATTACACTTCTAAAAGTAAACTTCCTTAGTAGTGATTTCTTTTTCACTCTGTACTCTAATATACTATAATATTAAAGCATGGCTCACTAGACTTTAGTCAGGCCACACTCTCTATGTCATCTATGAAATTCCTATATGCCATTTCATTTATGGCAACATTATGTGTGAAATTACACAATTATTTTATTATAACAGTATCTTAAAAGAATTCTATTACATAATCATAAAATGTTACTCAGAAATTACAATACATAAAACAAAAAATTGTATTGGTGTTAAGTGGCCTAAAAATAAATATTTGTAAAAGCATTTTATGTAACATACCATTAAACAGACTTATTCATCTATGTCAACTTGCATTTGACCTCAGGAAGTAAGTTCTACTGACCTTCTGGGAGACAGGAATCTTATCTTCATATTGTCTTAAAAGCAGAAGGGGCAAGTGTGTTTTGGTTTCATTATATGCGTCTATACTGATATAAAATAAATAAGGGCAGTATGAAAGGAATCCTTACTAGGACTCCAGGAACAATGCATTCAAAATCCCTAACAAATGACTTACAAGATAACACTAGTCTTCCCACATTCCACTCAGATTTCAGATTTTTCTACTTAAGAGTATTCATCAGAGTTTATTAATTTTTTTTAAGGATGAGGACTGGAAAAGTAAAATGAAAAATTAAAACTTATCTACCTAGAATAGTTTAAAAGATTAAGTTTTACTTATTATCTAGGTTTATATCTGGTTTAAACATCTTTGAGTATGTTTGTGATTCCAGAGAAAATTTTAGATGGTTTTTAATTATTTTAATCTGTCACACAGGGAACAACTAAAGAGCTATCATTTGTTGAGCAAGTATTATGTAGCAGTAATTTACCAATAACACTCCCACCTCACCAAGTAGTATGTTATCCCACTTTTACAGAAAAGAAAATAGATTCAGAGCATTAAGTCACTTAATCCATCTCAATATATAAAAATTTAAGTTTTCTGTATCACAGAAAATATTATAAATAAAATAATAAGCATATCAAACCAGGAACAGAGTGGCAACATTTATGATATATAATTAATATTATCAATGTATTAAAAATCTCCAACAGATAAAAAAATTGAATACTCCAAAAGAAAAGCTGTCAAAGGACCCGAACAGGCAAACTGCATAAAAAATATAGCTCGACAGGCAAGAAGTATATGTAAAATTATTCATTTTTACTAGTAAAACTAGTAAAACTACAGATGCAAAGTAAATCCATATTCTTTTATCCAAAGTGGCAGAGATAAGGAAAAAGATAAAATCCTCAGAGCAAACATAAATATGGAGAAAAAGAACCCTTTTTGCACTGCTGGGAGGAGTGTAAAACTGGTACAAGATTTCAGGGAAACTAGATAATACGTAATAAAAGTATTATAAACGTACATTTCACATCACCAGCTACTCTACTCATGGGCATTTCCCCTATGAAAATAATAATAGTTAATGAGTATAACGCTGCTCACTGTGACACTGTTAACATAAAAAAGAAATTTTAAAAGAACCTAAATGCCCAACAGCGGGGAATCTGGTGAAGGACACTTGTATATAACCATACAATAGAGTATTATGCAGTTTTTCCCCCTCTTGTCCTGGAATTGCAAGTAAAGGCCCAAAGTTGATGGCTGTAGGTGTTGAATATCATCAAATTCTAAAGAGCACCACCATGCGCCACTAATAACGGGATCCAGGCTCCCATCCTAATAGTTAAATGAAGAGGGGAGCCAGCCTGCTCCAAATAACCCCTCTCCTTGTCCTCACATCACAGTGCCTTTATAAAGAAGGGTCGGAGGATCCGGACTCACTGGCCTTCATGTCTAGGATTTGTGACTAGCATTTTCCCTCCCTTCTCCTTAGGAAAGAAGAGGGGGATTTACCCTCCCCAAAGGCAAGTGATGTAGGGGAAGGGTTCTCTAAGAGAATCACTGGGAAAAATTCGGGGAGTCTGGAGGGAAAGAAGACTGGCATTGCTTTCTTTAGTTGGATGAGCATAACTTCAGTAGATTAAGAATCCAGAACATGGAAGGAGGGGTGCTGAGCCACGGCAAAGCAAAGCAGTTCTCACCAGAAAACCCTCTGAAAATTTGGCGCTACTAGATAAACTGAAAGATACAAGGAAGGGCTCAAGCTAGAAACTGTCTGAAAGTAAGACAAAAGCAGTTCCGTAGATTCCCTCCCTTTACCTGGACAGCCAGATTCCTGTACCTCCTCCATTCTTACCATCGGGAATAGATTAACAACGAAGAAAGAGGGAGAGATACCATACTAAAAACTTAAATATTAAAGAGTGAAACCAAATTCCCTACCTCTTCAGCATCCAGATCCCTACCAGCCAAGCATCCATCCCAAGAAGAAGACAGAAAAATGGGAGGAACTGAATAGCCAAAGAAGGACTTGATGATACTGACATTTGGGGATTTTTCAATGTAAACCTGACCTGGTACCTATTACCCACAAGTGATGCCCACCAATTAATAAAACCCTATCTTGTATACAGACGTTATAATCAGCTTTTTAATGCTTTATTCTTAAGTGTGAGTCAACAACCAAGTATGTCTAGGCATTTAAGTAAAACCTCTAGGATAAAAGATAAAGGTCAAAATTTAAAAAAAGAGGAAGAAGAAGAAAGGATCTTGAAGGAAGCAAACAAAAATTAGAGAATAGAAGCGGAAAAATACACTCTAATATGCCTAGAGAGAGGAGGATATTGCATCCACAAAACGAAGAAGGATGCTGTAAACTAACAGAACAATTAGTGCATAAGAAAGGGTTCTAAAAATGACAGCTAAATTTAAAAAAAGAAAAATCAGGAAAGGGACTGGGAGAAAAAGTTGAAGTAATCTTTCAGATATTGGAAAAAAAAGACAAAAAGATGGAAAACAGAAGAGAAAATAAAAGAATCAGATCAATCCAGAAGGTTCAAATCCAACCAGAAGGAGTTCCAAAAACTATGGAAAAATAAAGAAGAAATAAAACTGTTTCCTAAAATTGAAGGACATGATTGTCTATGCCGAAAGAGTCCAATGAACTCCCAGCACATAGAACGGGAATGAAATCTCCATTCCAAGGCACATTATCATAAAATCTCAGGAAATCAAGAATAAAGCAAGAATATCCTAAAAACTTCAAAAGGAAAAACCAGGTCAAATATAAAAGGTCCAGAAGCATTCTCAGCAATTCACTTTGCAACAGCATTAATGGAAACTTGGCAATAGCAATAATGGAAACTGGAAGATGATAGTATCGTGTCTAAAACTGTCTAAGGGAACATTGTTGTTAAACTATCTATGTCCAGTCATACTATTAATCACGCAAAGTAAAGGTATTTTCAGACAGATACGCCCTCAGAAAATATATTTCCCATGTAGCATTCTCAGGGAGATACCAGAGGGTGTGCTCTATCGCACAACACAGAGAAGGGTTCTGTTTCTAGTAGGACCAGGTAAGCTCCGCCCCAACTGGCCTCTTGCTGATAGCAGTGATAAACTGGACAAAATGTAAAAGAGGTGACCTGAAGGCACTGCACAGTGGACAGAGGCTGGCAGATTCTGGCGGATGCTGACACTTGGGAAAAGGGAAAAACATGGGGCAAGTTAACCATTTTATAGCTTTCAGATTGAAGACAGTAAAGTCAGTACTGCTTGTTCATTATTGGCATATAAAAATGCAACTGATTTATGGATATTAATTTTGTATCCTGCTATTTTACTGAATTCATTTATCAGTTCTAGTAGTTTCTTTGTGGTATCTTCAGGATTCTCTATGTACGGTATCACGTCATCTGCAAATAAAGACAATTTTACTTCTTCCTTTCCAATTTGGATGCCTTTTATTTCTCCTTCTTGTCTGACTGCTGTGGCAAGGCCTTCCAGTGCTATGCTGAATAAGAGAGGTGAAAGCGGACATCCCTGTCTTGTTCCCCATCTTGAGCAGAATGCTTGTAGTTTTTGCCCACTGACTATGATGCTGACAGTGGGTTGGTCATACATGGCCTTTATTGTATTGAGGTATTTCCCCTCTATTTCCACTTTGTTGACAGTTTTTATCATAAATGAGTGCAGGATTTTATTGAATGCTTTTTCTGCATCTATTGATAGGATCATGTGGTTTTTATCCTTCATTTTGTTTATATGGTGTATCACGTTTATTGATTTGCGAATGTTGTACCAACCTTACATCCCCGAAATAAATTCCATTTGATCATGGTGTATGATCTTTTTGATGCATTGCTGTTTTTGGTTTGCTAATATTTTTTGGAGGATTTTAGCATCTATGTTCATCAGGGATACTGGCCTATAATTTTCCTTCTTTGTAGTATCTTTATCTGGTTTTAGAACTAGGATAATGCTGGCCTTGTAAAATGAGCTTGGGAGTCTTTCTTCCCTCCTCTTGAATTTTATGAAATAGTTTGAAAAGGAGAGGTGTTAGTTCTTCTCGAAATGTTTGGCAAAATTCACCTGTGAAGCCATCCGGCCCAGGGCTTTCGTTTGTTGGGAGTGTTTTGATTACTGCTGCAATTTTACAAGTTGTAATTTGTCTATTCAAATTCTTTGATTCTTCCTGATTTAGTTTAATAAAAGGATATAAGGGGAATAAATGGTAATGTAAAAAATACAATAAAAAATAAACTATTAAAAAAGAAAAAAATAAATGAAATCAATATTGCTCCAGGCAACAAAAACCCCAACAGAAAACTTGCAATCCTAGTATGAAGAGCCAGAGGAGTGTGAGTGTACTGGGGGTGGGGGCGGGGGCAGGGGGGAATGTCACCACACAACTGGAAAATCAGGGGAAATCCCAGGAAAAGTGTTTCCAAGCTCCTAAAAGATATTAATTAATCTTGAAAATTCCTGAAATCCTAAGTTATTCTGTATTTATCTCAATATTTTGTTTTTAAGTAATAATGAGTATCCATAATAATAAACAGTGAATCATTATTCTATCATAGGGTTACATGTAAAGTTTCAGCAGTTTTCTGTAAAATGACAATATAATAATAAAGTAATGGTTTATCACTATAAAAAACCAATATGTTATGACAGGATTACATGTTTTAATAACATGTAAAAATAATCTCTACCTGATACAGATTTTTGATAGTAGAAAAAATAAAAAGGAAACATTAACACAAACTAAATTCAAAATACAATTTTTTTAAATTTAGATACTTCAAATATTTACTATGTAAAAGTTATAATTTTTAAAATTAAAGGTTTTTAAAACACAAGCATTAATTACCTTATCTGATAGTCCTGATCTTTGCTGGTTGATAAACATTTCAGACATAAGAAAGTGTCATTTTGACGACACTGATCAAATCATTAAGAGTGTGTCCTAAATCGTTCTCAAGTTGAGTGTTAGGGTACATATTGCTTTATATAAGCTGATTTATTTAATTAATATGAGTCTGGCTTCATTCGTTCAATACTACCTCCTTAGAGGCCCTATTTCCAAATACAGGCACATTAAGGGGTTAAGGTTTCACTTATGAACTTCGGAGAGACACAATTCAGTCCTTAACAATGAGCATCTATATAGTTTACAGTTTGGAGTTTTTATGAATAGTGCTACTCTGAACATTCTAGTACAATGCCTTTCGTAAGCTTATGTACACATGTCTGTTGAGCGCATAACAAGGAGTAGAATTACTGCTCACAGGATAGACCTATGTTCAGTTTAGTAGACACTGTCAGATTTCCACAGTGGTTGCAGAAGTTTACTCTCTCACTTGCAGTATACAAAGAGTTCCACTGGTGCCACATCTTTGCCAGTGTTTGGTATTTTCCATCTATTCCATTTTAGTGATTATGATAAATGTGTCATAAATGATTTTAATATACGTTGCCTCAAACTGTTTTGGAAATGGGTGGGGCATAAAAATACATATATAATTTAATTAATGCAATAGTTAATCCAGCAGGATTTTCTTAGTAACATGTCATAATACACATAAAAATTGTATATCCATTTTTTTGAACATCTAAGGTTGCTTGATATTTTTAAGTAGAAAATTTCAAGAATACACCTTTTTGTAAAAATTTCCTCCAGAGAAATATTTTTAACTTCAAAGCAGGGAAAATATGGTACTTATATTAGAGAAAACTGGAGTAACAGGAGCGAGTCTACAACTCCAGTGCCCTCCTGTCAGTTTTCCAGTGAAACTACTTAAAAATATAGCAATATCACCTTACATTAAAAATCTATACTCAGAAATACCTGTGAAACTAAAAAAGAACCAGGGTCAGCTAGTTTTGTTTTTTTTTTAATTAAGTGTTTCAGACACAAGACCTAAGGTCAGCAATAGGCATATTCAGGAAACAAATATACAAAAAAATACACATGGATCTAGATTATTAAAAAAATACAAATAGTGATTCAAATTAGACTCAAATTACAAACCTAACTGACCAATAAAATTTGAGGAAGGAACAAAACCTGGTGGTCAATAGCAGTTGCATAAAAATGCTACAGCCAAAAGATGGCACTAAATTAAACATGATTTTTTCAGTGTAAAAGGGAGCTAAATTCAGAGTTTTCTTTTGAGGCTACAAGAATATCATGTCACATAGCATGGAAGAAAATGTTCTATTCAGCTTTGTGTGGTTCCATTTTAACCACAATGAGGTATGTCTTAAGGAAGGGTGACTTGGGTAACATCAAAACGATCAGGAGAAAACACAGGAATTAAGCTCAGATGTTATGAATCGTATCCCCTTTCCTTTCGCGAGGGGTGACAGAAACATAAGCTCCTACAACTGAGTACTGATAAAGAATTTAAGTGACTTCCTTTAATTCTGGGTAATTGCTCCTTTGGTGAGATTCTACTGTACAGTAGTCCTGTGTGCAGATAAGAAGCAAAATAGAAAATCTGCCCACAGATAATCTAAAGTTGGCCACAGAAAGAGAATTAAAGTCATTTCTGAAGAAGAAGCAGAGTCACTCTTTTCAGATGCTTTTTGTTGGAGGGTAGGGTGTTGGGGACCCGAAAGAGCACAAACTCTTTTTCCTTTATAATTCCCTGGTAATAACCACCCATTTCATTGTTTCCATCATCTTTTGTTAAGCTCAGAAACTGCAGTGGAGGAGCAGGTTTCTATTTTCTGCTGAGCAATACCACTGTGTCTTTAAGTCAGAACCGCGCTGGAATCAACCACTATTTTGTTGCCAGGAAATTTAATTTGGCATTAACTCACACAAGAATCCTGTGAGTACAGTATCCTGGATTAAAAGCCCAACTGCTTCAGAAGTATGAGAATCATGATTTATTTTTCCATATCATATTAGTAAACAGAGGAAAGTAACCAGTCATTCCAGTTTTGAGAAAATTTCTATAGCTGAAATCAGGCATTCAACATAAAACTTAGACTCAAGAAATAGAACACGTCACAAAAAGACCTTATTATTGCTGGATCATTTGAAATTCTCAACAAAAATTTCAAACAAGTGGAGGTTTCTAGAAGAGGGTCACACATGAATTTAAATGGAAATTAATTTCTTCAAGAACCTCCCACTTCATTAGGATTGACTCAGGGGAACAGAATGCTACCCACACTTTGCCCCTTCATCCCCTTTTTAAAATCAACAGCTTGTTAAGGTATCAACAAGTAGAATAGGGTTGGCTTTCCTTGGTCCCTCTCTCTCCATGTTCTCTATTCCAGAGAGCCAAAGTTGATTCAACGAGGGAGAAATTTCCCCTTCCTCTTAGAGTTCTTGTGCCAAATTTCCCTGGCAGTGAGCCTTCTCACTCTACTGATTCCTTGTGCATTCATGCTGTACAGCTCTTTGTGCTCATACCAAACATAATCTGGGGCTGGAGGCAGGTCCAAGATTAAGTTGGTTTATGCTTGCCTTAATATAAAATAGACTTGGTTGCATTTCAAATCCTGTAGGCTTGTTTTACATAACGGAATCAGTTGTTAGGATGGATTTTGTCCTAGTATTTATCTTCTTCTTAATCACTCAAAGGCTTAATTGACTGTTCAGATATCCATTTCAGTCTCTAAATTTCCCACCCTTCTAATCACCAGGAGAGTAACTTACCTATTTCCATTAATCTTGACCTGCGTATAATACAGAAAGTGGGATCTAGCACCTTTTGCTCTCAAATTCCAGACCTTCACTCCCCCTCTTCTCAGCCCTAAACTCCATATAAAATTTCTATCAAATTTATATATTGCATTCCCCCCAAATAAATCAGTGACGTAACATATAGGATTGCAAGTCGGTAGATCCAAAATATATTTCTCTTTTTCATAAAATTTCAGAAAGGCTATAGTGATTGAAGATTTTCAAAAAGATAAAAAAAGCTAGAGAGTATGAAGTTTTAATTCCTCCTCAGGAGAAGATGGTCACATCTACCTGGGGAAAAAAAGCCATGGAGTTTTAATAGATTTTAAAAAGTATACAGCAAGTAATTAAAGAACTGGGACTTTTGCCAGATAAGCTTTCTAATGTTGAAGCTTGACCTATAGTTATAAACGTGATCTATTTGAAGATGAAATAAGAAGAATTCTAAGGAAATATAAAAACTTTATTCTGTACTTTCATAGGTGAAGTATGCATGTTACCTACTCATGTACATATTGTACATAAGCTTATTTACACTTTACTACATGAGCACAGCCACACAATTGAATACTGTGTTGCTGTGTTCAGCTGGAAACGGTGGGCTAGCCCTGTTCCAGTCCTGTATGGCCTGCTGGAAAACAATCACTGTGATGTGCTGTCAAATGAGAGTTCAAAGAAATAGAAGATAAAAGTCATGCTGAACTGACTGATAGAACCTGATGTTGAAGTCTATACCAGATGAATTTCTTTTGCTGCTGTACCACTTTTCAGATGGTGTTTCAAATAGTTTCAAAAACCCTTGAAATTAATTTTAATTCAGTAGTCTTTGAGTTGACATACGATTAACAAATATTTAAATGTGCACCTAAATTACGCCAAATAGGATATTTTCATGATTTTGACAAAATAATCAGGATATAAAGCAGAAAACTGTTTCTTTTACTAATATGCAGTTATAAGTTTGTACTATCACAGAGCCTCTCTCATTCATAAAATATCAAGAGGTGTTCTTATGAGAAAGATGCTATTGTGCATCTACTTTTGAGAATAAACTATAGTTCCCCCTATAGCAGTCTTTTCCCTATAGGTGGCCTTAGAGTACAGATCTATTACCATTACTGACTTTTGCAACAATGTTTCCTTTTGAATTTGAAACATTTCAATGTGAATGAAACTTTATACTTTATACTTCTTATAGGGATAAATACTTCACTTAAAAAAAACCAAAAAATTATAGTGAAAAAGTCATTAAAACAATTAAAATATGGAGACCCAAGATGGTAGTAGAGTGGGTGGAAGGTACACTCACCTTTTCCAAGAACCAAACTAAAGTATAGAGCAATCAACCTCAATAAGCAACTGAAGACCTGATGAAGAAGTCTTATAACCAAGAATTTACAGAAGCCAAATAGAAGCTGGTATGAAGGGCAGAGATATAAAAAGGGCTGGCCCCACTCCCACTCGGCTGAGGTTCTAGAGGGCTATCTCAGCTACAGGGATTCCCTCTGAGAAGCATAGCGTCTAAACCCCATGCTGGGACCCCCAACCTAGGCACCAGAGCTGGGAAAAGGCGCCCATA